>CM054058.1:103870580-104223733 GCA_028641055.1 Alopecurus myosuroides
GACCGGTTTGCACATTTTGCGAGTTGAGTGACCAATTCACTCATCTCGGACAAGTTGAGTGACCAACAGTGTGTTTATCTCTAACTTGTTGGTTGATGACATGACCACTTTTACCAATGACTTAACCAACAAACTATAAGAGATTCCCTTATATGACCTAGTCTTACCCTATAGAGGACAGCATAGTTCCAGCAAAAAGAAGAAAAAGGAAAACAGAGTACAACACAGTGGTTGAAGGTCTCGTCCCCAACTCGTCTCATCCGCGTCGTCCGAGAAAATTGCAAACTAGCACTACAACTGAGGCTAGGGTTTAAAAAACAAACACAATTCAGTTTTATCCAAAAAAACACCAGTTTGTCTCTTAGTCCTTCCGTAATGCACCGTATCTTACCACGTTATGCTGGGTAGGAGTACAATCTATTAACAACCACCCTAATGCACTGTTTCTTATAGATTATATCTAAGCCAAGTTGCATTTACTGATTTTGACCTAATACTTGTTTGTGATTGGGTTAGTAATCTTTTTTGCGTATGATCTCATGCAGAAGTTGTATCTTATATAGGAGCAAGTATAATAGTGGACTTATAACCCGCCTACATGGTATTTTTGCTTCTGTGGAGGAGAGAGACATGAAAAAGTAAGGGGAGTGGGCTCTCATGTAAGAGTCATCCTCTACGTGTTGATGCAGCACGCCCCATTCCACCAAGTCATACATCGATACTAGACAAGGTGAACTCGCTCGTCTCTCTATATGCATTTGGTGTCTTGGGGAATGGTGCGCTACCTCATGGAATTACCCTATGTGTGCTCAGGTTTGATCCCACATTGGAGCCCTAAGACGGTGGCCAAGGACCCCAAGAACGTGCCCAAGATGATGCCCAAGAAGCTAGAGAAGAAGCTCAAGAAGAAGGCATCGAGGAAGATGAAGAGGAGGAAGAAGGAGGAGGAGGCTAGGAAGCCCGACCTTACAGCCCGTGTCGCACCCGGACTTCTAGGGAATACTCACAGTCCGTTAAACAGCAGATAAATGGCTTACAGGGCATACCGGCACCCGCATCTCAATATGAGCAGGCCAACACGTAAACGTGTGACAACCATTCTCTACTATTCATCGTCTGCGCAAACCATCCCATAGAAATCCAGATACTTCCGTTGACGTACTTCATAACATACACACATGGTACGTCAACGGCATTTGAACAAGCGATATCACAACATATCTCTAAGACACAAAAGATTGAAATAAGTGGCAAATAGCTCTCACTAGAGCAGAGATAGCAAATACAATCATCCAGAGGACACATGTCCCAACATTTCATCATTACATCACAGCGGAAGCATCCAAAATGTCTGAGTACAGACAAGATCCAGATAGGCCTAAGAGGCCGGAAACGAAAAGACGGAGCCCATCCACGAAGTCTCGGATCCTGCCCGGGTCCGCTATCTACTCGTCAGCAGTCTCGTCATACTCCACGTAGTAGCCACCATGGGTTTCCTCGGAAACGTAGTCTGCGGAAACCACAGCCCCAAAGGGGTCAGTACATAAACGTACTGGCAAGCAAGACTCACAATTCACCAAAGTGTAACCCGTCAACACCAAGCACAGATGCTTTGGGTTCAACGGAAGAAAGGGTGATACAAAAGATGCTGCAGCGGGCTGCACTAACCAACTACAGAGTTGCTATAACTTCCGGCTAACAGAAAGGAGATAAGATAGCGTATCGGAACCAACTACAACTAACCACCAAACAAACCCATCCTGGATCTCGCCCCTTATCCAAAGAAGCAATCCGAGGATAACTCACACAGTTGCATAGGTGATGGTTCAGATTGTTGTGTCAATAAGCCTATTACTAGTCAAGTTATCATTAGTTAGGTGTAAGTTGTTCTGAGTACTTGTTAGCCAGTACTTTCACCAAGTAATCCATAACCGCGGAAAACACGGCTTCTCGAGAAGATTTATCCTGAAGGGGTGCACCAATTTGGCCGTACACGTAAGAATAACCTGCCAGATGGAAAGGCCTTTCCCACCAAGCGGGGCACTCAACACAACTCAACTCTTCTTCGCATCAAGCCCAAAGAACCACATGCTGTGCGTGCGCGGCTAATCGAGCCCCACGAAGAAAAGGGGACCCTCATAGCACTCTAAGACCACGCCGCCCTAAATGCCGACTACAAAAGTTCCACCCTGGCGCCAAGGGTTCGCACCTGCACATGCATGCATCAAATGGAAAGCCCGAACTAAGTGTGGCGATTTGGACGAGATGCGAATCGAATCAAATTGAGGGGGCGCCCATACACGCTTCCCACATGCGGTTAGTGCGCTCATCATGGATCAGTAGACAAGACCCTTTTCCTAATTAAGGTCGACACTAGCAGGCCTCAAAACCACGCCGGGCCTCCTGCCGGTGCCTTATCAGCAAATTATTATTACCTCAAACATTAACAGGTTGATTGTTTAAACATCGAGCCCCAGAACATAATGAAATAGTAACATAAAGTAACGGGCAACAGACTCGAGCAAAACAACCCTAAGCATGCTAGTAAGACACAGGCAACAAGCAACGGGGTGATAGGTATGGAGGTGAGGCTATATCAGGGTTAAGGGATAACATGTGATAGGATCGGGACAGAAGCAACGATTCATAGGGCTAGCAGAATAGACAACGGAAAGTATTGGTATCCAATGTTGAAAGGAACACAATGGTTCATTTGAGTGAATACTTGCCTGCAAACTCAGCAGCCTGGTACTGAGCTAGATCCTTAGAAGGGGTGTCGTAAGTATCGTCGGTCTCAACGTCGTCGTCCATTCGAGAAGAAGCAAACAAACAACGCAGAGAGATAAACAATCAGTAACATGGCATAGTGCACAAACATGGGATGATGCATGACCATTTAATTGATGCATCAAAATAAACTAGTTGACATGGTAACTTATCATGATTAAATGGACTCACATGCAACTTGGATTGCATATGGAAAGCCCATGAATTAAGGTTGGATTAATTGTTCTACAACTAAACATCATGTGTAAGTGAATTAGCATGATGCATGGATGAAGAAAACAGAAAGAAAACAACAATAGAAACAATTTGAAATAAGGTTTACCAAGTTTGGAATTTTAGTTGTTAAGTTTTGGAATTCTGGTTCCTTAGAGGTGTTACACAAGCATTTGTTGTTTTCATCAAGTTTAATTGTTCAAAACAGATTACAAGGTTCATATTTGAAAAGAGCACAAAGTTTTGGGTGGAATACATGTTTCACTTGTTGAAAAAGGATTTAGAATAAATTACTTATGAATTAAACAAGGTTAAACAAGATTTAAATGAATTTAATTCAAGTTTGAATTTAATTGAATTTTTATTTGTGAAAAACATTAAGTTAGATTCATATTTGAAAAGCTTATACTTTTATGGTTTGAAAACATATTTTATAGTTTAAAAAATAATTTAAGTTGAGCAAGTTATGAATTTAGCAATGTGAAATGATTTAAACAAGGTTTAAACCATTTAACCAATTTTAATCAATCAAAGCATGAAACAAAGTTTATATTTGGAAAGGTGGTTTAATTTAGCATGAAAAACATATTTTATTTGTTGAAATTGGATTTAAAATGAGCAAGTTATTAATTTGGCAATTTTAAATGCATTAATTAAGAAACAGTTGTTTTCAGCAATTAAATTATTCAAAACAGCAAACAAAGTTGATATTTGCAAAGTACATGAAAAATTGAGTGGAAAACATATTTAGTTTGTGGAATTTGGAATTTTTATGCCCAAGTGATGATTTTTGCAAAACTAAGTGAATTAAACAAGTTTTCAAATATTTCATCAATTTAAAATATTCAAAACAGTAAACAAATTTTATATTTGGGTAGAGAATTCAATTTGGTACAAAAAACATATTTAAAAAGTTGAAATTGGAGTTAAAATGAATTATTTAGGCAATTTACAAGTTTAAGGTGTAATCTGCCATTTTTTATTAACTAGGGACTTAGGAAAATTAACAGGGACTAGAAAATAGTTAGCAGGGACCTGGGTGTGATTCTGTGAAGTTTCTGGGCCTAGGAAAATAAATGAAAAAAAGGTGGGGTTTTTGGCGAGGGGTGGGAATCGAACCCACCACCTCCTGCTGGCGCTCAGAGAGCAGAACCACTGCGGTGGTGCTGTGAGTTGTGACAGGTAAGGGGGGTCGTGGGGGATAACCTTCAGTTAAGAGGTTAACTGAACTTTTTTGGTTCTGCAGGTTCCTTCTGAACCTCGACGGAGGAGAAACGGCCGCCGGCGGCTGCTGCGCTCGCGGTGGTCGCGCGCGGGCGTGGACGTGCTGTGGGCGTGCGTGTGCGAAGGGGAGAGGCAGAGAGGGGAAGAGGAGGGCGAGTCGGAGCTCACAGCGAGGGATGGACAGGAGGAGCAGGTCGGGGCGGAGCAGTGGCGTCCGGCGACGAAGGGCGGATGGCGGCGGCGCTGTGCTGGGTCCCCGTGGCCGCCGAGGAGTCGAGGAGGGAGAGGGCGCCGGGGGGTTTCCATTCCCGGCCTCGCCCTGGCCGGAGAGTGGCCCTCCCGGCGGCGATCACCGGCGAAAGGAGGGGGTGGTGGTCGGGTGTTCGATTTCAGAGATACAGAGAAGTGCATTCAGAGAAGAAGATAGTGAGCAGAGAGGGAGAGGAGGAGAGAATGGAGGCGGGGAGAGGGAGAAGGAGGGAGAAAGGTAGGGCAGAGGGGGCTAGGGCATCGAGCTGGTCTTAAGGAGGGGGAGGAGGTGGTGATGGCCGTTGCTTGCTTTCTCTGTCGACGTGGGAGGCTTGGATGTTGAGCCGTACAGAGGAGGAAGACAGAGGGGGTACGCAGGCCTGGGAGAGTTGGGCTGGGCCTGCCCCTCTCTCTCTTTGTTTCCTTTTATTTTTTCTTTCTTACTTTTTTTTGCAGATTTGGCATAGGAAAGAAAAGGGAGATTTTTAGGATAGGAAAATTAGTAGAAAATTGTATGAGTTATTTATAGTAATCACAACAATTTTGCAAACTTTGGTTTTCAAAAACTTAATTATGTTGCTGTTGCAATTGGTTTGAAATTTGAGTGAATTTAAGATTAAGTGAAGTATTGAAAACAAAATTCAAATAGGGTGAACCTTATAGTTTAAATGGAAGCAAATGATTGGAATTGTGTTGCATTTATCATTAATTCCAAAAGGTTGCTGTTTGGAAAAAATTGTAATTGAATTTGAAAAGGGTTTGATATTAAATGAATTTTTGATAGAAACAAAACAACAGTTTTGGAATCACAACTTTTATGGAAACAAATGATTGTTTTGATTTGAAATATTCATTTGGAAATTGTAACATCACAAGTATGAAACAAAAGGTTTGAAATTTGATTTGAAATTCAAATAGAAAACAAGGGAAACCAGAGGAAAACAATTGGAAAACAAAGCAAAACAAATGCAATGAACATGATGTCATGATGCAAAACATAAAATAACAGAGAGCAAACATTCTAATGGCTATTTTTCATACTTGGGATGTTACAAAACGCCCCCCTTGAAGGAATCGCGCCCCGAGATTCCTACTGAGAAAAGAAAAGGTCCGGATACTTCTTGCGAAGATCCTCTTGAGCTGTGACACGTGAAACACATCGTGCACCTTGGATAGTTTTTCTGGAATTTCAGGACGATAGGCATTCCTGGCAATTCTTCTGGAAAGATGTCAGGGAATTTGGAAACCACCGGAACATTTTTGAGTAGAGGTAGAGGTTCTGTATCGAGGGTGTATAGCTGAATAGAACTTGATTCATTTGGAGAATAGACTATCTGGCCAGAAGGGTGGAACAAAGTTATTGATTAGACGCCGGTAGAAGAACTGAAATGGGAAGCAACAACAAGGTTTCAACGGACGAAAAGGATGTTGAGAAGAACAGGATATTGAAGCAACATCGGGAAACACGAGGCCAAAACACTCCTGAGGTACTACGGAAAACCCATCCGGGCTTCTAAAGGATCAATATCTACTGCTTAAGGAATAGAGGATCTGCTTCCGGGGCTTACACACCTCCGTTCTCAATCATGAGTAGGCAACATGATAAATCATGTCAGAACCACCTCCATTCCTATGGTCTAGTAGATATAACTATCCTAGAGAAACCAGGATACGTGAAATCCTAACTTGAAAGTTAGATGAGAAGAGAAAACAACGTTGTACTTCCTTACCAGAAAACGGAGGGTGGGTGGGGAAAGAAATAAAAGAACGGAATTCCTACTCTCACGTTTCATTTTTCCTATATAGGTACAAAATAGTTTCTAGACTCAACTGCGACCAGTAAAAGGGATCCTACAGGCAGACAGGCTCTGATACCATTTGTCGCACCCGGACTTCTAGGGGATACTCACAGTCCGTTAAACAGCAGATAAATGGCTTACGGGGCATACCGGCACCCGCATCTCAATATGAGCAGGCCAACACGTAAACGTGTGACAACCATTCTCTACTATTCATCGTCTGCGCAAACCATCCCATAGAAATCCGGATACTTCCGTTGACGTACTTCATAA
This sequence comes from Alopecurus myosuroides, assembly GCA_028641055.1. Classification (NCBI taxonomy): domain Eukaryota; kingdom Viridiplantae; phylum Streptophyta; class Magnoliopsida; order Poales; family Poaceae; genus Alopecurus; species Alopecurus myosuroides. The sequence goes on from CM054058.1 coordinate 103,877,126, forward strand.
CATACACACATGGTACGTCAACGGAATTTGAACAAGCGATATCACAACATATCTCTAAGACACAAAAGATTGAAATAAGTGGCAAATAGCTCTCACTAGAGCAGAGATAGCAAATACAATCATCTAGAGGACACATGTCCCAACATTTCATCATTACATCACAGCGGAAGCATCCAAAATGTCTGAGTACAGACAAGATCCAGATAGGCCTAAGAGGCCGGAAACGAAAAGACGGAGCCCATCCACGAAGTCTCGGATCCTGCCCGGGTCCGCTATCTACTCGTCAGCAGTCTCGTCATACTCCACGTAGTAGCCACCATGGGGATCCTCGGAAACGTAGTCTGCGGAAACCACAGCCCCAAAGGGGTCAGTACATAAACGTACTGGCAAGCAAGACTCACAATTCACCAAAGTGTAACCCGTCAACACCAAGCACAGATGCTTTGGGTTCAACGGAAGAAAGGGTGATACAAAAGATGCTGCAGCGGGCTGCACTAACCAACTACAGAGTTGCTATAACTTCCGGCTAACAGAAAGGAGATAAGATAGCGTATCGGAACCAACTACAACTAACCACCAAACAAACCCATCCTGGATCTCGCCCCTTATCCAAAGAAGCAATCCGAGGATAACTCACACAGTTGGATAGGTGATGGTTCAGATTGTTGTGTCAATAAGCCTATTACTAGTCAAGTTATCATTAGTTAGGTGTAAGTTGTTCTGAGTACTTGTTAGCCAGTACTTTCACCAAGTAATCCATAACCGCGGAAAACACGGCTTCTCGAGAAGATTTATCCTGCAGGGGTGCACCAATTTGGCCGTACACGTAAGAATAACCCGCCAGATGGAAAGGCCTTTCCCACCAAGCGGGGCACTCAACACAACTCAACTCTTCTTCGCATCAAGCCCAAAGAACCACATGCTGTGCGTGCGCGGCTAATCGATCCCCACGAAGAAAAGGGGACCCTCATAGCACTCTAAGACCACGCCGCCCTAAATGCCGACTACAAAAGTTCCACCCTGGCGCCAAGGGTTCGCACCTGCACATGCATGCATCAAATGGAAAGCCCGAACTAAGTGTGGCGATTTGGACGAGATGCGAATCGAATCAAATTGAGGGGGCGCCCATACACGCTTCCCACATTCGGTTAGTGCGCTCATCATGGATCAGTAGACAAGACCCTTTTCCTAATTAAGGTCGACACTAGCAGGCCTCAAAACCACGCCGGGCCTCCTGCCGGTGCCTTATCAGCAAATTATTATTACCTCAAACATTAACAGGTTGATTGTTTAAACATCGAGCCCCAGAACATAATGAAATAGTAACATAAAGTAACGGGCAACAGACTCGAGCAAAACAACCCTAAGCATGCTAGTAAGACACAGGCAACAAGCAACGGGGTGATAGGTATGGAGGTGAGGCTATATCAGGGTTAAGGGATAACATGTGATAGGATCGGGACAGAAGCAACGATTCATAGGGCTAGCATAATAGACAACGGAAAGTATCGGTATCCAATGTTGAAAGGAACACAATGGTTCATTTGAGTGAATACTTGCCTGCAAACTCAGCAGCCTGGTACTGAGCTAGATCCTTAGAAGGGGTGTCGTAAGTATCGTCGGTCTCAACGTCGTCGTCCATTCGAGAAGAAGCAAACAAACAACGCAGAGAGATAAACAATCAATAACATGGCATAGTGCACAAACATGGGATGATGCATGACCATTTAATTGATGCATCAAAATAAACTAGTTGACATGGTAACTTATCATGATTAAATGGACCCACATGCAACTTGGATTGCATATGGAAAGCCCATGAATTAAGGTTGGATTAATTGTTCTACAACTAAACATCATTTGTAAGTGAATTAGCATGATGCATGGATGAAGAAAACAGAAAGAAAACAACAATAGAAACAATTTGAAATAAGGTTTACCAAGTTTGGAATTTTAGTTGTTAAGTTTTGGAATTCTGGTTCCTTAGAGGTGTTACACAAGCATTTGTTGTTTTCATCAAGTTTAATTGTTCAAAACAGATTACAAGGTTCATATTTGAAAAGAGCACAAAGTTTTGGGTGGAATACATGTTTCACTTGTTGAAAAAGGATTTAGAATAAATTACTTATGAATTAAACAAGGTTAAACAAGATTTAAATGAATTTAATTCAAGTTTGAATTTAATTGAATTTTTATTTGTGCAAAATATTAAGTGAGATTCATATTTGAAAAGCTTATACTTTTATGGTTTGAAAACATATTTTATATTTTCAAAAATAATTTAAGTTGAGCAAGTTATGAATTTAGCAATGTGAAATGATTTAAACAAGGTTTAAACCATTTAACCAATTTTAATTAATCAAAACATGAAACAAAGTTTATATTTGGAAAGGTGGTTTAATTTAGCATGGAAAAAATATTTTATTTGTTGAAATTGGATTTAAAATGAGCAAGTTATTAATTTGGCAATTTTAAATGCATTAATTAAGAAACAGTTGTTTTCAGCAATTTAAATTATTCAAAACAGCAAACAAAGTTGATATTTGCAAAGTACATGAAAAATTGAGTGGAAAACATATTTAGTTTGTGGAATTTGGAATTTTTATGCCCAAGTGATGATTTTTGCAATATTAAGTGAATTAAACAAGTTTTCAAATATTTCACCAATTTAAAATATTCAAAACAGTAAACAAATTTTATATTTGGGAGAGAATTCAATTTGGTACAGAAAACATATTTAAAAAGTTGAAATTGGAGTTAAAATGAATTATTTAGGCAATTTACAAGTTTAAGGTGTAATCTGCCATTTTTTATTAACTAGGGACTTAGGAAAATTAACAGGGACTAGAAAATAGTTAACAGGGACCTGGGTGTGATTCTGTGAAGTTTCTGGGCCTGGGAAAATAAATGAAAAAAAGGTGGGGTTTTTGGCGAGGGGTGGGAATCGAACCAACACCTCCTGCTGGCGCTCAGAGAGAAGAACCACTGCGGTGGTGCTGTGAGTTGTGACAGGTAAGGGGAGTCGTCGGGGATAACCTTCAGTTAAGAGGTTAACTAAACTTTTTTGGTTTTGCAGGTTCCTTCTGAACCTCGACGGAGGAGAAACGGCCGCCGGCGGCTGCTGCGCTCGCGGTGGTCGCGCGCGGGCGTGGACGTGCTGTGGGCGTGCGTGTGCGAAGGGGAGAGGCAGAGAGGGGAAGAGGAGGGCGAGTCGGAGCTCACAGCGAGGGATGGACAGGAGGAGCAGGTCGGGGTGGAGCAGTGGCGTCCGGCGACGAAGGGCGGATGGCGGCGGCGCTGTGCTAGGTCCCCGTGGCCGCCGAGGGGTCGAGGAGGGAGAGGACGCCGGGGGGTTTCCATTCCCGGCCTCGCCCTGGCCAGAGGGTGGCCCTCCCGGCGGCGATCACCGGCGAAAGGAGGGGGTGGTGGTCGGGTGTTCGATTTCAGAGATACAGAGAAGTGCATTCAGAGAAGAAGATAGTGAGCAGAGAGGGAGAGGAGGAGAGAATGGAGGCGGGGAGAGGGAGAAGGAGGGAGAAAGGTAGGGCAGAGGGGGCTAGGGCATCGAGCTGGTCTTAAGGAGGGGGAGGAGGTGGTGATGGCCGTTGCTTGCTTTCTCTGTCGACGTGGGAGAATTGGATGTTGAGCCGTACAGAGGAGGAAGACAGAGGGGGTACGCAGGCCTGGGAGAGTTGGGCTGGGCCTGCCCCTCTCTCTCTTTGTTTCCTTTTATTTTTTCTTTCTTACTTTTTATTTGCAGATTTGGCATAGGAAAGAAAAGGGAGATTTTTAGGATAGGAAAATTAGTAGAAAATTGTATGAGTTATTTATAGTAATCACAACAATTTTGCAAACTTTGGTTTTCAAAAACTTAATTATGTTGCTGTTGCAATTGGTTTGAAATTTGAGTGAATTTAAGATTAAGTGAAGTATTGAAAACAAAATTCAAATAGGGCGAACCTTATAGTTTAAATGGAAGCAAATGATTGGAATTGTGTTGCATTTATCATTAATTCCAAAAGGTTGCTGTTTGGAAAAAATTGTAATTGAATTTGAAAAGGGTTTGATATTAAATGAATTTTTGATAGAAACAAAACAACAGTTTTGGAATCACAACTTTTATGGAAACAAATGATTGTTTTGATTTGAAATATTCATTTGGAAATTGTAACATCACAAGTATGAAACAAAAGGTTTGAAATTTGATTTGAAATTCAAATAGAAAACAAGTGAAAACAAGGGAAACCAGAGGAAAACAATTGGAAAACAAAGCAAAACAAATGCAATGAACATGATGTCATGATGCAAAACATAAAATAACAGAGAGCAAACATTCTAATGGCTATTTTTCATACTTGGGATGTTACAGCCCGGCCAGGCCGGCCTCCATGCTCCTCAGGTCGGACCCCCAACCGAGCAGCCCGGCCTCCACCCCGACCTCAGGCCGGCCTCCCCGCGCCTCAGGTCGGCCACCCAACAGAGCGGCCCGGCCTCCACCCCGGCCTGAGGACGACCAACCTACGCGCTAGGCCGGCCTCCCTTCATCCCACCCCGGCCTCACAGCCCGGCCAGGCTGTCCTCCCAGGCCGGATTTGGCTCCTTTTCCACCTTTTCAACCCTCACCTACCCCCTAGGACCAGATCTAGATTAGGATGAATATTAGATGAATTGAGCTTTGCTCTTGTACCCCTCTTGTGAGGCTACTCCTATGATTTGTATTTAGTACCGTATCAAGGCTACTCCGATGATGTGTATCTAGGATCGTATCAAGGCTACATCGAGTTACCTATACTTTCCCCTTGATATTTAGCTATGAACTTTCCAATCTCCTCAACTAACCCTTGAGATTCTATTGGCGTGGTGAACCGGACACGGGTGTTGAATCAGTTTCCGATAAGGTGGGATCAGTTGGATTGACCGTTTCGTAGGAATCCGTTGCATCTTAGCTGATGGGAGATCGAGTCTTTCAGTTCACGCTAGTTACCCTCTCTCCTCTATCCCCCCCCCTTTGTGTTCTTCGGCGTGTTCTTGAGTTCTTGGTCAATTCGTGAAGACCGGGCCACCTAAGAGGTTAACCCCTCCATCATATGGTATAAGAAGCTAAATTGACACTAATTCGACCCCCACAATCCCCCTTTCCACCAAAAAGTTTCTTCCCCAACCCTAAATTCGAAAATTTCACCAAAATAGCCTCAAAAGGGATTTCGACCGATCTGTTTATTTGTTGAGTTTTTCGTGGATTTGATCTGTGGATTTGTTTCTTAAGAACATTCCCCACCCTTCTATTCAGCCACTTACTCGAATTTGTCCATAAAGTTTTCTTGGATTTCAAGAAATTTCGCAATTGGACGAAAATCCCACAAAAATCCTACTCTTCGATTCCTGGACAGAATTTTGAAGTTGTTTTTCTTTGTCGTTGTTGGTCCGATTTGAGTGATTCAAGTTTCAACGCAAAGACCACAGTATCATCTATGCAACTACTTCAATGGATTGACACGACATTGACAACCCCCAGCCGCAATTTCGTGATCATCCATCATATAGGTATAACTTGCTTCCGTTTGAACTAACCCCATGTTTGTGTACCTTGCCCATTCGTACTAGCTATTTTCTATTGCTTGGAATTGCACTAGTGGCATCGAGAGTGCGTGTTTTGCACTTATGAGAGCGTAGTTCGATTAGGCTTGGCATTTGTATCCCCATAGCAAAACGTGAAAAGAGAAGAAAAAAAAGGAAAAAATAAGAAAATATCGATGCCAAGTGCTATCCCTTGTAGGAACGTGTAGCTTCGCGTTGCAAAAGAGAAGAGAGTGACCGGTTGCCACGGTGTGAATCTTGTTGCCTCTTAAAGTTTGCGGTTTGAGCTAGCGTCTTCCTTGTGTTGGTGTGGCATTGATTTTAGTCTTCGTTAGGAACATTTCATCTCCGCTTGTGCTTTGGTCGCACTAACCCCATTAATCACGTGTGTGTGTGTTCCATTTTTGTTTCCTCCACTAGGATTTGGTTCTTTTGCTAACATTTCATTGTGATTCATTTCTACATTTGACAACAAACTTTTCTTCGGATTTATTGATTTTCTTTACCACTTTCCTCAATCAATTTGAACTCCATATAAAGTGTGTGTGTTGTTGTTTGCGGTTTTCTTTCGATCTTTTTAAACTCGCCTTTGACATACTGCCCTACACCTAGGCTCGTCCACTAGCCTCAATACGACGAAGAAAGGTAATGTTGGGTAAGTGAGACGTATATTCTTCATATCACACTTGTGTGCATTTGACATGGCTAGGGAAGGAGTGTTCACAAGTCCGAGCTCGGAAGATGAAGGAAACATGTTCTCCAACGGCAACTACCACAACTTCATCCCACAACGACCATTTCCAACTCCGCCAAATTGTCCAAGACGGATTGGAGCACTATGAACGTTGACTCCAAGCACAAGAGTCTCGCTTGAATGATCAAATGGCGCGTATCAACATCAACTTGGCGAACCTTGCCAACCGCCATGGATCATCATCGTCCTCAAGGTCGAGACATTCAAGCCAACAACCTCAAGCTCATCACCAACAACCACCGCCATCTCCACAAGCTCCTCCACAAAATTGGTATGAGGATTTCTCTCCATCACCAACTCCTCGACACCGACAAGGCCGTGGTGACCCTCTTCAAGATCACCCTCTACGACCGGATCTTCACCAACACCATCATCCACATCCGCCAAGCTCCGCTAACGACTATGGTCTACATGACTTCGTGGATAGTGCTTGCCCACATCAAAGGCTTTCAAGGCACAATGCGCGTCACCACCACAATGACCACCAAGAGCAAGACACTCCTCAAAAACGGAACCATGCCAATGATGATAGTGAATGCCGTGAAGCATGCTTCCACCAACTTCACCACAATGACCATCGGCGCCATCCTCCCCATCATGAACGCCAATGCCAAGACAATGAGGATGACCCACATGACATTTCACCTCCTATCTTTGATGAAGACCCACATGGGCGACCTCATAAACAACAAGCAAGTGAGGATGCTCCACATGATCTTCAACTCCCTATATTTGATGAAGACCCACATGAGCGGCCCCATCAAGAACAAGCAAATGAGGATGTTCCGCATGATCTTTCACCTCCCATCTTTGATAAAGAACCACATGAGCGACTCCATCAACAACATGAAGACCACAATTTGAGTGCCTTTTGCCGCAATGTCCCTAGGTTCAATGGCCATGATCGTCATCATCCACATGAGTGGGAGCCCCCACCTCATCGCCACCAAGAATGCGCTATCTCTTCGCACCCCATCATCGACAATGATCAAGGCCAACCTCACCATGGATATCATGATCTTACTCCTTCATCAAGGCAAGAGGCGAGATGCCCCTCACCACCAACAATGATCCACGACCTCCATGTGCGACATCCTATGAGGAAGGATGATTGACTTCATGGTCAAGAATATGAGCATCCTTCATCACCACAAGCGCAACAACAACATCAAGGGTGCAAATTTTCTCCTTCAATGCCACAAGATCGACATCACCATGAGCATGAGGGTACAACTCCACCAATCTACGATGAAGCTCCACCAATTTATGATGAAGAATTTGGTCCATATGAACTTATGGAAGATGCTCATATCTTTTCAACCTCCCCAAGGCCACGTCATCGTCACCATTCTCAACAAGAACATGAAGATCAAGAATATCATCTTCAACGTCATTAACCACTTGAGGATGATACAATGCATGGCTTACACTACCCCATAATGGTGATGAGCGAGCCTGCTTCGACACAAGCAATGGCACTACCGCCACCTCCAAGCAATCCAACACCAAGTGCCAAGAATTTGGAGCATTATATTGTTTTTTCACAAGCTTCTAGTGAGATGAGTGGTGAGAGAGAGATCCACCATCCCGTGAGTGAGATCCACAAGCCTACAATGAGTGGTAAAAGCATGAGTGTTCCAAGAGGCATAGCCTTGATGGCCACCAAAAGTGAGATGAGAGCAAAATCCTATTTGTGCTTATTGACACTAACGGCTTACCACCTCTCTCTCCATTTTTTCTCTTTTGCGGAACATTAGTGACCGTATCACTCATGCTAACCCTCATGGACTATTCACCATACATGGCTTCTCACACCGCATGAATCTCAACACCGACTTGAACACTTGGAAGGAGTACATTCCACTCGTCAAGATCTACATGGAGTTTGACAAGCGCATCAAAGACAATGCGTTCTTCGTCTACATCCCACACGTCAAGATGTACATGGAGTTCGACAAGCACATCAACGATAATGCATTCTCCGTCTACATCCCACACGTCAAGATATACATGGATTTCGACAAGCGCATCAACGACAATGCATTCTCCGTCTACATCCCACACGTCAAGATGTACATGGAGTTCGACAGGCGCATCAACGATAATGCATTCCACGACTACATCCCACACGTCAAGATGTACATGGACTTCCACAAGCGACTCAACGACAATGCAAGTAATGGAGTGGAGTGCACCCAATACGTCAAGTTCTTCTACACTCAACCGTTTCCGCAAGTAATTTAGCAACCTCCTTTTGAGCTCTTCGACGACTACTACACCGACAATCGAGCTCTACATCACGCAAACAACAATGGCCATTACAAGATCTTCATTGCATTTGGACCACCACCACTATGAACGTACCTTTACATGGTTTTTGATAAGCGGATCAACTTCAACGACATCTTCATCGTCAACATTCCTTCTCCCTCTCATGGTTACACACGCGAAAGGACGGATCAAGAGTCGAGGACGACTCTTTCTCAAGGGGGGAGATGATGCAGCACGCCCCATTCCACCAAGCCATACGTCGATACTAGACAAGGTGAACTCACTCCTCTCTCTATATGCCTTCGGTGTCTTGGTGAATAGTGCGCTACCTCATGGAATTGCCCTATACGTGCTCAGGTTTGATCCCACATTGGAGCCCCAAGACGGTGGCCAAGGACCCCAAGAACGTGCCCAAGATGATGCCCAAGAAGCTAGAGAAGAAGCTCAAGAAGAAGGCATCGAGGAAGATGAAGAGGAGGAAGAAGGGGAGGAGGCTAGGAAGCCCGGCCTGACAGCCCGGCCAGGCCGACCTCCATGCTCCTCAGGACGGACCCCAACCGAGCAGCCCGGCCTCCACCACGGCCTCAGGCCGGCCTCCCCGCGCCTCAGGACGGCCACCCAACAGAGCGTCCCAGCCTGGGGCCAACCTTCCTGCGCACCAGGCCGGCCTCTCTGCATCCCACCCCGGCCTCCCAAGACGGGTTTCTTGCACGCACGGGATTTGACCCCTTTTCCACCTTTCACCCCTCACCTACCCCCTTGGCTATAAAAGGAACCCCCTTGGACCAGATCTAGGTTAGGAGGAATATTAGATGAATTGAGCTTTGTTCTTGTACACCTCTTGTGAGGCTACTCCTATGATTTTTATCTAGGACCGTATCAAGGCTACTCCTATGATGTGTATCTAGGATCTTATCAAGGCTACATCGAGTTACCTATCCTTTCCCCTTGGGATTCAGCTAGAAACTTTCCAATCTCCTCAACTAACCCTTGAGGTTCTATTGGCGTGGTGGACTGGCCATGGTTGTTGAATCGGTTCCCGATAAGGTGAGTTCGGTTGGATTGATCATTCCGTAGGCGGCCGTTGCGGCTTAGTGAAAGTAAAGTATAGGCACCTAGAGGGGGGGTGAATAGGTGCTACGACCAATTTTAATTTTTCTTTAACAATTAGGCTTGACAGAAAGGTAAATTCTCTATAAGATGCAACTAGGGTGAATTTACCTATATGACAAGGCAAGCACAATAATAATACAAGCGAGAGTAAAGGAGGAAGGGAACGAGGTAACCGATAAGAAGCACACGGAGACACGATGTATTCCCGAGTTCCTCCTTGTTAAGGGAGTACGTCTCGTTGGAGGGGTGTGAGCTTGCCACAAAGGCCTCACCCTATTCTCCGATGAACCCCACCACAAAGGCCTAGTTCACCTTCCACTATTGATCCCCTTTGAGGCGGGAGTCGAGTCCTTTACAAACAACTTGGGGAACACACCCACAACCAAATTGGGGGCTCCCAACAATCCTTGAATCACCAACAAGTACCAAGATGCCTAGGTTCTCCACAAGAGGAAACCCTAGGCTAGATCCCTCTAGCTAGAGAGGGGGGAATGAAGAACGAGTCGGTGAAGATGTAGATCCGGGTCTTCTCCTTCAATCCTCCAAGTATCAACGAGTTTGGGTGGAGGGATTGGGAGGGATCTAACTTTGGAGGCTCAATAAATGCTTGTCTTAAATGCTGGAGCGAGCAACCTCTTGGGGAAGAACGTGATGTGGTATTTATAGCCCCCTCCCCAAACTAGCTGTTTGACCCTTTTTCGTGCCTGGCGGTACTACCGCTGGAGCCAGCGGTACTACCGCTACCTCGTAACATATGCGGTACTAGGGCGTCCCAGTGACAGGGCGCGGGCGGTACTACTGTCAAAGTACCGTGGTACTCCAGCAGCGGTACTACCGCGAGTGCACACCGGTACTACTGCTGGCCACAATCTTTGAATTAAATCGAAGTGGCTGGCGGTAGTACTAGGTCACTACCACCTCAGTACCGTAAACGTTACTACGAGCAGAACCTAGCCAGCGGTACAACGACCGGTACTAAGGGCGGTACTACCGCTTGCTGTAGGTAGCGGTACTACCGCCAGCCAGTAGCGGTACTACCGCTGAGCAAGGCTTTGCTCAAGATAAATATTTGTACATCGGTACTACCAAGCCAGTACCGCTTCAATACCGCTGGAGACAGTACGCATTTTTCTCCTGGCAGTAGTTCTGGCGGTACTGGGCGCGGTACTACCGCTCGCTGTGCAGAGCGGTACTTCCGCTGCCAAGCCCGGTACTACCGCTGGACCATATAAATCTTGGTGGCTTTGTCTTGGAATTCTCTTCACCTTTTTGGCGTCTAGTTGATATAACCTGAAATACTTGGCGCACTGTTAGATGCTTGGTAGTGTTGTTATCAAGTCCAAAACCTAAGAGAGATCAAATATGCAAAATGCACTTTCAATCTCCCCCTTTTTGGAATTGATGACAACACCACTAAGGGTGGTACAAAGAATTTTGGACGAGCACATTTGAGAGAGAGTGATGCATAAGGAAAATTTGCTTAATGAGGCAAACTTTGTTCTCATTTAGAATGTGTGCTCCCCCTAACTCTTTGAAGCCTAGCAAGGGTGCAAAAGATATGATAATATGAATGCTTGATTAACGAATATCGATAATAACCATAAAATCCAAATCCATAACAACAAATGGTTCAACCACACAAACTTAACACCAAATAGTTCAACTCACAAGCACACACGACACAAAGTTTGATAAACAAACACATCCCAAGCAAATGAATCGATCCTAATAGAACTCTCCCCCCTTTGGCATCAAGGCACCAAAAAGGGAAGAGGCGATGCTAACGTCCCTGGAGGTCACTCGTCGGGGCTAGAGGCACTAGCAGGGCTGCCAAGATTACGCTCATCCTCCGAGTTCACATCTTTGACCTCGTCGTCAGTCTCACAACGAGTCTAAGGCTCATGAGAAGTAGTAGCATCATCGAGAATCTCTGGATCAAACCACACATTGCCTTGCTTGGACTTCCACTCCCTGGAAGTAGTGATCCTGTCCTCAGACCCAGCACGAACAGGCACCCCCATATGGGCAAACCTGTCACGGGTAAGCTGTCGCTCCTCCTTTCTACGGACATGAGCATGATATGCCTTGTCCTCCATATCAAGCTGGCGACATAAAACCTTCTTCAAGGTTGAGGACATCCACCTGCAAAAGCTGTTCTTCTGAGCTCTCCCCTCCATCTCGAAGTCCGAGTCACTCGAGCCATCAGTGTCCTGACCAAGATCATCCGGACCAAGCAAACGAGTGGCATGCTTCTTGACACGAAGATCCTTGATGGCATGAGTTTTAAGTTCTTGGTCATTATCCACGAGAGCATCAGCAAACTGGGCATTGCGCCAAGTGGTGGAAATGAGCTTGTAGACCAAGGCAGCAAACACTGGCACTCTCCTCCTCATCACGCAGTTGTACATCTCATTCCAAAGAATGTCCATCACATCAAGCCTTAGGCCATCACCACGACACCTATGAGTGTACACCAACAAGTCAATGAGCGATCCATGGATTTGATGAAAGTTACCGACACCAGGAGCCAAGGTGTTCCTGTAGATCCTGTGAAGAATGTCATAGACAGGCAACAGGTGCTTGGACTGACCAACCACAGCACGTCCAGGTATATATAGATCATACATCTCAGTGGGAGCCATGGACTTCTCCGGATAAGGAACCCGGAAGAAGGTGATGTGAAACGCAGCATCTGGAATCTCCCCGTAGTCCTGCAGACCAAGAATAGTAGCAAAATGACTCCAAGAAGTAGAAAACTTCCAATTCTTCGTCATCCAGGTGATCTTCCTCTCATCAGTGTGGAAATACAATGTGGCATAAAACTGGCCCACAAGATGCTCATCATAATCCTCATTGAGCTCAATGAATTCCAGAAGCCCAAATTCCTCACAGATCTCCAGGGTGATGAAGGTGTTGACCTCTAAGTTGGCCCGATCTTCACGAATCGACAAGAACGAACGAAGAACGCACGAAGAACGCGATGAACATGAAGAACACGAGAGGTGGAATCGAGGGGAAATCGAGGGCAAACGCGTGGAAACACAAAAAGGGGAAGATAACTCGTGAAGCCTACGAGGGATCGCAAACCCAAGTCAACAACACGCTAATTGAAACCAATTTCTCTCACCGGTCGGTCCACCGATCCAACAGAAGCCACAAGGGGAAGGTTGGCAAGCACTACTAGAATCACAAGGTGAAAGAGTAGCTCCTTGGAGAGATCTTGATACGATCCTACATACACATCATAGGAGTAGCCTCGTAAGAGGAGTCACCTCACAAGAGGGATACAAGGGCATAGCCCAAAGTTCTCAAATCATCCCTAAAACCCTAGATCTAGCCACTGGGGTCCCTTATATAGCCTAGGGGGCAGGGGGAAATGGGGAAAACCGGGCATTTGTGCACAAAACAGGGGAGGCCGGCCTGGCCGGCCTGTGAGGCCGGGGTGGGGGCAGCGCCCTGCCTGGGGTCGGCCCGGCCTGGGAGGCCGGCCTGAGGCCGGGGTGGGGGCCGGCGCCCTCGGCCTGGTGCCCGGCCTGAGGAGGAGCCCAGCCGGCCTGAGGCCGGGGTGGGGAAGAGGGAGGCCGGCCTGCTCGGGTGGTTGGCCGGCCTGGAGTGGGGGGAGGCCGGCCTGGCCGGGGGGTGAGGCCGGGAGCCCCCTTTCCCCTCCGTTCTTCCACCTCGGAGCTCCGATCTTGACGCCGTCTTCACCCACTTCCTTCCTAGATTCATGTGCATCTTCTTGGATGTGTTCTTGAGGATCTTGGGCACCTTCTTGGGTGTCCATGTGGTGATCCCACCTATGCATGTAGAGGGGTATTTCATGAGGTAGAGCACCGTTCACCAAGTCACCGGAAACATACGGAGATAGGAGTGAGTTCACCTTGTTGTGTATAGATGTTGTGCTTGGTTGAATACGGTGGGCTACATCATGTCCCCCCCTTGAAAAAGAGTCGTCCTCGAATCTCGTTCCATCCATTCGTGAGCGGGAGAAGGAATGTTGACGACGAATATGTCGTTGAAGTTGAGCCACTTGTCGAAGTTTGTGTGAAGGTAGGATCGTAGTGGGGGTGGTCCAAAGGTGATGAAGATCATGAAATGTTCCTTCTTGGATGGTTGAGGAAGATCTTGCGAGGCGGTGCAGTCGTTGAAGTTGAGCCTCTTATCGAAGATCATGCCAAGGTATGCTCGTGGAGGGTGTATTCCAAAGGTGATGACGATCTTGACATGGTCCTCAATTGGTGGGTGAGGATGAGCTTGAAAGGCAATATAGCCGTCGTCGAAGAGCTCAAGAGGTGGTTTGTGGAGTGGTTGCGGAAGCGGTAGATTGTAGATGAACTTGACATTGGTTGCGTTGTCGTTGATTCTCTTGTCGAAGTCCATGTACATCTTGGCGGTTGGCATGTAGTCATGGTGACATTGTCGTTGACGCGCTTGTCGAACTCCAAGTGCATCTTGACGAAGGGGATGTAGACGTGGTAGTCATTGTTGTTGACGCGCTTGTCGAACTCCAAGTGCATCTTGACGTGTGGGATGTAGACGTAGATGGCGTTGTCGTTGAGGTGCTTGAGACGCGCCGTGTAGTTCTTGACTTGAGGAGTGTAGATGGAGAATGCCTTGTCGTAGAAGCTCTTGTCAATCTCCATGTGGATCATGACGAGCGGAATGTGCTCCTTCCAAATCTTCAAGTCGGTGTCGATGTTCATGCGGTGTGGAGAGCCTTGTATGTGGAGAAGTCTATGAGGTCGAGGATGCTTGATAGGGTCACCAAATTTCTGCAAAATAGACAACAAAGATGGAGAGAAAGTTGGTAAGCCGTTAGTGTCGATAAGCACACATGGGGTTTTGCTCTCAAATCTCATCTCACTATTGGTGGCTATCATGGCGATGCCTCTAAGAACACTCATGCTTTTACCACTCATTATGGGCTTGTGGCTCTCACTCACGTGATGGTGGATCTCTCTCTCACCACTCGTCTCACTAGAAGCTTGAGAGGGGACACTAGAAGGCTCCAAAGTCTTGGCACTGGAGGTGTACAGGTTTGTCGAGGTAGTTGCATTGCTTGGAGTCGGTAGTGTCATAGCATGTGGCGAGGAGGACTCGAGCATCTCGTCTCTTGGTTTGATCTCCAAGTGTGGAATGTTGGGCTTGCTTGGCGGAGGAGGTAGGGTCATGGCTTGTGTCGAAGAAGGCTCGATCGTCTCCGTGATGTGGTAGTGTAATCCATGCCTTGTAGCATCCTCAAGTGGTTGATGGTGATGATGACGCTCATGTGCTTGATCATGGAGTCCATAGTCCTTCCTCAAAGTATGGTGCACATGGGTGTTGTGGATGGGTGTCGGTGATGAAGTGTCTCTTGCCTCTTGCCTTGATGAAGTAGTGGTATCATAGTGTCCATGGCGAGGATGATCTTGATCCTTGTCGAAGGCGGGGTGCGAATAGGAAGCACAGTCTTGGTGAAGATGAGGTGGAGGCTCCCATTCCTCATATGGATGATGACGCTCATGGTCCTTGCACCTTGTAGCGTTGAGGAAAAGGGCACTCAACTTGTTGTATTCATGGTCTTGATGGTGCGGTGCTTCATCCAATATGGGAGGAGAATAATCATGGATAGCATCTCCATTTGCTTGATGTTGACGAGGTCGCTCATGTGGTTCCTCATCAAAAATAGGAAGTGAGATATCATGAGTAGCATCCGTGCTTGGTTGTGGTCGAAGTGGGCGCTCAATGGGGGCTTCATCAAATAGAGGAAGTGAAATGTCATGTGTAGCATGCCCACTTGGTTGTTGTCGATGTGGGAGCTCATTGGGGTCCTCATCAAAGATGGGAAGTGAAGTAGCATGTTGAGCAATCCCACTTGGTTGTTGTCGATAGTGGTGCTCATTGGATTCCTCATCAAAGATGGGAAATGAAGTAGCATGTAGAGCAATCCCACTTGATTGTTGTCGATGGTGGCTCTCAATGGTGTCTTCCTCGAAGATGGGGAAGGACAAGCCATAGGGAGCATTCGCACTCGCTTGATGTTGAGAAGTTCTCTCATTTGGGTCGTCATCAAAGATAGGCGGTGGAAGCTCATGTGGGTCATCCTCGTTGGTTTGGCGATGGCGGTCATGATGGAGAGGATGGCGCCGGTGGTCATGGTGGTGGAGTTGTGAGAGGCATTCACTAGAAGCCATGTCATGGTCACCTTCTTGATAATGGCCTTGGTCTTGGTGGTCATTGTGGTGGTGACACACATTTTACCTTGGAAGCCTTGAATGTGGGCAAGCACCATCCACGAAGCCATTTAGACCAATGTCATGAGTCGAGCTTGGAGAAGGTGGGTGATGAAGAATATCCGGTCGTAGAGGGTGATCTTGAAAAGGGTAACCACGGCCTTGTCGGTGTCGAGGTCGAGGTAGTGGTGATGGAGAGAAATTCTCAAACCAATGTCGTCGCGGTAGTGGAGGATGCGGTGAGGTGGGGTTACCACTCTCTACCATATGGCGGTAATGATCATGGCGACGGTCTTGGTGATGATCTTGGTGATGATCATGTGGAGACTTGCCATTGCGTCGTGGCTTGGAGGTCGATGATGATCCATGGCGGTTGGCGAGGATGGTCACTTGGCCTTCAATACTCGCCATGTGATCATTGAATCGAGAATTATGAGCTTGAAGTTGATGGTACAAATGCTCCAATCCATCACGAGCAAGTTGGCAAAGCCGAAAGTATTCATGGCGGTTGACGAAGTTGTGGTAGCCAATGTTGTTGAAGAAAGAGGTTCCTTGATCTTCCAAGCTCGGCCTTGTGAGTACTCCTTCCCTAGCCATCTCAACAAGCACAAGTGTATATATAGAGTGTGAAGACCTAAGAGCTCAAACCTCACCTTTTAGCAAATATTGGAAACTAGTGGACCATGCCAAGAGAAACCGATAACAAAAAGAATGAAGTGACTTGAGTTTGAAAGATCCCGAAAACACGCTCCAAAACACACACGGCTTATGGGTGGATGGCAATGGGTTAGAAATGTGGCGAGAAAACGACAAATCCAAAGAAAAGTATGTTGGAAAACATGGAGAAGAAACAAAGAAAAGTTAGAACAAAAACCAAACCTAGTGGAGGACAATGATATGGTTGAAACTAAAAAAAAACACACACACAAATGATAAATGGGGTTAGTGCGGCCAATGGATGAGCGGAGACGAAATGTACCTATCGAAGACTAAGCTCAATGCCACACCAACGCAAGGAGGACGCTAGCTCAAACCGCAATTAATCAGAGGCAACAAGATTCGCAATGTGGCAACCGGTCAATCTCTTCTCTCTTGCAACTCAAAGCTATGCGTTCCTACAAATGATAGCAATTGGCATCAATCTTTGCTTATTTTGGCTCTTTTTGCTTCTTGCTCTTTCTCCTTTTTTTTTCACGTTTTGATGGATGATGATTCCCAAATGCCAATGCCTACTCGAAGCTATTCTCTCACAAGCGCAAAAACTCACACTCACTGTCGCACCCGGACTTCTAGGGGATACTCACAGTCCGTTAAACAATAGATAAATGGTTTACGGGGCATACCGGCACCCGCATCTCAATATGAGCAGGCCAACACGTAAACGTGTGACAACCATTCTCTTACTATTCATCGTCTGCGCAAACCATCCCATAGAAATCCAGATACTTCCATTGGCGTACTTCAAAACATACACACATGGTACGTCAACGGCATTGGAACAAGTGATATCACAACAGATCTCTAAGACACAAAAGATTGAAATAAGTTGCAAATAGCTCTCACTAGAGCAGAGATAGCAAATACAATCATCCAGAGGACACATGTCCCAACAATTCATCATTACAATACAGCGGAAGCATTCAACATGTCTGAGTACAGACAAGAACCAAATAGGCTTAAGAGGTCGGAAACAAAAAGACGGAGCCCATCCACGAAGTCTCGGATCCTGCCCGGGTCCGCTATCTACTCGTCAGCAGCCTCGTCAAACTCCACGTAGTAGCCACCAAGGGGATCCTCGGAAACGTAGTCTGCGGAAACCACAACCCCAAAGGGGTCAGTACATAAACGTACTGGCAAGCAAGACTCACAGTTCACCAAAGTGTAACCCGTCAACACCAAGCACAGATGCTTTGGGTTCAACGGAAGAAAGGGGTGATACAAAAGATGCGGCAGCTGGCTGCTCTAAACAACTACAGAAAACATGCTACAACTTCCGGCTAACAGAAAGGGGATAAGATAGCGTATCGTAACCAACTAACAACTAACCACCAAACAAACCCATCCTGGATCTCGCCCCTTATCCAAAGAAGCAATCCGAGGATAACTCACACAGTTAGATTAATGATGGTTCAAGTTATTGTGTCAATAAGACTATTACTAGTCAAGTTATCATTAGTTAGGTGTAAGTTGTTCTGAGTACTTGTTAGCCAGTACTTTCACCAAGTAATCCATAACCGCGGAAAACACGGCTTCTCGAGAAGATTTATCCCTGCAGGGGTGCACCAGTTTGGCCGTCCACGTAAGAATAACCCGCCAGATGGAATGGCCTTTCCACCAAGCGGGGCACTCTACACAACTCAACTCTTCTTGGCATCAAGCCCAAAGAACCACATGCTGTGCGTGCGCGGCTAATCGAGCCCCACGAAGAAAAGGGGACCCTCATAGCACTCTAAGACCACGCCGCCCTAAATGCCGACTACAAAAGTTCCACCCTGGCGCCAAGGGTTCGCACCTGCACATGCATGCATCAAATGGAAAGCCCGAACTAAGTGTGGCGATTTGGACGAGATGCGAATCGAATCAAATTGAGGGGGGCGCCCATACACGCTTCCCACATGCGGTTAGTGCGCTCATCATGGATCAGTAGACAAGACCCTTTTCCTAATTAGGGTCGACACTAGCAGGCCTCAAAACCACGCCGGGCCTCCTGCCGGTGCCTTATCAGCAAATTATTATTACCTCAAAATTAACAGGTTGTTGTTTAACATCGAGCCCCAGAACATGATAGAAATATAGTAACAGAAAGTAACGGGTAACAGACTCGAGCAAAACAACCCTAAGCATGCTAGTAAGACACGGGCACAAGCAAAGGGGTTATAGGAGTGGAGGTGAGGCAATATCAGGGTTAAAGGATACATGTGATAGGTTCGTAACAGAAGCAACGATTCATAGGGCTAGCAGAAATAGACAACGGAAAGTATCGGTATCCAATGTTGAAAGGAACACAATGGTTCATGTGAGTGAATACTTGCCTGCAAACTCAGCAGCCTGGTACTGAGCTAGATCCTTAGAAGGGGTGTCGTAAGTATCGTCGGTCTCAACGTCGTCGTTTATCTGAGAAGAAGCAAACAAACAACGCAGAGAAGAAACAATCAATAACATGGCATAGTGCACAAACATGGGATGATGCATGACCATTTAATTGATGCATCAAAATAAACTAGTTGACATGGTAACATGTTTAAATGGACCCATATGCAATTGGATTGCATATGGAAAGCCCATGAATTATGGTTGAATTAATTGTTCTACAACTAATCATCATGTGTAAGTGAATTAGCATGATGCATGGATGAAGAAAACAGAAAGAAAACAACAATAGAATCAAATTGAAATGAAGTTTACCAAGTTTGGAATTTTAATTATTAAGTTATGGAATTTTGGTTACTTAAAGGTGTCACACAAGCATTTGTTGTTTTCACCAATTTAAATTGTTCAAAACAGATAACAAAGTTCATATTTGAAAAGAACACACAATTTTAGGTGGATTACATGTTTCAAATATTGAAAAAGGAATTACAATGAATTACTTATGCACTAAACAAGTTTAAACAAGATTTAAATGAATTTAATTCAAACATGAACTTATTTGAATTTTTATTTGTTCAAAACATTAAGTGAGATTCATAATTGAAAAGCTTATACTTTTATGGTTGGAAAACAGATTTTATATGTCCCAAAAGAAATTAGTTTGACCAAGTTATGAATTTAGCAATATTAAATGATTTAAACAAGGTTTAAATCATTTAACCAATTTTAATTATTCAAAACATGAAACAAATTTTACATTTGAAAAGGTGGTTTAAAATAGCATGGAAAACATATTTTATTTGTTGAAAATGGATTTAGAATGAGAAAGTTATTAATTTGACAATTTTAAATGCATTAAACAAGAAACAGTTGTTTTCAGGAATTTAAATTATTCAAAACAGCAAACAAAGTTGATATTTGGAAAGTACATGAAAAGTTGATTGGAAAACATATTTAGTTTGTTGAATTTGAATTTTTTATGCCCAAGTTATGATTTTTGCAAAATTAAATGAATTAAGCAAGTTTTCAAATATTTCACCAATTTAAAATATTCAAAACAGTAAACAAATTTTATATTTAGGTAGAACATTTAATTTGGTATAGAATACATATTTAAAAAGTTGAATTCGGAGTTAAGATGAATTATTTAGGCAATTTACAAATTTAGGTGTTATTCTGCCAATTTTAGTACAGCTAGGGACTTAGGAAAAATAAACAGGGACTTAGAATTAATTAGCAGGGACTGTGTTGTGATTTATGACAAATTCTGTAACCAAACAAAATAAAATAAAAAGTGTGGTTTTATTGCGCAGGGGTGGGATCGAACCCACACCCTCCTGGGCGCGCAGATGCCACTGCCACTGCGGTGATGTTCTGTGTGTTGACAGGATAGGGTCGTGGGGCGGGGGGGGGGGGGGGGGTTAAGGTTCCGATCGTGGGGTTTTAACTGAACTTCAAAAGTTCAGTTCGTTGAACATCGACAGGGCGGAAAGGCTGGGCGCCGGCGGCGATTTCCGAGGCGGTTGCTGCTCGTGGGGTGGCCGTGTGCGGTGGGGTGCGGGTGCTGCGGGCTAGAGGAAGGAGGGAGGGAGGAAGGGGATCGAGGGGAGGGAGAGCTCACCTCGAGCGGACAGGAGGAGGCTTCGGGGCGGAGCAGGGAGTCGGCCGACGACAAGGAGGCGACGGCGGCGGCGCCTCGGGCCCTCCCGGTGCCCACCGAGGGGTAGAGGAGGAAGCCCGCGGTGGGGAGGTTCCATTCCCGCCGTTTGCCCGGCCGGAGGAGGGCTCCAACGTCGGTGATCGCCGGAGGGGAAGTGGAGGAATTTCGGTTCAGTTACAGAGAGTTGCAGAACATAGAGGAAGAGGGTGGGAGGAGAGGAAGAAGATGGCGGCGTCGAGGGAGAGTGGAGGGGAGAGAGTAGGGCAGAGGGGAAAGAGGCACCCTAGGGTTTATAGGGAGGGGAGGAGATGGTGCTGTCTGTTGCTTGCTCCTCTCTGCTACGTGGGTAGCTCGGATGGAATCCGTACAGAGGAAGAAGAAAGGTGGGGGGGTCGAAGGGGTATTGGGCCAAGGGGGAGAGAAGTTGGTTGGGCCTGGCTGCCCCTCTCTCCCTTTGTTCCTTTTTTTTGTTTTTATTCTTTTGTGCTGTTAGTTTTTTTTTTGCTGAAATAGAAAAGGAAGAAAAGGCTAGGGTTTAGGGTTAGAAATTTTTAGAAAAATTTGGTTATAGGTTATTTAGGGTTACAACAACATTGTGTAACTTTTATTTTTCCAAAAGATTTGAAATCATTTGATATTTGCCATTTGTTTGAAAATGAAAGAAATTTGCTATTAAATGAATTATTGGAATTTAAACAATTTGATGGTTTGAAATTTATAGTTTAGTGGAAACAAATGATGGAAGTGTGTTGTCATTTTCATAATTTCCAAAAGGGGTTGATGTTCTGGAAATTAATTGAATTTGCAAAGGGTTTGGTATTAAATGAATTTTGATAGAAACAATACAATAGTTTTGGAATCACAACTTTTATGGAAACAAATGATTGTTTTGATTTGAAATATCATTTTGGAAATTGTAACATCACAAGTATGAAACAAAAGGTTTAAAATTTGGTTTGAAATTCAAATAGAAAACAAAGGAAAACAAATGAAAACAGAGGAAAACAAATGGAAAACAAGCAAAACAAATGCAATGAACATGATGTCATGATGCAAAACATAAAATAACAGATAGCAAACATTCTAATTGCTATTTTTCATACTTGGGATGTTACACTCACGGTGCCACTAATGCGATGGCAAGCGATGTAAAAGAGCTAGTACGAATGGGCAAGGTACACAATGAGAGGGGTTAGTTCAAGCGGAAGCAAGTTATACCTATGCGGTGGATGATCTCGGACTTGCGGCCGGTGGATGTCGATGTCGTGTGGATCCATTGATGTAGTTTCATAGGTGATGTTGATGGCGACGCGTAGGAACTTGTCTCACTCAAATCGGAGCAACGACGACAAAGAAAAACAAGATACAAAATCTGTCCAAGATTCGAAGAGCGGGATTTTTCTGGGATTTTTGCTCAATTTCGAAATTTCTCCCAGATCAAGAAAACTTTTGGACAAATTCGAGAAAAGTGGCTGAATAGAAAGGTGGGGAATGGTCTTTGGCAACAAATCTATGAATCAAAACCACGAGAAACTCAACAAATCGAGAGATCGGTCGAAATCCCTTTTGGCTATTTTTGGTCAAATTTTCGAATTTATGGTGGATAGAAGAAAAATTGGTGGATGGGGAGGGGTGTGGGTGTCGGATTCGTGTCAATCTAGCTCTGGATAGCAGATTATGAAGGTGTTGACCTCTAAGTTGGCCCGATCTTCACGAATCGACAAGAACAAACGAAGAACGCACGAAGAACACGATGAACATGAGAGGGAGAATCGAGGGGAAATCGAGGGCAAACGCGTGGAAACACAAAAAGGGGAAGATAACTCGTGAAGCCTACGAGGGATCGCAAACCCAAGTCAACAACACGTTAATTGAAACCGATTTCTCTCACCGATCGGTCCACCGATCCAACAGAAGCCACAAGGGGAAGGTTGGCAAGAACTACTAGAATCACAAGGCGAAAGAGTAGCTCCTTGGAGAGATCTTGATACGGTCCTAGATACACATCATAGGAGTAGCCTCGTAAGAGGAGTCACCTCACAAGAGGGATACAAGGGCATAGCCCGAAGTTCTCAAATCATCCCTAAAACTCTAGATCTAGCCACCGGGGTCCCTTATATAGCCTAGGGGAATAGGTGGGGGGGAATGGGCAAAAACCGGGAATTTCCGCACAAAACAGGGGAGGCCGGCCTGTGAGGCCGGAGTGGGGGCAGCGCCCTGCCTGGGGCCGGCCCGGCCTGGGAGGCTGGCCTGAGGCCGGGGTGGGGGCCGGCGCCCTCGGCCTGGTGCCCGGCCTGAGGAGGAGCCCGGCCGACCTGAGGCCGGGGTGGGGAAGAGGGAGGCCGACCTGGAGTGGGGGGAGACCGGCCTGGCCGGGGGGGGGGGGGTGAGGCCGAGAGCCCCCTTTTCCCCCCGTTCTTCCACCTCGGAGCTTCGATATTGACGCCGTCTTCACCCACTTCCTTCCTAGCTTCATGTGCATCTTCTTGGATGTGTTCTTGAGAATCTTGGGAACCTTCTTGGGTCTCCATGTGGTGATCCCACCTATGCATGTAGAGGGGTATTTCATGAGGTAGAGCACCGTTCACCAAGTCACCGGAAACATACGGAGATAGGAGTGAGTTCACCTTGTTGTGTATCGATGTTGTGCTTGGTTGAATACGGTGGGCTACATCACAGGGCCTCACCAAAATAGTCCATCTTGGATCTCATGAAAGCCACATTTATAGAAAACTGAGTGACCACCTTATTTTTGTTGAGTGGGTACTCCTCATAGAAGATCCTCTCCTGAAAATGAGTCCAGAAACACTCGTTTACTCTAGCTTCCCTAGGATGATTATAAGGATTGGTCCTGCTTTCCCTATGAAACTGCTCATCTGGCATATTAGCAATGGACTTGTCACGAGCTGCCTTTGATTTCATGTTGATAGATCTCTGTCTCCTTGTCAGGTTTCCTTGTGGCATAACCTCGGGGGCTTCATCCTCCTCGGGGTTCTTACAGACTCTCTTTGCCGCACGCTTGCGACCTCCACCCTTCGAACCACTAGCACCTTCTCCTAAGAAAGCAATAGGGGGATGGCACAAGATAAGCAAAACTTCAATCAAAAAGATCTGCGAGAGGGAATCAAACTAGAACTCAAAGTGTTTCATACTCTAGGAAGCGGTAGTACCACTTGGGGGCCACGTTAGTACCGTTGTTGCCAAAGGTTCCAGCCATAACGGTAGTACCGCTGGTGCCAGCGGTAGTACCGCTGCTGGCGGATTCGACCATGGAGCCCAAAGGGACTACCGAATCCATCGCGAGTCAAAAACATGAGTAGTGCTAATATGATTTCATCTACATAGGGAACACAACTAACTACCCCTAGACTAGGAGATCTCTAGACCCTAGGAATCATCATATCTCAAGATTTCTCGAGGGAGAGAGATAGGAAGGGTACCAGAGCTCAGCGTCGAGGAGGACGAGTTGGGAGTGGTCCTCGGGCGTTCTCCGGCGAGAGAGGAGCGTTCAAGGACCGGAGAGAGCCCTCCCCGGTGGACGGAAGACTTGGCGGCGGCGAGATCCAAAGTGGGGAGGAGATGAGGGAGAGTGGGGGGGTTATGAGGGCAACCCCCATTTCCCAGATCCCTTTTAATCCCCACGGATTTTTGCCGCAGCGGTAGTACCGCTACGCTCAGCAGTAGTACCGGCTCACTGGAACTACCTAGGCCAAGAGGTAGTACCGCAGCTGAGTCTGTGCTGGGCACGAACTCCTGCAGCGGTAGTACCGCTCGGGGCCACCGGTAGTACCGTGCGCTGGGTACTACTGTCAGTTACAACGGTAATACCGCTCGTAACTGGCGGTAGTACCGCTAGCCTACTCTTCATTTCACCAAGAGATCAAAGAGAATGAAATTTTTAGAGAGAAAAAGTCTAAGGGGGAATTTTTTGGGCTTGGGATTAGAACACCAGCTGAGATGGTACTACACACTCCAACGTTTGCAAACAAACTCAAAAATCAAATAAGGAAAGGAGGGAGTGTGTTTCCCAAACTAACACCGACACAACAAAAACACAAACAAAACACAACGAAAACACCACAATAAAACCAAAACAAGAACCAACTCTTCAAGAGAATAGGTTGGTGGCCTAAGCCACCATGTAAGAGATCATGGTATGTCACCGCGAAGATATATCTTGGGTACATTGCCAATTCTCGACATTGAAGCTCACAATTCAACATTAGAAAAAGAGAGAATGAGTATTTGCTTTGGGCATAATGGGGGGAGGGAGAACCCAATGTGTTAGGATAACACTCCCCCTATGTCCATGCCTACACCTAAACTCAAACACGTTTCATCTATAGGGGTGTGTGCAAGATCCTCAAGTCAAACTCCTAGAATCAATGACATTTAGTTCATTCCTCAAGAACATGAATCTTGCATCATCAAGTGGCTTCGTGAAAATATCCGCAAGATTATCCTTGGTGGGCACATATGAGAGAGCAATATCCCCTCTTGCCACATGGTCTCGGATGAAATGATGGAAGATCTCAATATGCTTCGTTCTTGTATGTTGCACGGGGTTGTAGGCGATCTTGATGGAACTTTCATTATCACACAAAAGAGGCACCTTATCCAAATGAACGTCATATTCCTTGAGAGTTTGCCTCATCCATAGAAATTGAGTGCAAGCACTTGCAGCAGATACATACTCGGCTTCAGCGGAGGAGAGAGATATGAAATTTTGCTTCTTGGAAGACCAACTCACCAAAGACCTACCAAGAAATTGGCAAGCCACGGAAGTAGACTTCCTATCAGCTTGATCACCCGCCCAATCAGAATCCGTGTAGCCCTTGAGAGAAAATTGTGCCCCCTTTGGGTACCACAAACCAAATCTTGGGGTATGAACCAAATAACGAAAGATCCTATGGACCACCATCAAATGGCTTTCCTTAGGAGCCGCTTGATACCTTGCACACACACCTACACTCAAAATGATATCGGGCCTAGATGCACAAAGATAGAGCAAAGAACCAATCATAGAACGATACAACTTTTGGTCCACATATTTACCCTTCGGGTTACGTGATAGGTGGCACTTGACTTGCACGGGAGACGACTTGATCTTTGCATTTTGGAAGTTAAACCTCTTGATCATGTCTTGGGTATACTTGGCTTGAGAAATGAAAGTTCCACGAGCCAATTGCTTGATCTCAAAACCAAGGAAGAATTTACGCTCTCCCATCATAGACATCTCGAACCTGATGGTCATAAGCTTAGAGAACTCATTATTGAAAGCTTGGTTAGTTGAGACAAAGATGATATCGTCCACATATAGTTGACATATGAAAAGATCTCCCTTTACTCTCTTGGTGAAGAGAGTGGGGTCGATCTTCCCAACTTCGAAACCACGGCGACCCAACAATTCTCTAAGGTGCTCATACCAAGCACGTGGTGCTTGTTGGAGACCATAGAGAGCTTTGTCGAGTTTGTATACATGGTTAGGAAAGTTGAGGTTCTCGAACCCTGGAGGTTGCTTAACATATACCTCCTCTTTTAGTGGACCATTCAAGAAAGCACTTTTAACATCCATTTGTTGCAATTTGACATTATGCGAAGATGCATAAGCAAGGAGGATACGGATGGACTCAAGGCGAGCCACGGGAGCATAAGTTTCATCAAAGTCAATGCCTTCAACTTGAGTGTAAACTTGAGCTACCAATATTGCCTTGTTCCTTATAACAATGCCATGCTCATCTTGCTTGTTCTTGAATATCCACTTAGTGCCAATAACATTGTGGCAATCTTTGGGCTTCTCAACCAATCTCCAAACCTTGTTACGCTCAAAGTTATTGAGCTCACCATGCATGGCTTCAACCCAATCGGAGTCCTCAAGAGCTTCAAACACTTTCTTTGGTTCCACCATAGATATGTGAGCTTGATGCTCACTAAAATGTTCCAATTGCCTTCTTGTGGATCTTCTAGCTTGAATATCCTCCAAGACCTTATTTTCTTGGGCATCAATTTGCTTCAAAGCTCTTTTTATCCTTCTAGCACGACGGGCTTCGATCTCCTCATTATTGCGAGGAGGGATCACATGATCATCTTGATCATTTGGGTCCCCGTCTTGACGAACTTGGCCTTGATCATCATCATCGACAAAAATATCTTCAACACTAGCTTCAACTTGAGGAGAGGATGAAGAGGATGGTTGATCTTGGCCTTTACCTTGACTAGCATGAATGATAGGAGTGGTTGCATGTTGTGTAGTAACTTGGTCAATAAGAGGAGGGTATTCAACATGTTCTTGGTTAGGTGTAGCACTTGGCTCCTTGGCTTGTTCTTCTATTGTAGAGGAGGGATCCACTTGAGTAGAGCATAGTCCTTCTAGAGTCGCCATAAGGTGTCCCTCAATGGGGTGGAAAAATCCCACACCCATCCTTCCTATGGCTTCTTGAGGTATTTCAACATCTACATTAGAAACATGAAATTGCGCCACTTGGGAGCCATCATTTTCCTCGAAAACCACACTAAAAGATTCTATGACAATCCGCGAGGCTTTTTCAAAGACTCTATAAGTGTGGGATTCGGCACCGTAACCAACAAATATACCCTCAACAGTTTTGGATTGAAATTTAGACAACCTAACACCCTTGATTAAATAAAAGCACTTACAACCGAATACACAGAAGTAGGAAACGTTGGGCTTGTTGCCGGTGAGGATCTCATATGGAGTCTTGTCCAAGCCTTTGCGGATGTAGAGGCGGTTGGATGAGTGGAATGCGGTGGATATGGCCCCATCCCATAAATATTGGGGAGAAGTGTACTCCGCCAACATGGTCCTTGCCATATCCAAGAGAGTGCGATTATTCCTTTCGGCAACACCATTTTTTTGAGGTGTGTAAGTGGTGGAGTATTGATGACGAATGCCTTCTTCACTAAGGAATTCATTCAAAGTGTAGTTCTTGAACTCCGAACCATTATCACTCCTAATAGCCATGATTTGCATATTGTGTTGACGTTGCAGTTCGTTGGAGAAATCGATGATGGTTTGTTGAGTTTCACTCTTGCCACTTGAAGAAATAAACCCAAGTGTATCTTGAATAATCATCGAAAATCACCAAGCAATACTTCTTGCCACCAAG
Organism: Alopecurus myosuroides; assembly: GCA_028641055.1. NCBI lineage: Eukaryota > Viridiplantae > Streptophyta > Magnoliopsida > Poales > Poaceae > Alopecurus > Alopecurus myosuroides. The sequence continues at coordinate 103,904,930 of CM054058.1, forward strand.
ACTTGCCTCGGGAACGGCACCAAAGAGAGCAACATGGAGAAGCTCCAAGATCCTCTTTGATGAAATAATAGTCTTGGCCTTGTGCGCCTTATCATGCATCTTTTCTTCAACACACGACCTACAAACGCGATCCTTTGAAAAGGAAAATTTTTCTTTTAGTCCGACAATAAGGCCACCTTTGTGAAGACTTTGCAAAGTTCTCATGTTGACATGGGATAAGCGGCGATGCCACAACCACCCCACGTCCGCCCTTCCGAAAATACACATTGTTTGAGAGTTGGTAGACTTCGAAAAGTCCACCACAAACAACTCATTTTCAACCTGTCCCACGTAAGCGACGTCAAGAGTCTTGCTCCTCAAAAGGACCACAATATCAACATCAAAAAAGACAGAGAAACCCATCTTTCCAAGTGAGCGGATGGAAAGTAAATTGTAACCAAGGGATTCGACAAGCATGACGTTCACGATAGTGATATCGGGAGCAGTCACAACCTTGCCAAACCAAGATACCTTAGACGAGGACGAGTCTCCATAAGTGACGGTTGCTTGTATGTCATTTGGGCGCAACTCCGTCACAAGTTCTTTGCTTCCGGCCATATGGCTAGTGAATCCACTATCAATTATCCATTTAGTCACACGGAAGCATAGCCCTGCAAGATATCATTGACTAGAGTTAGGACCCGAGGAGGGTCCCTTCATGTTAGCAACAAGGGTCTTTGGAACCCAAATAGTATAGTCAATGAAACCCTCAATAGGACCAACATATTTAGCTTGCACAACACCATAATAATCAACATATAAGAAATGGTGTGGATTGTTAGTTCCCGCGGAGGTGCTACGAGTAGTGTTGTACCTCATGATACTACTACTCGAGGCAACATTGGTTGCTTGTGCGGGTGTGCTACAAGTAGTGTTGTCCCTAATGACAATACCACCCGAAGCACCATTGTTGGTCTTTTTCTTGTTCTTCTTCTTGGCTACATAGCCAGGACCTTGCTTGCCCACTTGTTTCCCTGGAGAACTCGATTGTGGTCTAGCAATGACCACATTAGAGCTAGGGGCAACCACTTGTGGGGTAGAGATCACAACCTTCTCAAGTTGAGGACCTTTTCCCTTGAGCCTTGCTAGCTCATCCTTCAACCTAGAATTTTCCTCAATAATATTTGCATGATCAAAAGAAGAAGTAGAGGTGCTAGGGTTGTTAGGTTGATTAAGTTGAGTTTGAAGTTGTTCATGCAACCCTTTGAGGGAAGAGTGTTGGCTCTCAAAAGCTTTGTGAGCCTTGGTTAGCTTTTCAAACTCCTCGGTTAGTTTACCATGACCAACACCAAACTCAACCTTATCCTTTTTAGCCTTTTTATATTTAGCAATAGCAAGGTCACGTTCCTTAGTGATGTTAGAGACAAGTTCATTATGAGTTAATTCAATAGATTCAAGTTCCCCCTCTAGAGAAACTCTACCATCATGCTCTTCCTCAAGAGTCATAGAGAGGGATGCAATCTCATCCGCATCCCTTCTTTCAACCTCACCTTTCTTCTCAAGATCTTCTTGGGCCTTTCCCAATTGGCTCATGAGATGCTCAAAGTACTTCTTGGTCTCCCCTTGCATGTTAGACATAAAACGTTCCAAGGAGAGCCGCTCATCTTCTACTCTAAGACTAGCAAGATGTTCTAGTTCACTAGGGATCTTAGAGTTGGAGGAAGGTGATACCGCCGTGGCCTTAGCGATGAAGCACTTGGCATCTTGTTGAGGATTATTTTCATTGGGGGATTCAAAGAGAGATGAAGATGATGGAGTACAAGCAATATCTAGAGCGGCCACTTCACTTGTGGTTTCTTCTTCTTCATCACTCCCGGAATCATACTCCTCTTGAGTCAATAGCACAAACTTGGTGGGAGACTTATTGTTGAATGGTTTCTTCTTGAAATGAGGTTTCTTGTACTCAACCTTGGACTTGTCCTTGAGAATGAGCTTGCCACTATGGAGTTCTCTATTTTCATAGGGACACTCCACAATGAAGTGGTGCTTATCTTGGCAATTGAAGCAGGACCTCACTTTTTGAGCCCCATCATTGCCATAGCGAGACTTGGTCTTCTCCTCAACAAATTTCTTGCCCTTGGGAGTACTCCTCCAAAACTTTTGCACGATGAGAGCAATGAGATCCTTTAGCACGGGATCATAGTATTGTTTCTTCAAGGGATGCAATGCCTATTCTCCTTCTTCTTCATACTCAATCTCTCTTGACACAACCTTGGCCTTCAAAGCAACCGATGCCCCTTTGTGCATTCCAATGGCCCTAGCACGGTTGTCAAAAGCATTCTTGGTTTGCACTTGATAGGAGCACATTTCTTGCATTACTTGAGTTGAGGTCATGGAAGGGAAATCATGTCTTCCTTGAATGCTCGTCAAGTCCGCGGGCTCAAATGGCATGAGGGCAACCATGCACTTCCTTTTGGTCCAAGCATCATCAATGTGCTTGGCACCAACATTAGTGAATGCGGTGGCAAGTGTCTTGAGCCTTCGGTACATGTCTTCATGGTTCTCTCCATCAAGCATGTAGAACCCTTTGGCCTCATTGGTCAAGGCATCATATCTATTCCGTTGCATGCTCTCATTGCCCACAAACATGATGACAAGAGCGTCCCATGTTTCCTTGGCGGTGGAATGTTGTTGAAGATGCGGCATGTGGTTTGGACCCACGGCTTGTTGAAGAATTGACAAGGCGGTGTAGTTGAGTTGACAATCCATGTCTTCCCTTATTGTGAGGTTCTTGGGGTCATGAGGCTTGTATCCATCATGAGTGACCCTCCAAAGCTCTATACAAGAAGAGTTCAAGTGAGTCTCCATGTAATATTGCCATTCACGGAAAGAATATGCATCAATTTTAGGTGGATCTCCCCTAGGGATTATATGAGTATGAGGTACGGGGGGATCGGGAGAATAATGTCCTTTGACGGAGTGAAATTCTCCCTCTCCTTCCGTACCCTTTTCGGTGGAGTTTTCGGCGGAAGAAATTTTAGACGGTTCACCATCTACCCCTTTCTTGGCGCCCTCCGGAGGAACTTCCGGAGGAGTAGAGTCGGCGACCTCCGGTCCTTTGGCTTTGAGGAGTTCCGCCAAGACTTGACGCAACTCATCAAATTTGGTGTCTATGGATGAGGTCAATGAATTTCTCAACTCATTGAGATCATCCATGGACACCCTAGCCACGGAACCTTCGGCGTCCGAATCTTCATCCATACTTAAAGTCTTAGGCGGTTAAGCCCGATAAAAGAGCCGAGGCTCTGATACCAATTGAAAGTAAAGTATAGGCACCTAGAGGGGGGGGGGTGAATAGGTGCTACGACCAATTTTAATTTTTCTTTAACAATTAGGCTTGACACAAAGGTAAATTTTCTATAAGATGCAACTAGGGTGAATTTACCTATATGACAAGGCAAGCACAATAATAATATAAGCGAGAGTAAAGGAGGAAGGGAACGAGGTAACCGATAAGAAGCACACAGAGACACGATGTATTCCCGAGTTACTCCTTGTTAAGAGAGTACATCTCGTTGGAGGGGTGTGAGCTCGCCACAAAGGCCTACTCAACACCACAAAGGCCCGATGAACCCTGCCAGAAAGGCCTAGTTCACCTTCCACTATTGATGCCCTTTGAGGCGGGAATCGAGTCTTTTACAAACAACTTGGGGCACACACCCACAACCAAATTGGGGGCTCCCAACAATCCTTGAATCACCAACAAGTAGCAAGATGCCTAGGTTCTCCACAAGAGGAAACCCTAGGCTAGATCCCTCTAGCTAGAGATGGGGAAATAAAGAATGAGTCGGTGAAGATGTAGATCCGGGTCTTCTCCTTCAATCCTCCAAGTATCAACGAGTTTGGGTGGAGGGATTGGGAGAGATCTAACTTTGGAGACTCAATAAATGCTTATCTTAAATGCTGGAGCGAGCAACCTCTTGGGGAAGAACGGGATGGGGTATTTATAGCCCCCTCCACATACTAGCCGTTTGACCCTTTTTCATGACTGGCGGTAGTACCGCTGGAGCCAGCGGTACTACTGCTACCTAGCAACATATGCGGTACTAGGGCGTCCCAGTGACAGGGCGCGGGCGGTACTACTGCCAAAGTACTGTGGTACTCCAACAACGGTACTGCCGCGAGTGCACACCGGTACTACCGCTGGCCATAATCTTCGAATTAAATCGAAGTGGCTGGTGGTAGTACTAGGTCACTACCGCCTCAGTACCGTAAACGTTACTGCGAGCAAAACCTAGCCAGCGGTACACTGAGGGCGGTACTACCGCTTCCTGTAGGTAGCGGTACTACCGCTGAGCAAGACTTTGCTCAAGATAAATATTTGTACAGCGGTACTACCGAGCCAGTACCGCTTCAGTACCGCTGGAGACAGTACACATTTTTCTCCTAGCAGTACTGCTGACGGTACTGGGCGCGGTACTATCGCTCGCTGTGCAGAGCGGTACTACCGCTGCCAAGCCCGGTACTACCGCTGGACCATATAAATCTTGGTGGCTTTGTCTTGGAATTCTCTTCACCTTTTTGGCGTCTAGTTGATATAACCTGAAATACTTGATGCACTGTTAGATGCTTAGTAGTGTTATTATCAACTCCAAAACCTAAGAGAGATCAAAGATGCAAAATGTACTTTCACTTAGTTGACGGGAGATCAAGTCTTTCAGTTCACGCTAGTTACCCTCTCTCCTCGATCCCCCTCCTTGTGGTCTTTGTGTTCTTCGCCGTGTTCTTGAGTTCTTGGTCAATTCGTGAAGATCGGGCCACCCAAGAGGTTAACCCCTCCATCACGGGTGCTCCTTGGTAAATGGCATAAATGAGGAGAGAGATAGAGAGAAATTTGTATAAAGCAATCATATAATAGCCAACCTTATAGCTCACACTAGTATAGTAGTAATTTTAAATGGTGCATATAGATGACATGGCATCCCCTTATAACCAGCTGTTGGCTATACTATTAACAATGCTCTAAGATACAACAACAATCTCTTTCTTTATTAAATAGGGTGTTAAGAACGTGGCAGAGGCCTAGTGGCAAAGGTAGCTCTGTCTAAACCTAACAACCAGAGTTCGAATCCCGTCGGGAGCGAATTTCTAGAATTCTTACAAAGGAGCAATTCTTTTATAAAAATAAACCACCAAGGCTAGTCTCGGTTGGTCTCATTTTATTTTTAAAATAGGGTTTCATATATGAAAATTGCCTATGATACCGCGCTAACATACCCCACTGCAAAAAGCATTGATCGTTCACATGACACGCACTAAACAAGTTTCTGACATGTGGATCCTGGTGACAGGCCTATGTGGCGGCGGTAAAAGCTAAAAGAGACGTATATTAGGAAGGTTTTAAACTTTGGGGCGGTTTTGAAAATTGTTAAGGTCAACGTCCTCTCTCTCTCGTGGCATGTATCTCAGGCCGCCCAATCTTTCTTGCCGCCACCGCTCCGGCCGCCTCCAGCCACCGCCCCTCCGGCCGCCGGCCTCCTCAAGCTCACATCCGCCATCTGCCTCAATCTCACAGCCTCCATGCTCGAGGCAGAGCCGAGCACCTCCACTTTCCCATGCCGGCGGGAGCTCATGCCCAAAGACCGAGCTCGCCTCACCATCGGTGTGTCACGCCGGCGTTCTATGCTGTCCCGGACCAAGACGAAACGCTTCAGAGCTCCGCCTCTCCGTGTTGAACAGCGGAGCCAAGTTAATAAAAGAACGAAGCCATGTATCACCGGGAATCGTCGTTGTCCACGTCTCCGGCGGCCTTCTTCCTGGGACGATTCCATCATCTTCAAGCCGAGAATGTTTTTATCTTCCTATTGAGCGTCCGGTCCTCTTGGACCAATCCTTTATTTTTCGCGTGACCAAAGTTCCTTGCGGTCGTGCGTCTCCGCAGTCCGCACGCCTCCTCTGGTGGTTACCGGCACGTCGCGCCGAAGGGGTCACGGAAGGTCGGCCAGCTGCGGAAGTCGTCGACGCAGAGGGCGACGGTGACGCGCTCACGCTCCCCCGTACCTGCTCGCTGGCGTGGAGCCCCTCCTCGCCGGAGTTGCTAGGAGCCGCCTCCGCCACTAGTCTCCTAGGCGACGCAGGTTTGGGAACCTTCGGGCGCCACTGGTCTGCATTGGTGTTTTTCTGGATAGATAAAACATTACAGGTGGGCCCCATGTTTTTTTTTTAGAAAAGTACAGAAATTGGTACAGTTTAACATTTGACTCCCTTGACCATTCACCGCACGCCACGTCAGCCTGACAGTGGTTGGCCCTCCTGTCAGTTTCAACATTAAACGAGCCCAACACAACGATTAGTTTTTCTTGCAATTATTAAGAGACGGACCGGTGGTTTTTTAGACAAAATTGAATTGTGGTTGTTTTTGAAAGAGAAAAATTCATCAACGGTAATTGAACTTGACTTAGTGTCTCACTTTGTCATCGGATTTCAGAATACCCTAAATACGGTCACTATACTGGTTTAAGTTGTTCACTACGGTCACTGGTGGGAATTTTCTAACGTATTTTTTTACGGTATTTGCTGACTAGACATATAATAGACCGGTTTGACTGCCATGTGAGCAACACTTGTTGACACGTGGCACTAATTGACTAGTCAAATTGATGAGCTGGCTGAGTACACACGGGTCCCATCTGTCGGTTAGAACAGTAATAATAATGAATAAACAAGATAGTAGAGTACATGGGCGACGTGGCCAGCGAGATTCGAACCCAACAGTTACGTGCGGCTGCGTCTCTGCTAGCCAGATGAACCAAACAAACTTTTTATACATTTTATGCGACAGACTCATTGTAACGTGAGTTTACGCGCACGCATGCAGCACATCCACTGTAACTGTAGCTATATTTTGTCCCGCGTGTAAGCATGCAAGTTAGCTATCGCCATTCCCATGCATGCATTAGCTATTTTGGTAATTAATTTGACCTGATTAGCTATGATAAGTTGAATTTTCTTTTTTGCATGGAGCTATGATAAGTTGATGACTAATCAAAGGAACTACATAAATAGCAATTGTACTTAGGTTCGATTCTTCACTTTATTTTAGTCGTATATGTGCTAGTTGCGAAACGACAACCGGTAATTAGTCTTCGGTAGTCTAGTATATATGATTATTTTTTAAATGACCTTTTGTTGTTTATTTTAGTACAATCTGATTGCATTTTATAGTATTTCCGAAATATTATCTGGAGATCCAATACTTTCAAAATTTAGGGTCATTCGCAACCGCGTAAATTTACTCTGATACTAGAATGCCCGTTAACGGTACACGTGTCCAACAATTTACCTTTTCTATTATAATGCTAAATCTATTTTATTTTATTATTTTGTCCCATTCTATAATATTAAATTTGTTATGTTCTAAGACAATATCGTTGTCGATAGACACTTCAAATTTTTAGTGTGGCATAACTTTGCTAAACTTAAAATTTTAAGTTCAATCTCATTTTACGTGCAAGCTTAATTTATTTAGGTTTAACATAAACTGACCTAATTCTCACGATTAGGACACCAATACATGTGCATTTATTCGTTCGGGAATTTAGTTGCCAACTCGTCATCGCGAGTGCGCTAGTGTTCATCGGCAATGCGCGTACACGCGCCTCAGCAAAATGAGCAAAATGGACGCGCGCTCGTGTTGGTGTGATGCGTGTTGGTGTGCTATGTGTGGACGTGCATGCTGGGTGTGCGTTTTTTTTTAGATACGCTGAGTGTGTGTTGTATACGTACTGGGCGTGTAATCTTGGCTTTAGAACACTGTGAATAATGCTACATAGAATATTAATAAAGCCTGTATAGCTGAAGAAGTTGTTGGGCTAGTGGTTAGCGGTGGTGCCTTGCAGCCTCCGGTTGTGTGTTCGAATCTACCGGCATGCACTATATTTTGCTTCATTTATCTATTTCTGTCTCCACCTGACAGGTGGGCCCTATCGATAGAGACAGCTATGAGCTGACTGGACCACACTATTTGCCACATAGTCCAGTTGACCAGCCCACAGTATGCCAAATCAGCAAGATACGGTAGAAAAATCCCGCCAGTGACCGTAGTGGACAAGTTAAACCAGTTTGGTGACCGTATCTAGGGTATTCTGAAATCCGATGACCAAAGTGAGACACCGACTCAAGTTCAATTACTATTGATGAAATTTTCTCTTTTTGAAACTTTAACCCCAACTGTGGTGGTAGTTTGCAATGTTGTCGCGTCATCCCCCGCGGACGACCGGGCGAGCTCCCCAATCCCGCTCCGCCACTTTCCAACCTTCCCCTCCGCCGCCTCTGTGTTTGCTGCATGTTTGCTACCTTCGGGAGGTTACGGGCACTCCGTGCGGTTCAGGCTCCGGTCTCACTTGTCGGTGTCGGCGAGGAGAGCAGCGATACGGGTAACATAGGACCTCCATGTGGATAGTGACGACGACCATGGCGCTGAAGTGCGGTGGCGGGGCTAGTCGGGCCTAATCTGGGCCGGATCTGTCCTAACCTAGGCAGGATCTAGCTGACCTGAGTCTGAGAGGCCCTGCTACTCCGTCCGGTCGGCGACCGCCTTTGGCGATGGAGGACGACAGATCTCCTCCTACTGGATGTTGCTTCTGCCCACGAGGGTTCGGATCTATTGCCTGCCTACGTCGCCAGATTGTACTCGAAATAAGGCCAATCCCACAGTTCGAGGTCATGGACGCCGGGGCGGCGGCCTTGGAAGGTGGACTACGCGGGCGTCTCTGCGGCGAGCAATCTGGCAGTGGTGATGATCTTCTTTTTGGCCATGTGGATGGCGAGAAGTGAATGGCGGAGATCCTGGTGCTGGCGGATTTTCGACTTTATCAGTTCCCAGATCGCGTTTTGGAAGCCTGACTCGGTGACGGTGGGCGGTCCGAAGATCCAAGTGCAGGACGAGGGTTGTTCTGGGCGGAAGACCAGTGTTTCAGCGCCAACAGCGGCGATGCATGTGGGTGTCGTAACCCTCTTGGGGGCGCTGTTGTGGCTACCTTCGCCGTGCTAGAGCTCCCGGTTAAAACTTTGGACTACGGTCTAAACAATGGAGGTGTTAGGCGGCGTTACCCTCTTGGGGCATTGTTGTGGAGCTCTGGTTTCTTTCGGTGTCGTGTCGTTTTCATCGGTGGCAAGTTTGGTTCTCATGTTCTTTTCTGTTTATCCTATATCTGCTTTGTAAGAGGGCCTGATACATCCATTTTTCATCACTATTTTATATCATAATTTGCTATTATTCATTGATATATTTCATATTGGAGCATGATACTTAAGTTATTTCACCTATTTTGCATGTTTTCCAATAATTGGAGAGTTGAACCCCGGAGTCAGAATTCTGCTGGAAAACGGAGCGTCAGGATACCATATTCGCGAAGATCAGAGCACCCCGGAAATCATAGGAAAGTTCCTTTTTCACCCGAAGACGGAGGAAACCAAAAGGGGAGCCGGAGGAGGGCCACCAAGGGCCCTCACCATGCCTAGGTGCGGGCCCACCTCTGGCCGCGCCTGGGGGTGGTGAGGAGGCCCTGGCCCACCTCTGGCTTGCCCCTTCGACGTACTTCATCCCCCGGGAACCCTAAGACAGGGGGAATCATCGAGGAGTCTTTCCGCCGCTTCTGCGGGACGGGAAACAACAGAGAGAAAAAAGCTCTTCGGCAGGGAGAAATCTGTCGGGAAATTCCTTCCCGGAGGGGGGAAATCATCGTCATCGTCACCGTCATCGAGCTGGACTTCATCGGGATCATCATCGTCGTCATCATCATCATCTCCACCATCATCACCCTCAGCTCCACTCCGTTCCGCTGTAACATCTAGGGTTGCATCTTGTCTATTTCATAGGGGAAACTTTCCCGGTGTTGATTACTACTTGTAGTTGATGCTATTGAGTGAAACCATTGGATTAGGTTTATGTCCAGATTGTTAATCACCGTTATATCACCTCTGATCATGATCCATATGATGTCTTGTGAGTAGTTAGTGTTGTTCTTGAGGACATGGGAGAAGTGAAGTTTTTAGAAGTGAAGTAATGTTGAGTAATATTTAATGCTTTGATATTTAAGTTGTGGTGTTATTCTTCTAGTGGTGTCATGTGAACGTCGACTACATGATACTTCACCATTTATGGGCCTAGGAGAATGCATCGTGTATTTGGCTACTAATTGTGGGGTTGCCGGAGTGACAGAAATCTAAACCCCCTTTAGGAAACCATTACACGAGGGAGCGTAGGATCCCGGAGTTTAAAGCTATGGTTAGATTTATTTCTTAATTACTTTTTTGTAGTTGCGGATGCTTGCAAGGGGTATAATAACAAGTATGTATTAGTCTTGGATGGAACGGTACATTAGCATAGGTTCACCCACACAACACTTATCAAAACATTAAAATTATTCAGCGGCATGAAACAAAAACACTTGACAGAATCCTCCCGTGTGTCCTCGAGAACGTTTGTTAATCATAAGTAAACCCACCGGCTTGTCCTTTGCTGAAGAAAGGATTGGACCACTTGCTGCAATTAATATTACTCCCTCCGTTCGTTTTTGTAAGGCGCGGAGTGAATCCACGCACATGTTTTGTCACTTTAACACAATTTTGTAGTTTCCTAAAATGCCCCCATGAAAGACGCTCACTGCCTCACTCTTTCTCGCCTCGTTGTCGGTCTCTGCCTCAATCTTTCTCCCTTCGTTGTCGCCTCCTTCCCCTTGCTGTCGCCTCGCTGCTTGATTCGATGCCGATGCCTTCTCCCTCGCCGGCCGTCGACTCTGTCCGCGTCTCGCTCGCCCTCGTCGCCAGCGGTCTCTCTCTCTCTTGCACCTGTAGCGGCTCCTCGTCCTACCCGGCTCGACCACGATTCCACGAATTAAAAATTGGATTTTTTCCCCTCCGACAACCGGATCTGGAGCATTGCGTCGTCCTCTCCGGACTCGACCGCGAGCGCGGTTCTTACGGGCTCAAGGAGGCCGCCCTTGGCGTGGGCCTTGTCAACTCGCTCGGAATCGTGAAGGAGCTCGTCCATGCGCGGAATTGTGAAGGAGATCGTTCGTACATGGTGGAGGAGCTCCGGGAGTACTTCGCCTCCAAGACGCCCTCGGAGCGCGCCGCGCACGGCGCCGGGCTCGGCGAGGCCATCGGCGTGCCGGAGCTAGGCGAATGCTTCATCGGATGCGAGCCTGCGCGCGGCCGTGGACGAGATCAGGCAACACCGGCGTCATGGCCGCCACGCAGGCGTCCAAGATCCGGAGCACTGGGCTCGTCCGTGCGCCACCGTCCGTGCACATCTCGCCGGCGCCGGCTCCGCAAACCAAGGCCACCACCTTGGAGCGCCGCGTCCGCGGGCCGGGCCTTCCTCCCCACCGACGAAGCACCACACGGTGATGATGCCTCCAACGCCAAGACTAACGCGAGGGTGGAGATGGCTGAAGTGGGAGGCCGCCGGATCTGATTCCCCTGCTTCTCCTTGCCTAGCAGGTACCAAAACTTTGCACCCATATGTTCTTCAGTACACATGAATGTTCTTCACTTTATTGAGAGCACTGGACTAGGACTGGATCAGTGTGGACTTCTTGAGAGATTATCCTATAACATGGTTCCTCTACAAGTTCACGATTGCTTGAACATTGTAACATGGAGTAGATTAAAATGTGATTACTTCTTGCTGTGACTCAACCATTAGTAGCTACTCTGTCTTATAATCAACTTGGAAAATAAAACATACTCACGCCATCATTGCTTGTTGTAGCAACTGGTCGCGTAGTTCCTGGTCGTGTAGTTCAATGATTCATGATTCATGCTTTCATATCTACTGGTCATGCTCTGAATGCTACTGTCAAAAAATTCAGTTAAAATGCTTGCTTGTGTTTGTAGTGCAAGCACTACTTGTGGTTGTGCTTGTGGCTGGCTGTGCTGTCAAAAAATTCAGTTAAACTACTAGGCCACTTGAGGCAAATCTGAACCATTTTGCTTTTATTTTTCCTCTTTAACCACATATATATACACTGTTTTTGCTCTGCTGTCGGTGAGCCCCCTTGGATAACTGTCATGGTTACCTCTAACTCATTGGGTTGCCAAGATTTAGAAGATAATCACTGGGTAGCAAGTGAATTTTGCTCTTGGTAGAATATGAGTACTCATTGGAGTAGTTTCGGATGTGACTTGGTTTCCTAGGCTTAGATATATTTGAATGAGTACTGTACATGAGTAGTGCTCTGAATGCTTTGCAGTGCTTGCTTGTTCTCATATAGGACTAGTGCTTGCAGTAATAATATTGCTTCAAATTATAGGAATATTGCTTGGAGTAATTATTCTCCAAGCAGTATTTAGATATTGTGATCTAGTTCCCTACAAGTGACCACTCACATGCTTATAAAACTGAAATTAATGAAATGAGATATTGAGATAAGCTAAGATGGGCATATCTTGCTTGTGAAACATGTTCGGTCTACATATGCTTCTGCTTAAAATCCATGTACCACTACTGGAGCATATAATCTCCAAGCATAAGCTGGAATATAGCATAATATATACTCCAATATATAGCAAGTATTTCAAGTAAAGCTGGAGCATATAATCTCCAAGTATAAGCTAGAGTATAGCAATAATATATATAATGTGGCAACAATAAGCTGGAGTAGAATACACACACTATACACAATGGACAACATGTCCTACAAACACACAACAATACTCAACGTATATCTTGTCCAAGTATCTCTAGCGCCTTTGCGTATGCTTCAGGAGGAACGTGGATCCTAGTTGGTAGGATCCGTAGCCTTTCTAACCCTTTCTTGTTCAGATGCGGTATCTTATATTTATTGGATCCTCCGATTTTCATTACTTCGTCCATGCAAGTCTGTAGAGTTATGAACACTTTGTTTAGATTTGCAGCCTCATACCCATCAAACTCCTCTTGAACACATTTGATAAGCTCGGGAATAGATTTTGGACTTCTGCGATCTGTTAGAGATTGCATTGAGCTGAAGAGCCCAAGGTCAAGAACATTCATGTCCGGCGAGTTTGGAGGTTGATTAATTAGTCTAATGTCCATGCCAGTTTCGTCCATTGCCGCTGCGAGTGCTGGATCATCAGCTAGTATGTGAGTTCTAGCGTTATCTTGTTGTATAAAAATTGGCCCAACATCATCGGCAGGCCACAAAGCTGCAATCACCGGCACAGCCTTCTGCGTAAGGTACTCGCGCATCACCTCCCTGGTCACAATCACAGACTTGGGTTCTAATGTCCCCCTTTCCCTATTTTTGCTCCTTTTCTTTGCTGCAGTCATTCTCACAAATGGCCAAACCCCAATTTTTTCCTGAGAATGTGACATTCTGATGTTCATCGTACCGTGGTCTCTCTACCGCAGTGAGAAACATCACCTTGCCAATAGAATTTTTGTTTTTAAAAAGTATTTCCGGGTCCTCTTCGCATCGGTGTAGATAGAAGTTCTTTCTAGTCTTGGTCATGTTAAACCACTTTTCATCCATATGTACGATTTTGCGCATATTGCCGAAACTTGGGCTTGCATCTCCTAATGTTGCCTCATCTACAAAGGAGAAGGAAAAACCCACCCTAGCTTTCTTATTCTCCTCTGTTAGCATCGGCTTTACACTACAGGAGTGTCTCCTTATCTTTTTCAGCTTGATGTTTTTGTGGAGTGTTGAAGGGCTTACACCGAGTGCCATGGCTAGTGATCGAATAGTGGACTTGTTTAAGGGAATTGTGGGGATGAGAGATAGAATATCATCATACGGTTTCCTCCCACAATTTCTCTTCCTTTGGTTTGAAACATCCACCTCCTGGCCAAGAGCTTTCTGCTTCTTTGCGATCTCCCATATTCTCTGAATAGTTCGAATATTTGTTCCAAATTGCACAGCCACGTTCTCCTTATCAGTTCTCTTGAATTTACCTCCTCTACTCTGATAAAGGGTTTCTAAGGAATGTAAGCGGCATATCTCTGTGTATCTGTCAGCCAATTCCTTTGCCTTTGTACTCCTGCAATAGCAATACAAAAAGAAGGTTAATAATTGCAAGGACATATTATGCAAGAATATTTAGATGGAGTGATTTATTCTTCTCAAACAATCAAGCAAGAATAGCTATACTAATCATAACAATTAACCTTGTTCAGTTATGTGTCTTTCGGAAAGAATTGCTTATAGCTAAACACAACTTTAGGATTTCAAGATGACCTTGAGTATGTATTTCTTCTTGGTTTTATCTCAGCCAAGGTAGAGAATGTTGTTGTTCTTGGTTTTATCTCCTTGATTGTGAATATAGTGCCTCCTTGATCATTATCCTTTTGTTGTTTTCTAATTTCCATAACTACTTTTACCGCACTTGTTACCAAATGCCACCAGTTAATCTTGGAAAATCACTTTCAAATAATAGGAAGGTAATGAGTTGAGAATGTTGTTGTTCTTGAATGCTAATGCAAGGAGAGCCCTGTTTGAATGCTAATGCATTGAGGGATATGAACTATTTTTACCACACTTGTTACCAGTAAAATGATGATATCTTTGTTCTGAATTTTGCCTTGTTTGTTGAGGTTTGGGTGGAGACATAATCAGATCAACATTGAAGTGGTTGGGATTTCTAACATCATTGAATTGGCAAATGCCACAAAAAGGTTTGTGTATATGATTGGACAAGCAATCTAGCACTAAAACTCCTACTGTATGTTACTATGCATATTGCATTTATACATACTTACAAAATGGTGCCTTATGTTCAAATGCTCCGAATATGCATGCATACTGTGAGGACAAATGCAAAATAGAAAATGCTCCAAATATCAGTAAATTTGTACACTGCACACTCCAAGTATTCATAATAGTTCAGTGCCTGCATGTTCATCTGTTATATTTTCTTCTTCTTCAATGACATTTTCTTCATCTTCAATGATATTTTCTTCTTCTTGTACTCCTAAGTTCAGGTCTGGCTGTATTGCAGGTGGGCTCAAATTTAGGTCTGGCAAAAGCATTGTTGCTGCTACTGTTGGGAATCTGTTGCTGCTAGCTGCTACTGCTGAGAATCTGCTGCTACTGAGGTGAGTTAACTTCGCTTACGGAGGACTGAAATTACTCCTCAGCAGTAGCACTGATTACTGAATTGTATTTGACGACAGGAAATGGCTAGTGAATATGCTCTGCTACTGAGACTTGGTCGAGATACAAGTGAGGTGATCTGCACCTGGGCATCTAATTCTCTGAAGCAGCAGCGGCGAGACACCTGCTGCTGGGTTCCGCTAGGAGCACGGGGGAGGTGAGGCGTGGGGAAACTGATGCACGGCTGCTGGATTCCGGTGAGACAACTCCTGGATTCTGATTGCAGAATTTCGGCGAGACACCTGCTCCCTGATTCCCTTCTGCTGGGTACCACTAGGAGCACAGGGGCAACGAGGCGTGGGGATCCTGATGTGCTGGGTGAGCAGGATCAAGGGGGCGGCGACGCGCTGCCTTCTCTTGCTTTTACGGAGGGCTGGCGGCCGGCGATCCAGCTGACCCGGCGAGCTGCTTGGTGGGCGGCGAGGAAGAAACGGGGGAAACACTGGGCAAGGTGCGGAGGGGGGCGTCGCTGGGATCCCGACGAGCTGAATCACGGAGGGGGGCGTCGCTGGGACGCCGGGATGGCCCTGGGAGCTCTGGATTTTGCGAGGAGAGCTTTTCGAATTTTGAATCGATCGGGGTACGATTGTCTTTTTCCTGTCTTTTGGGGCCGTCGAAATTTTGGTTCCGCGCCTTACAAAAACGAACGGAGGGAGTACTACATTTTATTTACTCGCACTTTATTTATCTGCAATATCAAAAAAACCTACAAATTTATCTTTCAGTATTTACAGTTATTCCTTCATCGAAACTGCTTGTCAACACCTTCTGCTCCTCGTTGGGTTCGACACTCTTATTTATCGAAAGTACTACGATACACCCCCTATACTTGTGGGTCATCAAGACTATTTTCTGGCACCGTTGCCGGGGAGCTAAGCGCTATTGGGAAGTGGAATTGATAAAGGAAGCTTCTGATGTAAGTGCTGTTTTTATTACCGTCTACTGCTTTATTACACTATGTTTGGATCTCCTTTTGAATCCTTATTTGCGGGCACTGCTGCCACTGCTAGGGTAGTAAGTGACCCACCGCCTGATGATTTGGATCCTCATAAAATACCTATAAAGATTGTTAAACATGTTATGAATAACTGCTATTCAGGTGATGGAACTGTCCATCCTGGTGATCATTTGCTCTTTTTACATGAATTATGCGAGTTGTTCAAGTGGGCAGGTATTACAATGGGCCAAGTGAAGAGGAAATTATTCTCTATATCATTGACAGGCCGAGCCGTTGAATGGTTAAAACTGCTGAAAAATAGCCAGACTATTGGATGCGAGGAAATTGTGCCTCTCTTTTATTCTAAATTCTATCCTCCCAGTGAAATTCATAGAGATTGGAATTATATATATATATATAATTTTTGGCCTCATGACGGAGAGAGTATTGCCCAAGCATGAGGGAGATTGAAGTTACTAATGCTCAAATGCCCCATTCATGAGCTCCCCAGTAATATTGTTATTAATAATTTCTATGCAAGGCTTTCTCTTCATGATAAGGATGTATTGGATGCTTCTTGTTCTGGATCATTTACACGTATGAAGGATGAAGTTAAATGGGATCTTCTTGACCGTATATGAAGGATGGGGAAATGACAAAGGTAGAAAGTCAGGTATAAACTATGATTATGAATGCATTAAAACTTTTATGTCATCCGATGATTTTCATAATGTTAGTATTGTTTATGGTCTGGATTCTCAAGTTGTTGCAACTTATATAAGGCTTTTGCTTCTTATATTGATATTCCCAAAAAGGAATGGGATAAGTACCATGCACCTTATAAAGATACTCTTCTTGAGAAATAGGAACCTAGGGATGGCGACTCAGGCGACTCCACATCCCTGACCTAGCCGCCGGCGATCTCCAATCCCCGGCGTCCACTTCCCTTCTCCAACCGGGTACTTCATTCCTCTGCCGTCCTCCTCTTGGATGGCTCCCCCATGTCCCCCTGCATGGATCTGGAAGGTAACCTATTCTACCTCCAAAGATCTAGATCGGGGACGTGTCAAGTCCTATGATGGAACGCTTCACCTCTGGATCAAAGAACCCTACCGTGACTGGATCTGCCTTAAGGATTCTAAGGGCAAAGCTTTGGTTGGGAGACATGTGATTATTGATGAAAGAATTGATCTGGGGTTTAAGGTACGTTTTCCAGCTCACTGTGCCCTAGTTGGCGTATGCATGGCTTCTCCTACTACTCAGGTACCTGTCGGGATCTCTAAGTCTTTGGATCTAGCCAAGGAGTCAACCACACCTGAGGTTTCGGTTACTCCAGACACTATTAATGCTGATATTGATTACGCCGACATGCCCATAGAGAATTGTGCTTCGGCGGTTTTTGATTCTATCTCTATGGGACTGGATTTTTCCCACGGATTTAAATTTGCTAAAGAGGTTGATCGTCTATTCTCCTCAACGGTTCATCCAACTTATTATACGGGACACTTTATTATGGTGGTATCTTTTGCACGTTCTTGCTTCCGTCTTAATGAAGATTCCGTTGCTATTGCCCTAGAGGCTGTTATTGGAGGTTTTTGTGGCAGTTTAAAAGTTTCTCATCTTAAGGATAGAACTTATTCTTTCAATGTCTCCAATAAGCTGGTTGGTTTTCATATTTATAAGCTTAAGTCTTTTTCTTGTGATAAATTCAAGTGTGTGTTTAATCTTTGGGGTAGAGGAGGACCTCATTGGTTAAGTGAATTCAAATATTGGCAAGAAGAATGTAATAAAGAATGGACTCTTGTTAGTCCGAGTAAGAAGAAAATTCAAATTGGCTTAGACGCTCTGAAGTTGCCAACTCCTCGATCTATTATCAAGACAGGAAGTTCTATTAGCAAGAAGTTGGTTTTCTCGGAATCTCTTAGTTATGATGCTTGCAAGGGATATTCTGAACCGTCTAATTCTACGAGTATCACTTTTGGTTCTTTTACATCTTTGGATTCATCTAATTCCTTCGAATCCTCCTCTAAAGAGCCTGATGTTGTGGAAGACACTGGTCAATTGGGGCTGGCTTCTGTAATTGTTGACATGGCTTTCCGATTCTGGAAATGTGCTAGATGTTTATCTATGCAACACGACAAATCTAGCTGTCACAGTGATATCAGATGCCGTAAATGCTTTCACTATGGACATGTTGAAAAGAATTGCTTTAGTAAACGAACCTCTATTTGGGTTCCAAAAAATAAGTTGCCTCCGTGTCCGACAGTGAGTACCCAAGCGTCGCCCGTGGCCGTTACGCATTCCACTCCACCACTCCCTGACATAGCCTCCACCACCTGTCGGTTAACCCCTACCTCTGTTCTCGGCGAAAACTCCACGAAAACCCCAATGGCGAATTTCGAGCTCAATCCGGCAAGGTGGGTTCCGCAGGGATTCCAGGTCGTCGACGGTGGGCCTACACGGCTGCCCCGTTCCTTCTACACGCCTGCTGTTCCCCCCTCAAGAACTCATGAAGCCTACTGCGTCGCCATTGTGGAACCAGAGCAGTTGCCAGAGGAGGAGCAGTTCTGGCGGCTTCAGGTTCGTGATTACATCGAACAAACTCTTCAGCGAGTTGTGGAGGATACTCAGCCATGTCTTTTTGGCACTGGCCTCTTTAAGATGCATAGCGCTGCTGCGCGTACTGCCTTGGTTCAGAACGGACCCTATGAGTTGCAGGAGAATATTTTTGTGCGGTTTGTTAATCATGACAACCGCACACAATTACACAGATCTGCTTTTGGTTCTCGTACTGGATGGATTATGCTGTTGGGAGTCCCTTATGACTTCCGTAATGAGAGGGATCTTGCCAATGCAGTTGCTCCCTTTGGAAGATTCCATCATTGGCATCACCTAGACGGTGTCCTGGACAGAACCCTTGTCTATGTCACCTTCATCTCACCGCAGCTCGTTCCAAGAGACATTGTTTTTGGAAATTTCAGCTCTTTGGGTGCTGCCAGGGAGTCATGGACTGCACCCTGTTATCTTTTATCTGCTGAGTTCAATGAAGTGATGCCCCCTGATGAGGATCAGATGCCATTGGATGGGAATCCCCATCCTATGCCTGGACACATGCAAGAAGACCATGGCAATTTTGGGTTGCCACAGTTTCCTGAACTTGGCTGGAATGAACAACAGCCTGCTGCGGATTTTCCAGTGCAGCAGCCACAAGATGATGCTATGGAAGACCAAGATCCTGTTGCTGGGCAAGTTGGTGGCTGGGACCACCTCTTACCCCAGCATGAGTCCAATTCTACTATGAGTTCTGATTCTGACAACTCTGTCAATCAGAATGTCTTGATGGTCAATATGCTGCAGGTTCACACAGCCTCTGCTGCACCCACTGCCCCTGGTCTCTTTCCCTGGCCATGGGTTCAGACAAATGCACATATGTATGGGCCTGTCTTGCCCCCTTCGATGCAGTGGGATAAGTTGCTGTCCAAATTAGTTCCCTTCTTGTGCATGTCCTCTGCCAGGCCCAGTGGGTTCTCTCCGAGCCCATTCACAATGATTTCACATGCTTCTGTTCCTTTTAAAGGAAACACTTTTCAGTTCAGCGCCAAGAAAATATTCTTCAAGGCACAGAGGACTGACAGAAGAATGTACCTGGAAGGTTCTTCTAAATCTTCTGGCCCACTGCCCTCTGCTACTATTGAGGAAATCGATTCCTCCATTTCACCTGCTACTGTTGTCACTGCAAGGAAAAGAAGGAGGTGTAATTTAGGCACTCCAACTGTGGAATCTTCTGTCAGAGGTAGTACTCGACAGGCTGCTCTGAATAATGGCTTCAAGTTGGTGGCCATGCAGGACAATCCACAACCCAGAAAGAAGCCAAGGTCTGCTAGACCTCAAGATGCCAGTGCCTCTGTTACACCCCACACTCCAATTGTGATTCTCCAACAGGTGGGGAGAGCTCTTGAGATTGCAGAGGAAGAGCTCACTAAGGACAAGCTTGATGCTGATCCTGACTCTCCTAAAGACCAAGGAAAATAATGTTAGACAAACATTTATGTAATGGCTTTTGGTCTGGATTTCTAATGTTTTATCTTATCACCTCCTGGGCATATTATTATGTAATGGATCTATCTTCAAAATGCTTATCTGTGGACCTGATAGGCCCCTATTATTGTTATTTTGCTCTGATGCCTGGTGTTCTTTTGGTAGCTGGCTGGTCTAGCTATTTTGCTCCTCTTCTTATCAATGTCAATGGATAATACATCACAATTATTCTTAGATTGGAGAGTGATGGATTGGAATGTCAGAGGCTTAAATGATAAAAATAAAAGAATCCTGGTTTATAACAAAATTGAAGAGAGCCAATGTGCTATTATGTGTCTGCAAGAAACTAAATGTGAAAGTTTTGATCACAGTTTCATTAGGTCCTTTTGTCCAAAGAGGTTTGATAAATTTGTTTTCTCTCCCTCTGTGGGAGCTTCTGGAGGTATTATTGTTCTTTGGAACAGTTCCATTTTTGATGGAGAATTGATTGACTGCTTCAAGTCTGCTATTAAGATTAATTTTACCTCAAAGCACAATCTCTCTTCATGGACTCTGGTTACTGTTTATGGTCCATGTAGTGGCCTTGACAGGGATTTTTTTTGTTCATTGGCTTTTTGATTTAATCATTCCTACATATGAAAATTGGTTGATTGTGGGAGATTTCAATTTTATTAGATCAGTGGACAACAGGAACAAACCTGGAGCTGATATGAATGATATTTTCATTTTCAATGAAATTATTAGTCATCTTGGTCTAATTGAATTGCCTTTAAAAGGCAGATCCTTTACTTGGTCTAATATGCAAGATCAACCCCTGCTTGAGCAACTTGATTGGTTCTTTACTAGCACTTGGTGGACTTTGAATTATCCAAACACTTTGGTTAAGCCTCTTGCTAAATCAACATCTGATCATGTGCCATGTGTTGTTTCAATCTCCACCAACATTCCTAAAGCTCAGATTTTTCGCTTTGAAAATCACTGGATACATCAACCTGGATTTATGGAACTTATTGCTAGAGTCTGGAAGTGGCCTGTTAGGAAGAATAACATGGCTGCCACTATTACTGCTAAATTAAAAAACATCAGACATGAGCTCAAGAGATGGGGTAGAAATCTTTCTAACCTGAAGCTATTAATTGCTAAATGCAATAAGGTGATTTTGATCTTGGATACACTAGAGGAGGAGAGGAACCTCAGTAGACCTGAATTTAATTTCAGGAACATTGTTAAAACCCATCTGCATAAATTGCTTTTATCTCAGTCTGCCTATTGGAAGAATAGATGCACTATCAGATGGGTACAGCTTGGAGGTGAAAATACTAAATTTTTCCATGCTAAAGCTACAGAGCGTTATAGGTTTAACACTATAGCTGAAATTAAAAATGAGGAAGGTGTCTCTTTGATAGATCATCATCACAAAGCAGCTGCTTTTTGGAATTGTTTCAAAAACAGAATGGGAATTCCATCTGTCACATCAAAGCTTTTTGATCTTTCCAATATCCTGCATCCAACTGTTAGTTTGCAATGCTTGGTTGAGCCTTTTACTACAGAGGAGATTGCATCAGTTATGAAATCCCTTAAGACTGATAGAGCACCTGGACCTGATGGTTTCAATGCGCTCTTTGTTAAGAAATGTTGGGAGGTGTTGAAGGATGATTTCACTCAGCTATGCCATGATTTCCATTCAGGGACTTTATCTTTACAAAGTATTAATGACTCATATATCACTCTCATCCCAAAATCAAACTCACCTGAAACTGTCAATGATTTCAGACCTATATCCTTGACTAATACTTGTCTAAAATTTGTCACCAAGCTTATTGCTAATAGACTGCAAAATGTGATTTGTGATACAATTCATGATAATCAATATGGTTTTATTAAGGGAAGAACTATCTAGGACTGCCTTGCTTGGTCTTTCGAGTTTCTGTATCAATGTCAGCAGTCCAAAAGAAAAATTGTGGTTCTCAAGATTGACTTTGAAAAAGCCTTTGACACTTTGGACCATGAAGCCATTATTCAAGTCTTAAAATTTAAAGGGTTCCCAGATTTATTCCTCAATTGGGTCAGAGAAATTCTAGCTTCAGGATTCTCTTCTGTTCTTCTTAATGGAATACCTGGGAAAAAATTTCATTGCAAAAGAGGAGTTAGACAGGGAGATCCTTTGTCTCCACTCCTTTTTGTTGAAGGAGCTGATTTGTTACAGAGTTTAGTAAACAAAGCTTACTCTGATGGTCTCCTTTCCCCTCCTATCCCAGTCCGAAAAGATTTTCCTATAATTCAGTATGCTGATGATACTATTGTGGTGCTTCCAGCATGTGCAAAGGACCTGAAAGTTTTCAAGGATATTCTTAACACTTATGCTGCCTTTACAGGCCTGAAAGTCAATTTTCATAAATCATCTATGATTCCTATCAACTTAACTGCTGAGGAAGCTAAGGTACTGGCTGATCTTTTCCAATGCACAATTGGGTCTATGCCTTTCACTTATCTTGGCTTACCTATGGGTACCACTAGAACCACTATCAAGGATTTCTCTCCTTTGATTGATAGAGTAGAAAGGAGACTCTCTGCCACCTCCTCTTTCTTGTCATATGGTGATAGACTGGTGCTAGTGAATTCTGTTTTGTCTTCTCTGCCAACCTATTATATGCTCTCTCTTGTTATTCCTACTGGTGTCATTGAGGTTATTGACAGAGCAAGAAGGCATTGTTTGTGGAGTAAAAGAGGAAAGGAAAAAGCTCAATCACTTGCAGCTTGGCATATGGTGTGCAAACCAAAGAAAAAGGGTGGGTTGGGAGTAATTAATTTGAAAATCCAGAACTCTGCTCTTTTACTCAAACATCTTGATAAATTTTATAATCAGGAAGCCTTGCCTTGGGTACAACTTATTACTGATGCTTATTACTATAAGGTTGTTCCACATGCTGTGGTTGAGTCTGGTTCTTTTTGGTGGAGAAATATATTGGCATTATCTGAGAATTACAGGAACTACACTACATGCTGGGTAGGCAATGGTTTCACTGTATTGTTTTGGGAAGATAAGTGGCAGCCTCAACCTCTTAAGATAACTTTCCCAAGACTTTATTCTTTTGCCAAAGACAAATTTCAATCTGTAAATGATTTCCTGCTTGGCACAGAATGTCTCCAGAATTTTGCTTTACCTCTGTCAGTTCAAGCAAATGAAGAGCTTAGGATGTTAAATGGCATGATTGGTCAGTTTACTTTGCAACTTGATATTGCAGATCAATGGAAGAGTCCACATTCTAGTGGCAGATTAAGTCCTAGCCCTTTTTATAAGCACCAATTTTATGCTGTCCCTGATGAACCAATTTCTTTTGCAATTTGGAGGAGCAAGTGTCAGTCTAAGCATAGATTTTTTGCTTGGCTTCTTCTGCATGACAGAATTAATACCAGGGATATGTTAATTCGTAGACATTGGCACATTAATACTTCTTCTGATTGTGTCCTGTGTCCTGGGCATGTTCTTGAGGATTGGAGGCACCTATTTTTCAATTGTAGCTTCAGTACAAGGATTTGGAACTACTTGCAGATCCCTTGGATACCTGGTTCACCATCTTGTACTATCAGGTATGCCAGAAAACATTTTACTGGACCTTGTTTTGTGGAGTTGTGATCCTGGCTTGCTGGTGCATCTGGATGCAAAGGAATGGAAGGATCTTCAAAAACATCAAGCCAACTTTTAGAGGATGGAAGGCCCTGTTTATACAGGAAGTCACTCTGCTTAAGTACAGGGTGAAGAGTTCACACTCTGTTTTTTTGACATCATGGATTAATTCACTCCCATAATCCCTTGTATATATTGTACAGTTTTGTAAATAACCTTTTATTTATTTAATAAATGGGGGGCTGTGGGGGTTTCCCCCACAGTATTGGTGTCAAAAAAAAGATACTGTTAATTGTGTTCCTGCTGGAGATATAGAAGTTCATACCATTGATTCTATTGTGTCTGAACCTTATATTGAGAAAATATCTTTCCCTGCTAATGTAAAAGAACATTCTAAGTTAGCTAGTGTGGTTAATAAATGTGCAAGGAAACCTGTAGAACCCGAGGAACAAATAACTATAGAACCTATAGTAGCAATAGTAAAGGACCTTGTTTCTGAAAATGTAGAAGAGGGACACATTATATTTTGTGAAGATGCTTCTAATATTGTCTCTCATCCTAGTAAATCTAGGAAACCTAGTGTTCCTGTGCTATCTGTTAGGATAGGTGATCATTGCTATTATGGTTTGTGTGATATTGGTGCTAGTTCTACTGCTATTTCTTATGAGCTCTATAAAGAAATCATGCATGAAATTGGTTCTTGTGAACTTTAAGACATTGATGTGATTATTCAACTTGCTAATAGGGAAACTATTTCTCCGATTGGTATTGTTAGAGATGTGGAGGTCTTATGTGGTAAAACTAAATATCCTGCTGATTTTCTAGTACTAGGAACTTCTGCTAGTGATGCTTGTCCTATTATATTTGGTAGACCTTTCTTAAACACTTGTGGTGCTGTTATATATTGTAAAAAGGAGAAAATCCTTACAAAGTTTGATGGAGAGTCTTATGAATTTAATTTCTCCAAATTTGCTAAAGCACCTTATGAAGCTGAATTACCTAATGAGAATTATAGAGTTGAACAACTGGCTTCTATTGCTCTTGCTCTTGCTCCTAACAATCTTTTGCAGCAATACATGGAAGAACAGGAAAGTGATGTCTTTATGGAAGAAATAAATGAAATTGACGAGATTTTCCTACATCAGCCAGCGATGCTGAAACATAATTTACCGGTGGAAGACTTGGGTACCACATTACCACCCAAGGAGGATCCTGTTTTTGATTTAAAGCCTTTGCCTGGCAATCTTAAATATGCTCATATTGGTGATAAGAAATTATATCATGTTATTATTAGTTCTAAACTTTCTGGTAAAGAAGAGGAGAGATTATTGGGAATATTGAGGAAACACAGAGGTGCTATTGGTTATACTCTTGATGATTTGAAGGGGATTTCTCCTACTATATGTGAGCATGCTATTAATATTGAACCTGATGCAAAGCTAGTTGTTGAACATTAACACCGTTTAAATCCTAAGATGAAGGATGTGGTAAGAAATGAAGGTATTAAAACTCCTTGCTGCTGGTATTATTTATCCTATTGTTGATAGTAGATGGGTTAGTCCTGTGCATTGTGTCCCCAAGAAAGGAGGTATGACTGTTGTGCCAAATGAAAATAATGAACTTATTTCTCAAAGAGTAGTGGTCGGTTATAGGACGTGTATTGATTTTAGTAAAGTTAATAAAATTATTAAGAAAGATCATTATCCTTTTCCTTTTATTGATCAAATGTTAGAAAGGTTGTCTAAGAAAACTCACTTTTGCTTTCTTGATGGTTATTCTGGGTTCTCTCAAATTGCTGTTAGGAAGCCTGATCAAGAGAAAACAATTTTCACTTGTCCTTATGGAACCTATGCTTATAGACGTATGCCTTTTGGTTTATGTAATGCTCCTGCTACTTTTCGAAGATGCATGTCTGCTATCTTTCATGGTTTTTGTGAAGAAATTGTGGAAGTCTTCATGGATGATTTCTCCGTCTATGGAACTTCTTTTGGTAATTGTTTGTAGAATCTTGATAAAGTTTTGCAGATATGTGAGGAGACTAATCTTGTTCTTAATTGGGAGAAATGCCATTTTATGGTTAATGAAGGAATTGTTCTTGGACATAATTTTTTTGAAAGAGGTATTGAAGTTGATAGAGCTAAAGTTGAAGCCATTGAGAAAACGCCCTATCCCAGGGATGTCAAAGGTATTCGTAGTATTCTTGGTCATGTTGGTTTCTATAGAAGGTTTATTAAAGATTTATCTAAAATATCATAGCCTCTTACTAATCTTCTTCAAAAGGATGTTCCTTTTGTTTTTGATGAATATTGTAAAGAAGCTTTTGAAATTTTAAAGAAGGATTTACTGCCCCTATTGTTCAACCACCTGATTGGAGTTTACCATTTGAAATTATGTGTGGTGCTAGTGATTATGATGTAGGTGCTATTCTTGAACAACGGGCAGATAAGAAGTTAAATGGTATTCATTATGCTAGTAAAACTCTTGATGCTGCTCAAAAGAATTATGCTACCACTAAGAAAGAGTTCCTAGCTGTAGTTTTTTGCTTGTGATTAATTTAGCCAGTATATTGTTGATTCTAAAGTTACTATTCATACTGATCATGCTGCTATTAAGTACCTTAAGGAAAAGAAAGATGCTAAGCCTAGGCTTATTAGATGGGTGTTTCTCTTACAAGAGTTTGATTTACATATTGTGGATAGGAAGGGTGCTGAAAATCCTGTTGTTGATAATTTGTCTAGATTAGTAAATATCTCTGATGATCTTATTCATGTTAATGATAGTTTTCCTAATGAATAGTTGGCTGGAATAAAAGTGAGCTCTCAAGAGAGTCCATGGTATGCTGATTATGCTAACTTTACTGTTTCCAAGTATTTGCCTCCTACCTTTACAACTCAGCAAAGAAGAAAATTCTTCTATGATTTGAGGCATTGATGGTATTATGTGAAGATGTGTTCCTGAAAATGAACAACAAGAGATGTTGAGAAAATGTCATAGTAGTGCTTATGGAGGACATCACACTGGAGATAGAACTGCACATAAGGTTCTACAATCAGGTTTTTATTCTCCTACTCTCTTTAAAGATGCTAGAAAGTTTATTTTATCTTGTGATCAATGTCAAAGGGTTGGAAATATTTCTAGACATAATGAAATGCCTATGAATTATTCTCATGTTATTGAACCGTTTGATTGTTGGGGTTTTGACTTTATGGGTCCTTTCCCTCCTTCACAAGGCTACACTCATATTCTTGTTGTTGTTGATTATGTTACTAAATGGGTAGAAGTTATACCTACTAAAAGTGCTGATGGTGAAACCTCATTAAAAAAATGCTTAAAGACATTATTTTCCCTGATTTTGGTGTGCCTAGATATCTTATGAGTGATGGGGGTTCTCATTTTATTCATGGTGGTTTTAGAAAGACTCTTGCTAAATATGATGTTAATCATAGAATTGCCTCACCATATCATCCTCAAACTAGTGGGCAAGTAGAATTATCAAATAGAGAAATCAAATCTATCTTTCAAAAGACTGTTACAAATCTAGAAAAAATTGTGCTAGGAAATTAAATGAAGCTCTGTGGGCTTATAGAACCGCTTATAAAAATCGCATGGGCATGTCTCCTTATAAAATGGTTTATGGAAAAGCTTGTCACTTGCCCCTAGAATTAGAACACAAAGCTTATTGGGTAGTGAGAGACCTTAATAGAGATTTTAAACTTGCTGGTGAGAAAAGGTTGCTTGACTTAAGTTCTTTAGATGAATGGAGGAGTGAAGCATATGAAAATGCTAAGATCTTTAAAGAGAAAGTTAAAAGGTGGCACGATAAGAGAATTATTAAAAGAGAGTTTCATGTTGGTGAGAAAGTGCTATTGTATAGGTCTCGTCTGAGCTTTTTTGCAGGAAAATTACTCTCAAGATAGGAAGGACCTTTTGTTATTGAAGAGGTATATCGTTCGGGGGCAATTAAAATTGTTTCCCTTGAAGACAACACTTCACAAGTGGTGAAAGGACAAAGACTCAAGCATTATATTTCTGGAGATCCTTATAATGAAAATGTTGATTGTATTCGAGCCATGATCCCGGAGGAATTTATTAAGAAGCATATTTTAGAAACTGTAGAGTCAATTTTCGAATAGGTATCAACTTTGGTAAGAAAACGTTCGCGAAACATCTTCCAACTTTTATTTTTACTGTTTTTGGAAAATATGAAATATTATGAGCCGGAAACGAGGCGGAGATGGAGCCCGGAGGCTCCTCACCATGCCCAGGCGCGGGCCCACCCCTGGCCGCGCCTCGCTATGGTGAGGACGCCTCGGAGTCCGTCTTCGACCCGTTTTCACCAAGTACTTTCCTTTCGTTATGAAACTTTTTGCTATATAATCCCCCGCCCCCCCGAGGTCTGTATATCGTTTTCTCACCGTGTTTCTGTTTCGAGCTATTTCTTCCAGGTTACATCTTCAGATCTAGAGCCACAATGTACTCTTCTGGATCTCACAAAGACAGTTTCTTTGAGAACGTCGTCAACCCGTACATGAACGAGTTGAAGATGCATCCCAAGGAATTGCTGCTCAAGTACGGGAAGGTGCAAATTGAAGATGTTCGGGGCCCTAAAGGAGAAGGCAGTCTGGAAGCTAGGATGGAAGAAATGGAGCAAGAAGTCATTAGCTACAAGAAGATGGCGGAGCGTGAAGTTGAGATCATCCACAGGATAAAGATAGAACAGATCGCTGAATACAAGAGGGAGAATTTGAAGCTTTGGGAGGAGATTTTCTCACTCATCAAGACCACCAATGGCTTGCAAGCACAACTCTATGATGTGTAGAACCAGAACTGTGAGTATGAGAAGAGGTTTAAACATATAAGCTCTGCTGCTAGTTTCAGGATGTTGGAGACCAGGACATCATTTGTGGATAGAGAGCCTTTACCTTGGAAGACCGAGGATGAGAAGGATTCACCACCACCACCAAAGAAATAATTCGTCATTGGTTTTGGCATCCCCTCGACTTGTTCCAAGCTTGGGGGGAGTGCCGCGGTATCATATCACTATCTTTCATCTTTTTACTTTTCAGTAGATTCATATCATGAGTAGAGAAGTTATCATATAGGATGGTTTGCAGTATGGAAGTATCTCTCCTTAGTTGGTTATCATTGTATCCGTTGGTGTGAGTTGCCGGTTTGAAATATTAATGAGAAGTTTCATCATTTACTTTCTGTACACCTTATTTTAGTTTTCAATTTCTGTCATATGGTTGAGCTTGTTGTTAGTATTTGGTGTCACTCTGGAGATCATCAAGTTAATCTAGTTGGTTTTGGAAAACTTAGCTTGGTTCAGTAGAAATAATATTTTGAGATGCTAGTATAAGAAAAAGGAATTTGCCTATTAGCTCATAAACTTAGTATTCACAAGTTAAGATCGCTTGGGCTTTCAATGAATATTGCATGATTTGTTTCATCATATGTATATTTGTTTATTTTCCGTCAACTCTTATGCTTGGTACCCACCCTTGCTAGCCAAAAACCCTGTAGTGAGAGGGAATGACTCTCATGCATCCAAAACTTGAGCCCCAAAACCTTGCCATTTGTGTCCACCATACCTTCCTACATGTGGTATTTCACCGCCACTCCAAGTAAATTGCTCATGTGTTACCTTTAAAACCTTCAAAGTTATCCCTGTTTTGTGTTCCTGTTTTAGCTCATGAGGACGCAAACAGAGAATCTTTATCTCTCTTGTTGATTGGATTTCACACCCTGGACTAGTGGCTTCATCCGCTTATCCAAACGCTAGAAGATTTGGTAGCGGGGTTCCCAGCCCCAAATAATAATACAAATTCTCTTCACTCTTTTTGCCCCTGATTTATCAGTCAAAGCATAATTGTGTAAACAAAAGAGAAAGAGGGATGACCTTCTATACCAGTTGCGTCCTTCAATGGGATACGCTCTTGTGAAGTCTAGTTGGCTTGTGACGTACTGTATTTTCTGTTTGCCATTCGTTGACATAAACATACACCTCTCTCAAAATTAGACACTCCTCCATGTTTTGTGATTGTTGGCAGGCACCCGGGGATTCAGTTAGCCATGGTTTGTGTAAGAAAGGTTGGGAGGAGTGTCAACCATTTATACCTCTGTTTTACAAAATAAAAGCTCTAGCACATGAGTGATCCATGCTTTCCTCTGCAAAGGGCCTATCCTTTACTTTTATGTTGAGTCAGTAAACCCATTCCTTTCTGTCTCCAGCAAGCATTTGAGTTGTTGTGATCTCACCATCTATATGTTGATTTATTCAATCATGTTTTCTATCCTTCTTTGTTTAGCACATGCTTTATTATCTGAATGAATATTAGGTTGAAAGCTATGAATCATTGTAGAAGGATTGTTATAATTAAACATGTTAAGCTCTACAATATAAGCCTTGTTATGAAGACTTCACCTGAGATAAGTATGATATCATTAAATCTTCTCTAACCAAGAATGAAGTTTGCCATCACTTTGTTTCTCTCTTTTGCATCTTTGTTTGTGACTCCCATTACTCATTTCAAGTTAAGTTATATGAGAGGAAGTTGCTTTCTATAATGATTGCTGCATAGATAAGTGTGATTCTTCTTGTCTGTATTTAATGTATCGACTCTTCACTCCATAAACCTGTGGTCATGTTTACTGATTTTAGTTTTGCTTGGGACAAGGGATGTCTAAGCTTGGGGGAGTTGATACGTCCATTTTGCATCACTATTTTATATCATAATTTGTTGTTATTCATTGGTATATTTCATATTGGAGCATGATACTTATGTTATTTCACCTATTTTGCATGTTTTCCAATAATTGGAGGGTTGAACCCCGGAGTCAGAATTCTGCTGGAAAACAGAGCGTCAGGATACCATATTCGTGAAGATCAGAGCACCCCGGAAATCATTGGAAAGTTCCTATTTCACCCGAAGACGGAGGAAGCCAAAAGGGGAGCCGGAGGAGGGCCACAAAGGGCCCTCACCATGCCTAGGCGCGGGCCCACCTCTGGCCGCGCCTAGGGGTGGTGAGGAGGCCCTGGCCCACCTCTGGCTTGCCCCTTCGACGTACTTCATCCCCCGGAAACCCTAATGACGGGGGGATGCTAACCCGGTATGCCAGGCTCCGGGGAATAACCCGGCCCAAAGGATGGTGTACAGGATCCGGCTGTGGTAAAGATGTTCGTGGAGGCCCAGGCTCGTGGGCCTAATGGCCCGGATTATGGATATTGTAAAGGAAAATTAGGGTTAGCACGCCGTGTATGGGTAGGACCCGGGTGTGCCTTGTAAAGTAAGTTAGGGGGTACGGGTACTATATAAGCCGACCCCCGGGTATAGATTGGGAGAGAGATCTAAGAACCCTAGCAATATCGTGTGGTATCGAGTATCCAGTGTAAACCCTAATCGAGTTATTGTATCGAGAATAAAGATCCGGCGACTTCGATTGCCGGCTGTCAGATCAAGTTATACCATGTCTTCCCTTGAGCTAAACCCTCTCCTGAGCGCCTGTGTCGACTTGCCCCAAGATCAGTTACTCTTGGTAACATCTGCCGTGATTATCCCACGACAGTTGGCGCCCACCGTGGGGCCTGCGTCCAAAGGTGTCTACATCACGGGAGAAGCTCGGAAGGGCATGGAGAATCTTGTCATCGGCGAGATCTACATCGACCACGAAGGAGAAAAGGTGGTGGACGATTCCGGCTGGGGGCCGGAGTCGGATCACCTCGAAACCGGATCCGTCGTAACAATCGGCCGGATCAACGTCTTCATCGGTATGGTATGTGCTTCCAATTCGGTCCCTGACAACGTTGGATCTGATTCTATGCCAGGAAAAGCCACGTCTACCCGATCAGATGATGAAGAATCAACGGGAACGACATATCCGGCAGAAGAACCCATCGCGGAGTGGGAACAGCCGGAGGAGCCGGCATGGACCCCACGCGACCGGGTCCAAGGAGAAGATGACACCGGGTCTATCCTGGATCTACGGGAAAACCGGTATGAGGAGAACGGTGAGGAGGAACAGCCTGAATTTACGCCGGATATCGCGCGCCGAGTTGTAGTCTATGCAGCCCCCGCGGCCAACCAAGGAAACACAGCCGCGGCACCAGTCGGGGCGGCTCAGGCAGTGGCCCAGCTACAGGGCGCGGTTAACGGAGACCCGGTCTTGACCCGGGTCGATGGAGAGTCAGCATCGGTCACCAGTCGCGCCGCAGATGAGGAGCAACACGCCAACATGTTCGGGTTTCAAGCCAATCGGACACCAGGGGCGGGTCCCTCGAATCCGCGTCACCCGGCCCTGTTCGATAATAATTTGATTTTGGATCCTACAGTCCTCGCCACTGTTATCACCCCAGAAAACGCGGCAGAGCGTGTTAGAGATCTGGACGTGGCTCGTCGTGCATTGGAACAACAAAGAAGGCAAGTGGAAGCGGATAGACAGGGGATGGCCACCCGACGGCGCGAGCTAGACGCGTTGGAAACCCGGCTTCGAGAGGAAACGTCCAGGATACATCAAAGGCACCACACCAGGTTGCCAGCAACGGGCGGGGTTATTAATCCGGCTAATTTGTTCATCACGCCTCAGGACCAACCGATACCAGTGGTGAACCAGGGAACCGCGCCCCAACAGACAACAGCAGCGACACATCCGGCGAATGAACGGACCGGGTTACCCCCACCGCAAACTAGAGTCACTACCGGCAACGATCTACTGCCGCCGCCACCACCACGATTCCGCACGCCAGCCGGCCACTACAACAATCCTATGGACAACGTATATGCGGCGACACTCGCATTGAATCAAATACCTGTGGGAGAGTCGCCCCATGCAGAGAAGACTCGGCAAGCCATCGAGCTGTTGCACACTGCGGTGGCACAGCAAGCCAATTACCCGGATCACAGAAGCGGAATGCACGGGACGCCATATGTCAGCCAGCAGCAAGGGAATTTACAAACGAGTTCGGCGTGGCGGAGGGAAGAGCAGCAGCAAATGCCGCCTCCTCCCCGCGCTCAGGCAGTATCAGCAGCACAGGCCGTCGTGGACAGTTCTAGGGCTCGGAGGGCCGCGGCCGGGTCTGCAGCGCATGGACCTCCCGCAGCACAGCGCCCAGACGCGCCCCCCGCGGCATCACACGTTTCTAGGGCAAGGCCGGCTTCAATCATTCTTGCAGGGCCCAAGTGTCTCTCGGACAATATCAGAGCTGAACCTTACCCGGAAAAGTTCAAAGAGCCAGGGAAAGTAGTGAATTGTGAGCCAACCATGGATCCCGAAACGTGGCTAAGCAGTTACGAGATGGCAATGTCAATCCGTAACGCGTCCGAGAACCTCCAAGCCAAATTCATGTACCTGATGATGTCTGAAGGAGCAGCAAAATTGTGGTTCACCAATCTACCAGAGGGATCGATCAAGTCTTGGGAGGAATTGAAGACCGCGTTTATCAAGCACTTTCACGGGACCTGCAGGAAATTATTCACCATTGATGATCTAGAGCGATGCGTCCAAAAGAAGGGAGAATCGGCGCGCAGTTGGGTGCGCCGGGTTATGGAGATACTTCACTCATCCACAGACATCCAGCCCAAGGATGCGCTACAAGCCATGGCAAAAACATGCAATTATATACCTTTAGTGAAAAAGTTAACTCGCATGAAGTCCAGTCGAAATGCGTCAGAAGTCACAATGGGAGAATTGATGGATGCGTGCAACAAACACGCTGCGACAGATACCACAGAAGAAGAAGCTGATAACAAGAAGACAAAAGCAAACACAAGCGGTAATGGAAGAACCGGCAACGGAACAGCGTCAGGAAACAATGGAAATAGTCAGAACAAGCGTCCCTTCGAAGGAGGCTCCGAGTTTGTCGCTAACACCGAAGCCGGGTCTTCAAGGCCAAGAGCAGAAGGAAATTTCAACGGAGGTAACCACCATGGAGGAAACTATCAAGGTCCACCAAGGCCGGGTAACAATTGGGACATATTCAGAATGGCATGTCCGAAGCACAGCAGGAATGGCAGGCCAGCTAACCACTCCCTAGAACAATGCGCCGATTTGCAAAGATGGAAAAATGAGGAAGTGCACAGAGCTATGCGAGGTGCAGGGCGGGGAGGAGGACCGGGTCCAGGGGCAAACCCGGGCAACGGCCCACCCCCAGCTGGTAACCCGGCGGCTGGAAATCAAGGTAATAACCAAGGGGGGGCAGGAGGCTTCCAGGCTAACCCCAAACAATTGGGTCAATATCATGTGCACACCACAGGAGGATCTAACAAGGACAAAAAGATACTGAAGCAAGCAGTCAACTCAGTTTCGTTAGCCGTTCCGAGATACTTGAGATGGTCAGAACAGGAGGTAACATGGAGCAGAAGGGATCACCCAGAAAGAGTGGAACACCCAGGAGTCTTGGCACTAGTAGTCGCACCGCAAGTTAATGGGTACGAACTAAAAAAGGTTTTAATGGATGGTGGAAGCAGCATCAATATACTGTATTGGGAAACCTTCCTACGCATGGGTCTCAAGGAATCTCAACTGCAAAAAAGCTCAACAGTTTTTCATGGAATAGTGCCGGGTCATTCAGCATGCCCCGAGGGAAAAATCGCATTGGAGGTAGCTTTCGGAGAATCAAAGGATAACTATCGAATTGAGTGGCTCACCTTTGAGGTAGTGAAATTACGCAGCCCCTATCACGCGCTGTTTGGAAGGCCGGCTTATGCCAAATTCATGGCTAGGCCGTGTTATGTATATCTACAGCTAAAAATCCCGGGTCCCAAGAAGACTATAACCATACACGGAAATCGAGACATAGCCGCTGAATGCGACGAAGGAGATGCAGCAATGGCCGAGCAAGCTTGCAGAAAGGAAGAACTCAAGCACTATCGGTCTCAAGCAGACCCGGAGGACAGAACTACATCAAAGAAGCCAAATACTGAAGGCGAAAAAGCAAAGTCCAAGGTAACGCAAGATGCTAAAATGGTGGCCTTAATCGAAGTTGACTCTCCCAAGCAGTTTGCTGTAAAGGAAGAAGTTACACGGCCGCCCACAACCAGCAAAGTCATGGAGACACCCCACCCGGGTTGGCTGGCAAACCCGGTACTCATCAGGAAAAAGTCCAACTTATGGAGGATGTGCATTGGTCAAGCCGGATCAGGACCAGTGCTTACAAAAAACTGAGTAATGTAACGGGCGGCAGGTTTCAGACGCGCTCTTTTCCTAACCAGGGTACCTAAGGGGACTGGAAGGTTTTTAATGAGGCGGCCTGCTGACCCAAAATTTCTGGTGTCAATAAAGAGATGGTTATCAAGTCCTATGTCTTTTCGCCTTTATCACAAGTAAGTAGTATCCATACGACATCAGTAATTCAGTATCATCATCAAAAGCATCGAGTGCATGTAGGTCTTGGGGGGTTGGTTGCCCAAGTAACCAGCCGCTAACCCAAATGACCCGGCATTGGTGTCTATAAGTTGTAAGGGCCGACTACTCGCAAACGGGTACGGCTGCAATCTTATGACTGGGCAGAGGAGCCAACTTTTCTTGACTTTTCTTACTTAAGCTCGATGTGACTCGCACTAAAAGTGGCATGATTCGTTCGCTTATGATTACAATCAGCCGTGAAGCCCAATGGGACTCGCCTGACTCTGTTTTCATACAGATGTAACAACATGGTATCCACGCGAAAGCCGGCTTATAGTATAAGATAGTCAAAAGGGTCATCTAAACCACAAGTTTATGCAGAGTACAAGGCTGATAAGCCGGAAACTCAGTGATTATCAAGCATAACTTCAGTATTTACATGAGATGGTTTTAGGGTTTTGCCTTGGTAGGGAATGATTTGTCCTCTGAGAAAGGCCACACCCCCATGACTCGTCCTTTGGGTCATGGGGACTGGGGACTTCGTAACAGAAACAAACCACTTTGATACCAAGGTTCAAAACGGCCCTATCATCCGAGTCTTGGGAACTTCAAGAGAATTTCACTTATCAAAGCCCCTGGTCTCGGAAAAAACGAGTCTTATGAAGGGAGCTAAAAAGAGAGATGGGTATCAAGAACAAGTTCAGAAGAACAGCAAAAAGTACGATTATCAAAAGGCTGGGAAAGCCGCGAAAATATGTCACCAAATAGAAGTATATTACAAGTTTTTGCATCGGTATCAGAAGTGCACAGGCGCACCATTAACAGAATAAAGTAGCTCAAACAAAAAGGTCCCATGTGACTAAGGTATTATGACATCCTTACTCTACTCGGCCTCCTGAGCGCGATCTTCCGGGTCTTGCTCCTGGACCTGCTTCTTAGCTTTTTTGGCAGAGCCACCCGGACTCACCGCGCCAGGGCGGATAGGAGGAAGGACGGACGGTGTAGAGGCGGACGGCCCTGATTTTAAGTCGGCCTCCCTCTTCGCAGTTGCCTCCTTCTTCTTAGCTGAGTAATCAGCCCACTTCTCCAAGAGGTCAAAGGGCGGGGGTGCTTCCTCTGTGATAATCTTGTCATCAGCGTCATACGCAGTCATTAGTGTGTTAAGGTTCAAGCTATCGGCTAGAGTGGTGGCAGAGGGGGGCACTGCCGACTGAATGGCCTTGAAATCCTTAGGCGTAAATTTGGCGCCATCCGCCTTGAACTCAGGAAACCCGGAGATTATCTTCGCCGGGTCAAGCTTCGGAAAGTAGGCTTTGGCCAAGGTCAAAGCCCGCACTATACCAGTACGGCAGGACGAGCGCTTCCAGAGTTCAATCCAGCCGGGTACAGTGGAGCAGGCTTGGACAAGGTTCTCTTCACCCGGATAGGCTTCCGTGGGCCAATTAATGGCATTCAATATAAATTTTGTGCCGGCGAAGAAAGTCCGGAGCACAGTCTTCAGGGTCCTAACCTTGACAATAGCATCTTCCTCTGGAGCTGCAAGGTTCGCACCTATAGTGGAAACAGAAGCAAGAACGTATCAGTAGCAGCCGGGTATGAAATTAGTCGGCAGGCAAAAACTTAGTCGGCAGGCAAACACTTACTAAGTAAGATCTGATAAGTATCGGAGACTTGATCCGATAACTTCTTCAAATCGGCCTGAGCGGCGAGGCACTTCTCCTTGTATTTGGAGACATCCTTCTTCAAAGTTTTCATATTATCCTCAAGGATTTCTCGGCGTTTTATCTCGGCAAGAAGGAGCTGTTCAGTCTTCAGCAAGGTTTCATCAGACCGAGTTACCTGTGCCTGTAAGTGTAAAAGGGTGCAAGAACCAGCTGAGTGTTATGTCAAGAAAAATATGGTGAGAAGTACCAAGCATAACTTTTGCAAGTTATACTCGGAACTTGGGGACTAGATAGGGAATATAAGATAACAAGCGCTCTTACCTGGTGCTCTGCAGCCATGCGCTCTAAAGTCTTGCTCTCCGAAGCCTTCATGGTGAGAAGCTTGTCCATCAATTGTTCGAAAGTATCTTTATTCGTGTCAGAAGACCCGGGTCCTTGGAATTTCCTAGAAGAGGTTTTCTTCTTAGAAGGAGGTGGAACCCGGGTCATTTGCACGTTGGAATCCGACACTCCTTCTGCACCTAAGGCGGTGGTCTTTCTCTTGCTGGCATGAGAAGCAATTGGATATTCGGTTTCCTGCTGGTCCGGTTTAGTCGGCGATGTTTGTTCTTCATCGCCAGACGCGGTTGCAGTTTTATCAGCCGGGTTCCCCTTACCCGGGCCCTTATCTTCCGAATCCTCTTGATCGCTGACAACGACCGTGGCCCTGTAGATGTTATCACAAAGCAGCTAAATATGCAGTCAAGAAAAGATAGAGCAAGTACCAGCTTGTCGAGTGGGGAGCGGTGAAGAACCCGGGTTAAGGGCGTCGTTACCCGGGTGATTTTGAGTCGACCTGCGCTTAGGCACGGGCGACCCCTTCAAGATTGACCAGTGGAATAACGTCAAGAAAGGTTCAAGAATATCATTACGGTAATACAAATTGAATGTGTGAAGGGGGATGAAACCTTGGAGGTGGCTCCTTGAGCTTTTCTTTTAGATCCGGCTTTGGTTGCCGGCTCCGGTTCTTCCTCATCACTGGCGGATTCTACCTTGCCGTCCGAATCTTCTTCCTCGTCATCTTCTTGTTCTGAATGTCATCAAGATTACGGTTGGAAATAAAGGGGTTACGGTGAGTCCAAACGAATCAAGTAAAACTCAAAGAGTACCTTCGTCTGAGTGAACAGCTTCTTGCTCCTCTGGACCTTCGGAGCTAGGGGGGGGTATTGGTGTTCCAAAAGTCGTCATCATCCTGAAAGGCGTTAAAGTACGGGTTATCAGTTGCATCAAGTGGAAAGAGCGAAAGTAAAGGCGTCAGAGTCGGGTTTTTACCTGGGGGGCCGGGTTTTCAAGTGTGAAGGGCTCTAACCCGGATATGTTCCGGATTACCTCGAGCTTTTCCGTAAGAAAACCCTTGATGGTCTTGAGAGTGTCGCCGGCTGCGAAGATGTTGTCAGAGTATCGTAGTGGATCAGAAGGTTCCCCAGAATACTCGCACATCAGCTTTGTGCGGATGGAGTTGGGTTGAATTCTGAAGTCGACCCAGGTCTTCACTAGGTTGAGCCCAATGAGGCCCTGGGCTCTAAGAGTGGCGAGTTTGGCTAGCAGAGGTTGGATTGCCTCCCTATCCGAGTCAGGGGCAAAGGCACTAAATTTATCAGAGATGTCAAGAAGACCATCAGAATAACCCGGCAGTTTCTTTTGGCCGGATGGGGAAGTGTCCTGGCAGTAGAAATAAGAAAGCTGCCAGTGTTTGACATGAGAATTAAGGGTGAGGGAAGGCATCAGAGAGTTCTTGCGGCGCTGGATCGAAACCCCGCCGCAAGTGAGAAGCGCCCCATCACCGCTTTCGCGGCATGGTTTGCATTGATAAAGCTCGATAAAAAGAGCTAGGTTTGGTGGAGTGCATAAATAGGATTCAGAAAGGACAATAAAGTGGGTAATATTTAGCACGGAATTGGGCCCGATGTCGAAGACGCGAAGGCCATAGTGACTAAGAATGTCACGGAAAAAAGGATGACCGGGTGGGCGAAAACCCCGGGTCACATGTTCCACGAAGCAGATTACCTCGTCTTTTGTAGGGGTGGGCCGGGTCTCCTTACCCGGCACCCTCCATTGGATATTCTCCTGAGGAGGGAGAACTCCCAGCTCCACTAGCTCCTCCAACTTGGCCTTCGTGACCATAGATCGCCCCCAGTTGGCGGAAATGGTGTTGGTGGCTTTAGTCTTGGTTGGGGTTTTCACCTGTTTCTTGGGAGCCATGTGGTTGACCTGCAAGGCATCAAATAAGAACAAGATTAAGACATGGAAGTTACGAAACGGTCAGGTATCAGCCGGATGGTATTGAGGTATGGCAGGAGATCCGGGTGTTAGCCCGTAGAATCAAGCTTGGAAGTTCCGGGTATCGCGTATTATGGAAAAATTTATGGGGTCTAAATGGTAAAGAAGCTTTTTGAAAACAATGGGCAGTGGCTTAAGCGCCAAACGTGAATAAAGGGGATTAAAAAGAAGCAGTCCAGCCGAGTGATTGATGCAGAGGCGGAAATCTTGGGCAGTACGAGCCTAGATTGGAAGTTTTATTTTCAAATTTGTGGCGAGGGTAATGATTGTGGGCAGTAGGCGAGTTGGTTGGAGTATGCGCTTTATCCTTTGTGCGAACTAAAAGAGACTATGGGTAGCCTAATCCGGTCTAGCCAAGAAATCTGAGGCGGACGGATCTAGATCTAATCTGAGGAAAAAAAAATCAGAGGTTGCGAGGGAAAGTTGATGAACGCAAAAGGCTTACCGGAGGAGATCCGAGGGAGGCCTTGCGGAGGCAGATGGCGCAGGCCTGGTGTCCTTTCGCGGTTCTTGGTGGGCCGGATGAGAATTCGCCGGCGGATCTTGGCGGCGGCGCGGAGTGACCGGTGGCGGAGCGTAGCCTTCGGGCAATGGGTTCCGGTGACGCGCGTGGAAGGTCCGTGGTGGCGCTCAGGAAGAAAGAGAGCTCAAGGGGAGAAAGGAATGGAGTGGGGGAAATGAGCCGTTAGGGTTCGAGTCACTCCTAAGGAGCTTTTTTATAGTGCGACTGGATAAGCCCGGTTCGGTGAGTGGAGGCCGGGAATTGTGGGGGTAAAACGGCTATTTATTTAAAGTTCCTGCAAGATATGCGCCCGGTATTGAGTAAAGCATCCGGATAAAGAAGGAAGGGAATTCGCCCCGTGATGATGGGATTAACTGTCAAGCATAGGATCTTGGCGTTGCTACTATGATTTGGACTCAGAAGTTTGAACCAAGGTGTTTGGAGGGAAAAACCTGAATTATCGCATGGCCACCAAGGAGCAAGGCCTAGCTGAATGTTGAAACATCTTAACCCGGTTTCCATGTGCCCGTGTGATTGATATCTTTTCAGGAATAGCAAGCGCTTCAAGGAGATCCGTGAAGCCCAGGCTATTCTGGGGACTACTGACGGGGGGATGCTAACCCGGTATGCCAGGCTCCGGGGAATAACCCGGCCCAAAGGATGGTGTACAGGATCCGGCTGTGGTAAAGATGTTCGTGGAGGCCCAGGCTCGTGGGCCTAATGGCCCGGATTATGGATATTGTAAAGGAAAATTAGGGTTAGCACGCCGTGTATGGGTAGGACCCGGGTGTGCCTTGTAAAGTAAGTTAGGGGGTACGGGTACTATATAAGCCGACCCCCGGGTATAGATTGGGAGAGAGATCTAAGAACCCTAGCAATATCGTGTGGTATCGAGTATCCAGTGTAAACCCTAATCGAGTTATTGTATCGAGAATAAAGATCCGGCGACTTCGATTGCCGGCTGTCAGATCAAGTTATACCATGTCTTCCCTTGAGCTAAACCCTCTCCTGAGCGCCTGTGTCGACTTGCCCCAAGATCAGTTACCCCTGGTAACATCTGCCGTGATTATCCCATGACACCTAAGACAGGGGGAATCATCGAGGAGTCTTTCCGTCGCCTCTGCGGGACAGAAAACAACATAGAGAAAAAAGCTCTCCGGCAGGGAGAAATCTGCCGGCGAAATTCCTTCCCGGAGGGGGGAACTCATCGCCAGCGTCACCGTCATCGAGCTGGACTTCATCGGGATCATCATCATCATCTCCACCATCATCACCCTCAGCTCCACTCCGTTCTGCTATAACATCTAGGGTTGCATCTTGTCTATTTCATAGGGGAAACTTTCCCGGTGTTGATTACTACTTGTAGTTGATGCTATTGAGTGAAACCATTGGATTAGGTTTATGTCCAAATTGTTAATCACCATTATATCACCTCTGATCATGATCCATATGATGTCTTGTGAGTAGTTTGTTTTGTTCTTGAGGACATGGGAGAAGTCAAGTTGTTAGCAGTGAAGTAATGTTGAGTAATATTTAATGGTTTGATATTTAAGTTGTGGTGTTATTCTTCTAGTGGTGTCATGTGAACATCGACTACATGATACTTCACCATTTATGGGCCTAGGGGAATGCATCGTGTATTTGGCTACTAATTGTGGGGTTGCCGGAGTGACAGAAACCTAAAACCCCGTTAGGAAACCATTACACGAGGGAGCGTAGGATCCCAGAGTTTAAAGTTGTGGTTAGATTTATTTCTTAATTACTTTCTTGTAGTTGCGGATGCTTGCAAGGGGTATAATCACAAGTATGTATTAGTATTGGATGGGACGGTACATTAGCATAGGTTCACCCACACAACACTTATCAAAACAATAAAGATTATTGAGCGGCATGAAACAAAACCACTTGACAGAAACCTCCCGTGTGTCCTCGAGAACGTTTGTTGATCATAAGTAAACCCACCGGCTTGTCCTTGGATAAAGAAAGGATTGGGCCACTTGCTGCAATTATTATTACTGCATTTTATTTACTCAACCTTTATTTATGTGCAATATCAAAAACCCCTATAAATTTATCTTTCGGTATTTACAGTTATTCCTTCATCGAAACTACTTGTCAATAATTTCTGCTCCTCATTGGGTTTGACACTCTTATTTATCGAAAGTACTACGATACACCCCCTATACTTGTGGGTCATCAGGGTCACCTCATCACCTTGTATCGGTTTGGCCGTTGGGCTTTATTTATAAAGCGGGGTGAAAGCCTGTTTTATCAGTCTTACCCTGTAAAGTGCAATGCACGAAGCTGATTTGAACCTAGGACCTCTTGGTACTTGTAAGAAAGACCTTATCACTGCACAAAGCTGAGACGAAAAATTATGTTGCAACGACTTAGAATGAATTTTTTGTAGAATCATAACACGATGATTTTTGCACAAAACACCATAATAATTTGCAATATTTCGTTGCAAATAACACAAATTTTGACATTAAGTCATGCTTATTCTCACGCTCACGCACCCGAAAGTTGCAGACATGCTCGCACCCTTCTTTCCATCTTGGTAGGGAAATTTTCCACTCTTGTTGTTGTCGCTTTCATGCTAGATAGCTTAAGTATTGAATTATGGTCGAGATCAGTGTTTTTCTTGAAACCTGGGAGGAGCCGCCCCGCAAAAACATGATGGCCTTGCCATTCCAGAGCGCGTCCTCGTACGACCTCACCTCAAGTTTCTCCCCGGCTGACAACCGCCATGTCGT
Source organism: Alopecurus myosuroides (assembly GCA_028641055.1). NCBI lineage: Eukaryota > Viridiplantae > Streptophyta > Magnoliopsida > Poales > Poaceae > Alopecurus > Alopecurus myosuroides. The sequence goes on from CM054058.1 coordinate 103,947,230, forward strand.
TCGTCATCTCAATGGAGTCCTCCCCATCGATACCCACCATACCTGAGAGAGATGAGAAGGACCCGTCCTCCCCATCAAATACCCACCACATTGGAGAAATATGATAAGGACAAGTACTCCGCATCGATACCCTCCACACCGGAGAGAGATGAGAAGGACCGCAAGCAGGAGGGCGAGCCAAAGACAGGTTAACAGAGAGACGACACATCCTACGACGTTCGTGTAGCTAACTATTGGCGTGTGAACGCACGTTTGTTGGGAGACCCCACGACGAAGGTATGATGAGTACAGCAGCAAGATTTTCCCTCAGAAAGAAACCAAGGTTTAATCGGACCAGTAGGAGAAAAAAATCACTTATGAAGGTTCTTCACAGTTGATGTTGGTAGGGTGCACTACCAGCCACGGCAGAAACGTGGAATCTGGACACAACACAACCAAGATATAACAGTGAGGTCGTCAATCTCACCGGTCTTGCTGAAAACAAAGGATTAGACGTATTGTGTGGAAAATGATGTTTGCAGTGAATGAAATGAGAACAATGTTTACAGTGAAAAAGAACAATGTTTGCAGTAGGTTGTATTATCAACGTAAAATAATGGACCGGGTTCCACAGTTCACTAGTGGTGTCCCTCCATAACAGATAGATAACATGCTGGTTAAAAAAATTACAGCTGTGCAGTTGACAAATAGAGAATGCATAACAATGCATATATTGACATGATGACTGCTATGAGACTCATTTGGGCATTACAACATAATATAGACCGTCATCCATCTACATCTATGACTAATAATCCCCCCTCGAGACGTCATCCGACCAAACTTTGGGTATTAAGTTGTAAGCAATAGATTAATGCATTAAGTAAAGTGTGTAACGTAAACAATACAATTATGCTTAGACAAAGCATTTCTGTTTTATCCCTAGTGGCAACAACACATCCATAATCTTAGAACTTATTGTCACTCTCCCAGATACTGGAGGCATCAACCCACTATCTAGCATAAATACTCCCTCTTGGAGTCACAAGCATCAACTTGGACAGAGCATCTACAAGTGACGGAGAGCATGCAAGATCACAAATAACATATATGATAGATTTATAATCAACTTGACATAATATTCAATATTTATCGGATCCCAGCAAACACAACATGTAGCATTACAATAAGATGATCTTAATCATGTTAGGCAGCTCACAAGATCTAAACATCATGGCACAAAAGAGGAGAAGACAGCCATCTAGCTAGTTCTATGGACCCGTAGTACAAGTGTGAACTGCTCACGCATCACTCCGGAGGCAGGCATGGTGATGAAGAGCCCATCGGTGATGATTCCCCTCTCCAACAGGGTGCCGGGGAGAGCTTCAGAACCCTCCCGGACTAGGGTTGACGACGGTGGGGGCTACGGAACTTTTCATGGATGGAGGCTCGGGTGTTTAGGGTTTTCCCGAGGAAGACATTATATAGGCGGAAGGGCAATGTTAGTGGGCGCCCAGGGGGCCCACACCACGTGGTGGCGCGGCCAGGGGGCGTGCCGCCACATGGTGTGGCCACCTCCCTGCCCCCCTTCAGGTCTCCTTCGGACTCCGTGTACATGACAGCAATATAAGGACTTTGGCTTTTGTTTCGTCCAATTCCGATAATATTTCCAGAACAACTTTTCTGAAATAAAACACAGCAGAAAACAGGAACCGGTGGTGTGGCATCTTGTCAATAGGTTAGTCCCAGAAAATGCATAAAAATGATATGAAGTGTGTAGAAAACATGTAGCAATTGGCATAGTATCAACATGGAACATTAGAAAATATAGATACATTGGAGACGTATCATGCATCCCCAAGCTTAGTTCTACTCGTCCCCGAGTAGGTAAAATGATAACAACAAAATAATTTCTGAGGTGGCATGCTACCAACACAATCTTGATCAACACTATTGTAAAAGCATTGCAAGCTGAGATCAAAGTACTCTAAACATAGGCATGATAGATATAATTTCAGCAATGTAACTTAGAAACTATGTTGCAACATGAAAAGTAACATAAACAAAATATCATGAATAATAATGCACTGAAAGTTATACGTTTGTTTCGAGCATAGAGAAAACATAGCAAAGTGGTATTTAGCTTGTCCTTAAAGGGATAGCAAAACCTAAATGCCAAGACTCCTTCAAAGTTTAAGTGGTGACTAGATACAAATAATTTGAGAACAACTAATAACATAATCATGAATCAATCAATAATAAATTTTGGGACTAGTGCACATTATACTCAGAACGATAACTATGCTCTCTTAATTGGTGCATAAAGTTAGAAGATGAGGACTCAACATAAAAGTAAAAGAAAGGCTCTTCGCAGAGGGAAGCAGGGATTAGTCATGTGCTAGAGCTTTTTATTTGATAAGCAAGTATTGAAAACAATTTTGAGAGAGGCGTATGTCTATGTCAACAAATGGTAATGAAAAACTTATCATAACTCATGTCAAGCAAGCTTTTTTAGACTTTTGAGAGCGGCTTCTGTTGCTTAATTAGGTTTGGCACTTCCCCCCACCATTTCTTTCACAAACTAGGGCTAGTCGTGACCACGAGTACCCACCAGCTTTCATCAAACCATGGGGAAATTCCTTGTTGGTTATATTAATTGGCACCATCTCTCTACAAACTTAGATGACACAATAAACTTTAAACTACTTCCTCATGAGCTAACTGGAGCACAAAACAGGTATAATTTTGAAGGTTTTAAAGGTAGCACACGAGAAATTTACTTGGAGTGGCGGTTAAATACCACATATAGGTAGGTATGGTGGACACATTGGGCAAACTTTGGTTTTTTGGGAGTTGGATGCACGAGTAGAGCTCATACTCAGTATAGGTGAAGGCTAGAAAGAGACTGGGAGTGACAAAATAAGAGAGCAATAATGGCTATAATCATGCATAGCGACAGAACATTATGAATCAAAGCATAAATGATATTACAAGTCAAAAACTAAATAATCTTATAGGCTAGAGGTGACTGGTTTGTAGTCATAACATGGTGTGAGCATGCGCCAAGTCAACCCGAATAAAGCATTCGAAGGAGAATACCACAATATTATGCTTCGATATGGTAAAAACAACTCATGATTTCTTTCAATGGCACATTAAACACTCTCAGATATTTGAGACAAGTCATGCTACATCAATAACTACTAAGCATAGAATTAGAATAATATCTAACATGACATGTCAAGCTTCCGTTGCACCATTATAAGCATGGAATAATTTATTGTTCTCCAACACCAATCACTTTAGTTCAACAAAAAATCTCCAAGTAATTTGTCAATGAAACAAGAGAGTACTACTCTACAAGAACTAATAGCTCTAAAAACAGATGCATGAAATAGGAGCTAAAAGGATTGCAACAACTAGACAATAAATGAAGAATACGAGTATTCATATGAAAAAGCAGAGCGTGTGTCTCTCTCACACAAGAATTCTAGGATCCAATTAAGTTTATTACAGAAAATAAAAGAAAATAAAAACAAACAAGCTCTCCAAGTAAAGTACATAAGATGTGACCGAATAAAAATATAGTTCCACTAGAAGTGACCTGATAAGTTGTTGATGAAGAAGGGGATGCCTTGGGCATCCCCAAGCTTAGACGCTTCAGTCTTCTTGAAATTTTCTAGGATGATCCACGGGGGCATCGCCAAGCTTAGGATTTTCACTCTTCTCGATCACATTATATCATCCTCTTCTCTTGACCCTTGAAAACATCCTTCACACCAAACTCAAAGTAATTCTCATTAGAGGGTTAGTGCATAATAAAAAAAAAACTCACATGTTCTGCATGGACACAAGCATTACCATACTTTATAAACATTAGCTACAGCCACTGATGTTTTGTGGAGCAAATAAATTCACTCAACATAGTAAAAGAGAGAATCCAAAATAAACGGCAGAATCTGTCAAAACCAGAATAGTCCGTAAAGACGAATTTATTCGAGGCACTTATGTTGCTAAAATTAGAAAACTCAGAACTAGCAAAAGTTTCATAAATAGCTTAGGATCATGCACACAAAATTTCAGGTCGTTTCAATTTTTCTGGGAATTTATACGAATTAAACAGTGGACAACAAAAATCTGTTCCTGCGCAGAAATCCAAATCTAACACCAACTTTTCACTAGAGACTTTACTTGGAACACCATTTTGAAAAATTAAAGATACAAAGGAGTTTCTACAGAAGTAAACAACACTTTGACTCAAAGAAAACAGAAGAAAACATTGCAAAAATAAAACATGAGTTGTCTCCCCCGAAGTGAGTTTCTTTAACGCCTTTCAGCTAGGTACAGAAAGAAAGAAGATGCTCACATAAGAAATATAAATTAAGCAAAAGAGAGCATTAAGAAGCAAGTATAAAACAAATTTAAGTCTAACCCACTTTCTATTCATAGGAATCTTGTAAAGAAATATATTAAAGAAGCTCAAACTAGAACTCATGGGAAGGTAGAACAAGAGCAATTTCAAAACTTTCGACAAAAAGAGGGGTGTTTTAGAAACATGAAAATTCCTATAACCATATTTTCCTCTCTCATAATAATTTTCTGTAGCATCATGAACAAACTCAACAACATAATTATCACATAAGTCATGTTTGTCATGGTCTAAAAGCACACAATTCATATCAAGCTAAAAAATAGTGGGATCTCAATTAAGAATAAAGACCTCTTCTTTCTCACTTTTAGCAATAGCAAAACAAGATGGTTGGTAACTCTTAAAAGGTATGTGACACATTATAGCAATCTATTTTCAGTAGCATTATAATTTATAACATCAAGTAACATAGGACCATCATCTAGATCATTATCATATAAATTTTCTAAACAAACTTCCTCATTATCATGCATATCAATAGTTGGAATAAATAGAGTATTATCATAGGATTTATCAATGCAGCATGGATTATCATAAATAACAGTAGCAATATCATTCTCACAAGTTTCATTCATAGTAGTATCAAGGTCACAAGTATAGCAAGTATCAATTTCATCAAAAAGGGATATTTCAAAAGAATCAATAGGACCATCACAATTATCAATATAACACTCATCCTCCTTTGGTAAGCATGGAGGACAATCAAAGAAGGTATGATTTAAAGAGTTACTCTCATTGGGAGGTGGACATGGGTAGCTACTCCATTCTCGCTCCTCTTGAGCATCCCTCTCCTCCTCTTTTTCATCCATTGAGCTTCCAGATTCAACAATTTCTTCTTCCATAGGCTCCTGCAAGGCATTAGTCTCTTCCTTCAGTGGAGAGAATCTATGAAGATATTTAAGAATATAGCCATTTTCTTCCTTGTAATTATCAAAGAAAAATTCAAGTATATCATAAAACTCATATTTATAAGGCACATCATCAATATTTTCAAGCAAATAAGCAATTTCGAATACACCCTTCCAAGAAATAAATAATTCAATTTGTTACACATCATAAAAGTCATAATTTCCCTTAACATAAGAAGATATGGTAACATTATCATTATACTCACATTAAAAGGGAGATGTTTATACCTCCTACCGCAATTAGATTTATCAAAGCAATAAGTAACATTATAAGTAGAGTACAAGTTTTTAGCATAGTTATTCAATTTATTAATTTTTTCCCATAACTGTGTCCTTTTTTGTGACAAGCGGTGTTCCTTATAATATTTTTGTTGTTCTTCCGTGAACCCATCTTGCCAATAAGATCTAGTTTCAATGAAATCAACCATTGATAGTAAGCATATAAAGCAAGTAGAAAAACAAGACAATAACAAAGTAAAGAGATTGGAGGTGAGAGACTCCCCTTGCATAAATCCTCTTCATCCCCGACAATGGCGCCAGAGAAGATGATGGAGCCTTGACGGGAGACTTCTTGCTGATGATGGCTTTGAAATTCCCCGGCAATGGTGCCAGAAAAGAGCTTGATGGAAGGTATGATGAGTACATGATGACCCGCAAGTATATGTGACCGCAATAGTCTTCGAGGGAAGTAAAACCCAAATTTATTGATTCGACACAAGGGGATCCAAATAATATTTATAAGCCTTAACAACTGAGTTGTCAGTTCAGCTGCACCTGAAAGTAGACTTGCTCGCAACAATTTATTAGTGGTAACAGTTTATAACAGCAACAGTAGTAATAAAATAATAGCAGGAGTATAATAGTAAGAGCAGTAGCAATTGTGGGAAACAACAAGATTAAAGTACTGTCGGCATAGGGATGGATGGATGAACGGGCGTTGCATGGATAAGATAGTTCATATAATAATCAAAACATGGGCATTGCAGATAGATAATAATAAAGCATCCAAGTTCTAGGGAAACCATAGGCATGTGTTCCAATTTAGTCGTACGTGCTCGCAGTGAGAAACTTACAAAACATCTTCTGTCCTACCAGCCCGTTTGCAGCGGGGACTCAGGGGAAACTACTGGTAATTAAGGTGCTCCTTTAAATAAAGCATCGGAGCAAAGCATTAACACTCCGTGAACACATGTGATCCTCACATCACAGCCATCCCCTCCATTTGTCCCAATTTCTGTCACTTCGGGGCCTTGGGTTCTGGACAATGACATGTGTAAATAACTTGCAGATATGATCAAGAAACATAATCATACTCATGAAACAATAACATGTTCAGATCTGAGATCATGGCACTCGGTCCCTAGTGACATGCATTAAGCATAACAAGTTGCAACAATGATATAAATCACTAACAACGGATACTAGGCACTATCCCCTAACAATATGGCATTATTACATGATCCGTCTCATCCAATCCCTTCCATCCCTCTCAACCTACAGTGGAGATTACTCACACATGGATGGGGGAATAATGGATGGTTGATGGAGAAGTGGTGGCGGTGACGATGGCGATGATCTCCTCTGAATCCCCGTCCCATTAGGGCGCCAAAACAAGAACTTCTGATCCCCGAATTGAGTTTCGAGGTGGCGGCAACGCTCTGATGTATTTCTCTGGAATATGACGAACCCCCCTTACTTTTTAGGTTACGGGGCATAAGTAGTCGAAGGGGGGGCGAGGGGGTGCCTGGGGCCACCACACCACCTATAGGCGTGGCCTAGGGGGATGCCCAGGCATGGTGTGGGCCCTCCTTGCCCCCTTCGGCTCTTCTTCTGGCTCCGGGGGTCTTCGGGTAAAATAAGTACTTCAGGATCTTTTCCGTGCAATTTCCTAAAAGTTGATTTTTCTACACAAAACGAGACACCAAGGTAATTTTGCTGAAAAGAGTGTTAGTCCGTGTTAGTTGTATCCAAAACTCACAAGTTTAGAGGTAAACAATATCAAAAGTGTTCGGAAAAGGAGATACATTTTGGACGTATCAACTCCCCCCAAGCTTAGCTTATTGCTTGTCCTCAAGCAATTCAGTTGACAACTGAGTGCAATAAAAGAACTTTTACGAACACATTTTTTCTCATATGATGTAAATATTCTCACTATATGATCAAGTGCTTAGGTAATTCATAATAAGAAGTATGCAAGATAAATTCACCTAATAGTTATTCAAACCATGAAGAGATGCCAACACACTAATAATAAACAACATGAAATATATCAATCTGCGGGATTGCAATGTTCATAATAAGATATGATAAAGTGGCATCTCGCTTTCCCTTAATAATGGAGCAAAACATAAATGCCAGGGCACCTCTGAGGTTCAAGTGAAGACTAGAAATAAATATATCAAAGATACAAGCATCAAAGCTATACCACAATCAACCATGTTCTGGGACAAGCACATTAAACTAAGAATGACAACCATGCTCTCAAGAAGGTGCATAAAGTGAGAAGCTGAAGACTCAGCGTAAAACTAAAAGAAAGGCCCTTCGCAGAGGGAAGCAGGGATTAATTCATGTGTTAGAGATTTTTATTTTATAAACAGAGGTATTGAAAACAATTCTTAAGAGAGGTGTATGCTTATGTCAATGAATGGTAAACAGACAATACGGTATGTCACAAGCCAACTAGACATTGCAAAAGCGGCTCCATTAAAGGACGCAAATGGGGTAGAAGGTCATCCCTCTTCTCTTTTGTTTACATAATTATGCTTTGATTGATAAATCAGGGAAAAAAATAGTGAAGAGAATTTATAGTAACCAATTTTGGGGCTGGGCACCCCGCTGCTACCTCTTCTATCATTTGGATAACCGGATGAAGCCACTCGTCCAGGTTTGCAAAGTCCAATCAACAAGTGAGATAAAGATTCTCTATTTACGTCCACATCAGCTAAAATAGGGGCACAAAACAGGAATAAATTTTGAAGGTTTTAAAGCTAGCACATGAGAAATTTACTTGGAGTGGCGGTGAAATACCACATACAGGTAGATATGGTGGACACGTTTGGAAAAAATTGGTTTTTGGGAGTTGGATGCACGAGTAGATCTCATACTCAGTACAGGCGAAAACTAGCAATAGACATGGAGCGACAATCAAGAGAGCAACAACTGTCATAATCATGCTTGCGACAAAACAAAATTAACGGTGGCATAAAAGTGATACAAATACTATAAGGAAAAATAAACCATCGAGGCTTAATTGAATTTTTGTTTTCAGTATTATGCATGCATGACCATGTGCCACGTCGATTCAAGCGAATCATTTAGAGGGAGATACCACAATCCATACCGTTCTGTGAATAAACAATTCAAGCAAACATTTATACGGCATGCTATCTAATATTAACAAGCTGGAACTAATCATGAGAGATCACGAACTACTAAGCATCGATTAACGAACATACACTTTACACGAACAAACTAAGCATGTCCACATGGATGAGTATATGTATAAAAATGAAAACAAATAGAGTTCATATCAGCCTCTCATCACAACTTGAATTGCCGTAAATCGTTATTATTGCTCTTCACTTGTGTGGATAGAATAATATAGAATGATAACCAAGATCCAATGGAGTCACAGAGGACTACTGAACTCTGCAGCAAACTTTACAAAACCAAAGAAGAACAACAAATATTTTTGGGTTTTCGAATTAAAAACAAGAACATAAGGAAACAAGCAAACAAAGCAAAATCTTTTGGGATTTTTGAATATTAAACGAAACTAGAAAGTAAAGCAAACCAAAAAAAGAAACTAAAGAAGAAAATAAAGAGAAACAACAAAAACATTTTTTGTCTTTTGTGTTTTGGAAAGCAAGAACAAAACAATAAGAAACAAAAACAAGCGAAAGAAACAAAAACATGGATATACAAAGAACCGACTAAAACGTGATATGTAGATGAGCATGATGTTAGCATACCTCCCCTCAAGCTTAGGCTTTCGGCCTAAGTGGAGATCAGTCCCAAGAGGGCCATGAAGTGGTGCCCCCATAGTGTGCCGAGGATGAGCCATCATCCTGATATGAGCTCGAGGATTCCCCGGTATACTGCATGGTGTAGTCCTCAGAGGGCGCGTTCTGCACCATATGATGCTCGGGGTCGTGCTGCTCATGGAATTCAAGCAAGCGCAGATGCTCATCCAACTCGTCCTTTGAACGTGACCATGGTGTCCTGCTAATATCAAACAAAATAGGTTGTGGAAAAAGAACTTCCCTCTCGTCACCATCATTAAATGAAACTCTATATACTAGATGTCCAAGAGAGTTTACAGTAATAAAGTGGTGAGCCTTCATGGCAGCAAGGTCAAGTCTCTGTGGAGCTAATAAAACATCATGTGGAGCCACAGAGAGGCCTAGAGCAGTCAAAACACGCGTAGCAATAATACCCCCATAAATCGGTCCTTTAGCACCTAAGCGGCGAGCAATGAATGAACCAAGGTTATACTTATCGCTACCAGTCAATGCAGCAGCAAGAAAAGCAAGATGGTAATTTGAAATATTATTAGTGTTTTCCCAAGCAAGAACACTAGTAGCAAGGTAGTAAGTGAAATATCTAATAGCGGGGAGTTGAATATTTCTTATCTTGCCGCGCTGATCTATGCGGTCATCATCATTGGTAATTCCACGGTAGAGCTCCATAAAATCAGCGGGCCTTTCTTGAATCTTCCTCGGGGTCCTCGGTGCGTTAATACCTATAATGCTGCAAAAAAAACCAAAGCATGAAAATAGGTCTATCATAGATTTTGAATGCAACAGTTGGGTCATACTGTGAGTTATTGAATTTGAGGCCCTCAACAGAAGTTTTTATTAATAAAGCCTATTGAGGGCTCTCATCATTCATGTAATTGGTTAAACCAGCCTAGCAACCAGCTGCAAGAAATCCTCGAGTATGCATGCATCATTAAGAAAAGTATAGCAAGGGAAGGTAGATAGATTTGCATCTCCATCATCCCCCGCATCGTCGATACTTGGTGCAATGAGGTTCTCATTATACGATGCTCACAGCAGAGTAGCTGAGCTTGAAGGCCTTGTCCTCATAGGTGCATCACTCCTAAAGATTTCTCCAAAGTTGAAGTTGTCCATTTCTGAAAAAAATTAGCTAACATCACAAACATTGATTCCAAACAACTATATGATAGGAACTACTATAGAGACTTGTAGGAGGGCTAATCATGCAACAAACTAAATTATTTCACACAAATCAATCATGATAGCTCACACAACCTGTCACCTACAGTACCAAAATACTCAAGAAATACTCCACCAAATAAAATTCTACTTGGATAATCGGAGGAGTCACATACCGAAGAGCAAATGCACAAATTTGAGCAACAAAGATGGGTTGAGCAAAGAGATCGAGAAATTCGCGAAGAAGAACAGCAAGAGATCGAGTTGCATGAATGTTTTCGAGTTTGGGAGAGAGAGCGGAGTGTTTGGCAGGAAGGAGAGCTTGTGGAGGGCCAGGCGGCCCCACCATGTGAAGGCACCACCCGGGGCCAGGCCGCACCCAGGCATGGTGTGCCTGCATGGGGGGTCCCCATGGGGTCTCCCAGGTCCCTCTCCGCCTCATTTTTGACGTGGAAAATTGTCGTGGTGTGGAGAAGACAAATGCCATAGATGGCTTAAGGTTGGGGCCGATGGACGCTATAGATATTCGGGGAGGGATCGCACGCCTAGATGGCGCGCTCAGAAACACTTCAAACACCGCAATTGACCTAGGTACGATGCCCTCGTGTGGAGGTAACACCCCTACTCCTTCCTATCTCTCTGTATATGTATGTGTCAAGTACAACAATCCCTCAAGCTCAAGGAGCTAGAGGAAGAAGAACCTCTCTGCTACTTCTCTCTCATAATGGTGCCTAAGCTCTCACGTGGAATGAACTAGTTGATCGACCCTTACGCAGGAGGGGGGAGGCCACCTTATATACTGGTGGCCACCTACTACCTCTACGTTAGCAAGTACTGATTAGGTGACTACTCACTTTGCCATACCGCACGCTTCCTTGTCTTCGCTGACAGTCGCCAAAAGTCTTCGCGGTAGGGACACTGACATGTCCTGTCCCCCTTGTCGATGACATGACATGGCCTCACCCATACCGCTCATTGTACCCCCATATGGATACACATCATCACACGCCTTGTAAGTTGAACCGCACGCCTGTACTGCCCCTGGATACGCGGGATACACCTAACGGCTCCATTGACTTTGCCTCCGGATAGACCTGCTGCCTTCTCTATCCGGATCCTCCAAGTGCTACTCGGATGACCCAGATAGTCACTGGAATCTTCACCTTTGTATCTTGCTCTTCTTGCCGGATAGCGCCCTATCCGGCCGGGTACCATCCTATCCGGCCCGTACCAACTCGGTACAGCCGAACTCGGTAACCAGTACCTTGAACTCCATTTCTCACCAGCCTTACCCCTACTCGGGGGTAGCCCCCCGACGTTAGTCCCCGAAGCTTGTATGGCCCGATGAACTCGGACGCTGGGCCGTGCCAGCTTAAACCAAACTTCTTTAAAGAACACAGCCGAGTTGCACCTCAAATCGGTCAGGCACCGTATGAACTCGGATCCAATCCCTTATCGCCTGAGGGGCTTTCTTCTTTCAACCGAGTAGAAAGCGTCGCTCTGGATTGTGCCGAGATCCCAACACTTAGCCAATTTTTCAGAATCTTGCCGCTCGATCTAGTGCTCCTCGCTATCTTCGTGTGTAAGGTTCTACACGTGGCGTGAAACTGCAGCCCATGTCGCCTCGGGTCTTGTGAGGTTGCATTGCACGCGCTCCAGCTGCGCTAGTCACTGCACACCGGGCCCACTCGCGGTCGTGTCACCTCACACAGAGAACTCGAGCACCCACGTCGCACGACGTGGGATCGATTGCGCCCGTTACGCGCGATTTAATCGCTTCGTGTGTTTCTAACAGGCGCGGTAACTCCCCACGAGCCTACAATTTTCTCCATAGTTAATCCCGCGGAGTAACTGCGCTATGGGGGTATAAATACCCCCGCGCCGCCCGTTGCCCCGCCTTCCCCGTCATTTGACCCCCTTTCCTTCTCCTTCCTCACGCAAACCCGCATAGAGATCTCTGCTCCGTTGCGAATCCACTGAGCTCCGCCGCACCGCGCGCAGAATGAGGACAGGTTCTCCCTCGCGCGCCACCGCTCATCGGAGTGCGCCCGAGCACCAAGTCCTTCACTCCTATACGCGGCCAGCCTCGACCTCGCGCCTCCGTCACCGTACGGCTTCACTGCACTGCTCCTTCATCTTCGAGTTCTTCCTCGCTGATACGTCTCCAACGTATCTATAATTTCTGATGCTCCATGATCATATTTTGCCAATTGCTACTTGTTTTCTCCCTTATTTATAGCATTTTTATACAATTTCTGGGACTAACCTATTAACAAGATGCCAAGTGTGAGTTCTCTGTTTTCTTCTGTTTTTGATTTCATAAAAGTTGTTCTGCAAACATTCTCGGAATTGGACCCCACAAAGCCTGAAGTTCCTATTTTTTCCGGAAGCATCCAGAACACCGAAGAGGATTCGAAGAGGGGCAACAGGGGGGCACACCATAGGGTGGCGTGGGTCCCCCTGGCCGCGCCACCTATAGGTGTGGGGCCCCTGGAGCTCCACTGCCTTTGCCCTTTCGCCTATTTAAGCCCCCCGGATGGAATACACTAAACACCCGATAAAAAATCCCCGAAAAGTTCCACAGCCGCCGTCACCGTCAACCCTAGATCAGGGGGTTCTGGAGGTGTTTCCGGCACCCTGTCGGAGAGGAGATCATCACCGGAGGCTTCTACATCACCATGCTTGCCTCCAGAGTGATGTGTGAGTAGTTCATCCTTGGACTACGGGTTTGTAGGTGTAGCTAGATGGTTGTCTTCTCCTCATATGCCTCCATGTTTAGATCTCGTGAGCTGCCTATCATGATCGAGATTGATCTTATGTAACTCGATATGCTGTGTTTGCTAGGATCCGATGAATATTGAACTTATGCCAAGTTGATTATAGTCTTTATTTGCATATGCTATTTGTGATCTTGAATGCTTTCCGTTGCTAGTGGTTACTCTGGCCAAGTAGTTGCTAGTGACTCCAAGAGGGAGTATTTATGCTCGATAGTGGGTTCATGCCTTCTTTTCTCCTTGCTCGAGTGACAGAAACGTGAAGGGGGAGGATGTGTTGTTGCCATTAGGTAGAAAACAGCGGTGAGAGTGCCCGCGTGCATTATCATTGCTTACATTACACACTTTGTTTAATGCAATTATCTGTTACTTGCAACTTAATACCTAAGGGGGTTCGGATGATAACCTGATGGTGGATTATTAGTCATAGCTGCAGATGGATGTCGGTCTATGTCTCTTGTTGTAATTCCTGCACTAAATATCATAGTAATCTTCATGTCATATTGTGCACTACGGTGCAACCTCTATTTGTCAATTGCCCAGCTGTAATTTGTTCACCCAGCATGCTATCTTTTATGGAGAGACACCACTAGTGAAAGTATGAACCCCGGTCCATTTTCCACGTTGTTAAACAAACCACAACAATTTCCTTCTTTCTTTACTTACTGCAAGTATACACCGTTTCCCACACTATACGTCTAATCTTTGTTTTCAGCAAGACCGGTGAGATTGACAACCTCACTATACCATTGGGGAAAAGTATTTTTAGACTAAAAGGGCCCCGCCCCGATTTCATTGAAACCAAACGAGTAACAGATCATTACAACGCACGAGCAAAACGCCAGGGGTGGCGAGCTAGTAAACCGAGTTTCAGAACTCCACACAGGGGAGGGGGACAACAGAACATCAAAAGGGCACACCCCCCAAACTGACAACAAAGATATCGAACAAGCAACGCAGGCAGAGGCTAAGGCAGGGACTTTGCCCAGAACTTGGCAAGAACCCTTCTGCAAGTCGCTTCCTGGGCAGCATTCGCCTCCAGCACCATCACCTCCATGCAATTCGAAGTAGCTCCCCTCGACGCTTGTTCAGTTTCCTGATGACCTCTTCCAGGATGGCTGTAGACGACGGCGTCGCCAAGACCTTCCACTGCTCCAGCTCCTCCACAGTTCTTCGCCAGACGTCCCGAGCACCTGGCCAAACGAGCCCCTTTAAAGGTACGAGGAATTTCCAAATTCTTCTTCATTTTATACTTTTCAGCTTTTTCCACAATGTTGGCAGCACCATGGTTTCTTGCACTCCTCCTTGTTGCCACAGTAGGGCCCCACTTTTGCTTTTTAGGTTCCTTAGCAGGGTGAACAACAGAAGATGCTTCATCAAGAGCAGGTAGCAGAGTTCTTTTGGTACCACCTATCAGTGTAATCACATCAGGGTTCAGATTCTCAGTGCATTGATCCTCCTCTGGCACATCCTCATCAGTGTCCATCCCAGCATCGAACAAGTCTTTGTAGAGGTCCAGATCTATCGTAGAGTTCTCCAATTGCAGAATGCATCTTGGGGCAGCAGGATCAGGAGATGAAGCAGGAACCACCTGTAGAGGTTTGGGGAACGGTCCCTCCCAATCCCAAACACTGTCATCAACACCATCATACTGCAGTTTGTCAGGTAGGGAACCAGTAGGACTGGAGCAGTGATCAACAGCCGTGAATTCAGGGCAGCTCATAGTGTCATCTTCCATGACCCCCTTGCCAGCTCGTTGTCCAGTAGCAGGCGCCGTATTAGAAGCAGCAGGAAGGGTAGTGTTAACACCAGCAGGGGGGGCTTCAGCATCCATAGCAACAACTTGTGAGCCAGGGTCATCAGGTCCTTCATCAGGAGCATCAGTACCATCTACTTCATTTTCTACCTCAATGAGCAGCAGGAACAGAGTCTGATTCATTTCAACAACGCGTTGGGGAGGGATCTTGGACCTATCCTTGACAGAAACAAGCATCCTCACCTCAGAGTACATTGACTTAAACAGCAGAGTCCAGTCAATGTCAATCAGCACACCAAGGATAGAAGCTACCTGTGCAAAAGTCTTCCAAGCGCACCATTTTGGAGGAATCCCCCGGATCTTGACCCACAGTTCATCAAGAAAACCAAATTCCTTCACCTCACCATCCCAGGATGTGATCTTGATGGTGACTCCTTCTTTCTCTAAGTCAAAAGCCGGGAATTCACTCAGATCAGAGACTTTCTTCCAGGGGGGGAACCTGACTAAGAACGAGCCAGTTTCCAGCTCACGCATTTGCCATGGCCACTTCTTCTCTTTGCAAAACATGGAGTTAAAATTAGCTTCCAGCTCTGTAAGTGTCAAGTCTCCCTTCTTCACAGAAACAACCCCACAATTCGAGAAATTGAGCCATTTGGTATCCTCTGAAGATGGAACATCAATGTGAAAGAACCCTAAGCCTGGATTACCACTTCCAAAGTACTCTGCAGCTGGATGTTCTTTCAGCCACTCAGGGCAGGCATTGACAGAGTGACCAGGAAGATTGCAAATGAAACAAACCCTAGGCTTAACACAATTGCCAACGAAGTGTCCGGGGTCTCCACAGTTAAAGCAGATAAGCTTGCTATATCTTGGATCAAGCACTTGCTCTAGCTGAATCGGGATCTCAGAGGAGGCAGACTGCGAGGATACTGACCTTTCAGAAGATTGCTGGAGAGGGACGCTCGCAGATTGACCCTGATTGGCAGGAATGAACTGCTGGGTCTTCCTTGGGTAGTACCTCTGCGGAGGCCGATTGTATCTCACAGCTTGGTTCTGATTTTGAGCAGGAGGAATACGCGCAGCGGGAGCACCGCCCACCGCGGCAGATGGATTCGGAATCGAGGGGCCGCCAGATCTGCCACGCCCCCTTCCAGGAGCAGGGCGGTTCCCTTGCATCTTCCTACAGAGGACCTCCGCGAAAGAACCTTGAAGGGAAGCAGAAGACCTATCGAGAGTGCGGACGCGGTGGTGGAGAAGAGCCGAGGTGGTGGCGGGGAAGCAGTCGGAGATGGTAACCTTGTCGTCGCCGATCCCCTTTGGGATCCAGACGAGAAGCCTGTTAGATTTATCCCCTCCACGACGAAAGGACGGAATTGCCCACGCCTGGTCACCAACCGAGACAATCTCCTCGACCTCAACACATACGTCACTGACTGGTGGGACCGGATATGTAGACAGTCGCGCACCACGTGGACTAGGCCGCCCGCCATTGATGAGATCGGGGAAGGAGCTTCGATCCCCTGGCCATGGCGGCGGGGCAGGGCTCTGAGAGTTGGGGAGGTTAACCTGCATCGCACCCACCCGGATCGAGGCACGCGCAAACGCTGCCGCATAAGGACCAGTCGGAGACGAGAAACTCAGATTCTCTCGCCGCGGAGACGCAACTCCGACGGAATCACGCCCTGGCGAGCTCCCAAACGATGCCGTCGAGGCACAGGATGTAGCCTCAAGCTCCGCGTGCAGCTGGAAGCCTTGAACAGGTCCAAACCGCGCCGGAGAGGCGAAGGCACCGACCGGAGTAGTCGAGAGCGCTCGACGGCAGCACGGCGGCGTCGCAGGGGGAGCACGGACTCCACCCGAGAAGGCAGGCCCGCCCGGGCGGAGCGGGGTAGGCTCGCCGGAGTGGAGCCGCCATGGCGGACACGGGGAAATCGCCAACGCCATCGCCCCGACCGACCCCCACGTCACTCGGCCGGAAAAGTATTTTGGTTGTGTTGTGTGCAGATTCCACGTTGTTGCTGACATCGGTGAAGCGCCAGCACCACTGTCAATGGCATCAACCTTCTGAAGGTCCTCTTTCTCCTACTGGATTGATAACCCTGGTTCTTAACTAAGGGGAAAACTCCTACCGTTGTGCTCATCATGCCCTCCTCTTGGGGTTCACAACAAATTGCATCAAGGATTTTTCTGGCGCCGTTGCCTGGGAGGAAGAAATCTTCTGGCAAGGGGAGTCTCTCACTCTCAACCTCTTTATTTTGTTTATTGTCTTGTTTTTATTTTTTTTCTTGGTTTTTCTTCTCTTTATCAAAAACACAAAAAAATAGTTTACTTTATGGCATAAAAGGGCAACTCAAGTATTTTCAAGTGAAGCATTCACTTGCTATTTTTGCTTTATCATGCTTGCTATCAATGTTTGATGTCTTTGAAACTAGATCTTTTAGGCAAGGTGCGTTCACGGATGACCAAAAACATTATAAGGAACACCGCTTGTGACAAAAAGGGATACACTTATGGGAGCAAATTAATATATTGCATGACTATGATAAAAACTTGTGCTCCACCTATAATGTTACTTATTGCTTTGATAAATCTTGCAGCTGTAGGAGGTATAAACATCTCCCTTTTCAATGTGAGTATAATGATAATGTTACCATATCTTCTTATTTTAAGGGAAATTATGAATTATATGATGTGGAACAAATTGAAGAATTTATTGCTTGGAAGGGTGCATTCAAAATTTCCTATTTGCTTGAAAGTATTGATGATGCACCCTATAAATACGAGATTTATGCTATACTTGAATATTGCTTTGATAATTACAAGGATCATAATTACTACATAATGGAATATCTTAATAAATGCTCTCAACCTAAGGAAGAGACTAATGCCTTGCAGGAGCCTATGGAAGAAGAAATTGCTGAATCTGGAAGCCCATTGGATGAAAAAGAGGAGGAGAGTGATGATCAAGAGGAGTAAGAATGGAGCTACCCATGTCTACCTTCCAATGATAGTAACTCTTTAACTCATGCATTATTTGATGAAATTGATACTTGCTATACTTGTGACCTTGATACTACTATGAATGAAACTTGTGAGAATGATATTTCTACTGTTATTTATGATAATCCTTGCTACTTTGATAAATCCTATGATAATCCTCTGTTTAATCAAACTATTGATATGCATGATAATGAGGAAGTTTGTCTAGAAAAACTATATGATAATGCTCTTGATGATGGTCCTATGTTACTTGATGTTATAAATTATAATGCTATTGAAAATAGGATTGCTATAATGTGTCCTATACCTTTTATGAGTGATCAATCATCTTTTTTTGGTATTGCTAAAAGTGGGAAGAAAGAGGAGGTGATTTTAAATTTTGATCCCACTATTTTTGAGCTTGATATGAATTGTGTGGTTTTAGACCATGACAAAATGCTTTATGTGATAATTATATTTTTGAGTTTCTTCATGATGCTACTGAAAATTATTATGAGAGAGGAAAATATGGTTGTAGGAATTTTCATGTTATTAAAACACCTCTGTTTTTGTTGAATGTTTTGAAGTTGCTCTTGTTCTACCTTCCCATGATTTCTAGTTTGAGCTTCTTTAATTTATTTACTTAAAATATTCCTATGCATAGGAAGTAGGTTAATTTTGTTTTATAATTTCTTCTTGATGCTCTCTTTTGTTTAGTTCATATTTCTTATGCGAGCATCTTCTTCCCTTTTATGCCTAGCTGAAAGGCGTTAAACAAAAGCGCTACAGGGAGACAACCTGTTTTATTTCGCTGTTTTCAACCCGTTTTCTTTCGTTTTCTTTGGTGTGATTTGCACCTGGGTGTTGTATATTTCCTTAGGAACCCCTCTGTATCTTTTCTTTTGAGTTTTTGTTGAGCCAAGTAAAGCCTCTAGTGGAAAGTTGAGCCTATATTTCTGATTTCTGCGCAGGAAACAAATTTCTGCTGTCTACTGTTAATTCCGTTAAGAATCACACAAACTTCAAAATGACCTGAGCTTTTTTGTGCTTAATACTGAGTGATATACCAAACTTTTCTTAGAATACCACTTTTTTATTTTAGCAACAGAATATTTTTGAAAAAATCGATCTTTACCTACTGTTCCGTTTTGACACATTTCTGCCATTTATCGCATTTGCATCTTAATCTCTTTCTTTTGGTGTTCTTTTGAGAAAAAGAGTTTTGAAATAAGTTGTGACAGTAGCTAATGTGTTTTTTTGTGTTAGAATTGTGTATAAACTTAACCATGTGAATTTATTATTTCAATTGCACTAACGTTGCTAATGAAGATTGTGAGAATTTTGATGTGAAGAATGTTTTCAAGGGTCAAGAGAAGAGGATGATATGATGTGATCAAGAATAGTGAAAAACCTAAGATTGGGATTCCCAGGTGGTACATCCAAGCAAATTCCAAGAAGACTCAAGCTTCTAAGCTTGGGCGAGCATCCCCTTCATCAACAAATTATCAGGTCACTTCTAGTGAAACTATATTTTTATTCGGTCGCATATTATGTGCTTTACTTGGAGCGTATTTTATTTTTGTTTTCAATTTTCTTTTGATTTCATTTTGTTTTTAATTTTTTCAGTAAGCTTGGTTGGACCCCCAGCATTCTTTTATTGCAGAGTGACACGCTCCGCTTTTTCATGAGAATACGTTTATTCTTAATCTCTGTCTAGCTGCTGCATTTATTTAGCTCATGTTTTGCATGCATCTCTTATTAGAGCTGTTAGTTTTAGTAGTGTTATGTGAGTACTCTCATGTTTGCTTGATGTATCATTAAGAGTATTTTTTTAAAGCATGTTTTTTATGGTGCTTGTTGGGAGAAAGAAAAATTGCTGCTTGAAGTACATTTTATAACAGTACTAGTAGAAGCTTGTATAGACTGTGGCTAGGACTTTTTCATGCCATGCTAAATGTTATTTTAGTTTTAAAGACTTGTGGTTATTGAGTAGCATGATTAGCCTCAAATAGCTGAGAGTGTTTAATATGTATTCAAAGATTCATGAGTTGTTCTTGTCATAGTAAAGCATCAATATATGGTATTCTCTTTCGAATGTTTTATTTGGTTGACTTGGCGCATGCTCACACCATGTTTATTACTACAAACCAGTCACGAATAGCCTCCATGACCACTTAGTTTTTGAACTTGTGATACTACTTATGTTTTTATTAATGATGCTTATGACGCTATGCATGATTATGGCTCTTATGCTCTCTTGATATGTCGCTCCCAATCTTTTGCTAGCCTCCACCTGTACTGAGTATGAGCTATACTCGTGCATCCAAACTCCCTTAAACCAAAATTTTTCCCATTGTGTCCACCATACCTACCTACATATGGTATTTAACTGCCATTCCAAAGTAAATTGCTCACGTGTTACCTTTAAAACCTTCAAAATTACTCCTGCTTTATGTTCCTGTTTTTGCTCATGAGGACGTCAATAGAGAATATTTATCTCACTTGTTGATTGGATTTCACACCCTCGACTAGTGGCTTCATCCACTTATACAAATGATTGAAGAGCTAGCAGCGGGGTGCCCATCCCCAAATTAATGCAAACAAATTCTCTTCACTATTTTTGCCCCTGATTTATCAGTCAAAGCATAACTGTGTAAACAAAAGAGAAAGAGGGACGACCTTCTACACCAGTTGCGTCCTTCACCATGGAAGCCGCTCTTGTGAATCCAGTTGGCTTGTGACGTACTGTATTTTATGTTTACCATTCGTTGACATTAGCATACATCTCCCAAAATATAGACAATCCTCCACGGTTTGTGATTGTTGGCAGGCACCCGAGGATTCGGTTAGCCATGATTTGTGAAAGATGGATGGGAGGAGTGTCAAACTTTTGATACCTCGTTTTAATAAAATAAAAGCTCTAGCACATGAGTGATCCATGCTTCCCTCTGCGAAGGGCCTTTCTTTTACTTTTATGTTGAGTCTCCATCTTCTAACTCTATGCACAGTTGAGAGAGCATTTTTTCCATTCTGAGTTCTATGTGCATTTGTCCCATAAGCATCAATAATTACTTCATGATGTGATATTATTTGTTCTTAAATTATTTTTTCTAGTCTTCCTCATGAACTTTGAAGGTGTCCTGGCATTTATGTTTTGCCCCACTCTTAAAGACTATCAAAATGTCACTTTAACATGCTTTTTCTATACCTGAAACAAACGTTTACCTTTCTTTGCATTATTATTCATGATCCCTTATTTGAGTTACTCTTCGTGATGCAAAGTAATTGCTATGCTTTATTATTAAAGTTTTATTTATCATGCCTGTGTTTAAAGTTTTATGATCTCAGCGTGCATATGCTTTTACATTAGATTGATCAAGTTTATGTTAGTAGCAAGTCACCTCAGAAATTATTGTTTTATTGTTTACCTACTCGAGGACGAGTAGGAACTAAGCTTGGGGATGCTTGATACGTCTCCAACGTATCTATAATTTCTGATGCTCCATGATCATATTTTGCCAATTGCTACTTGTTTTCTCCCTTATTTATAGCATTTTTATATGTTTTTCAGGACTAACATATTAATAAGATGTCAAGTGCCAGTTCCCTGTTTTCTGCTGTTTTTGGTTTCAGAAAAGTTGTTCTGCAAACATTCTCGAAATTGGACCCCACAAAGCCCGAAGTTCCTTATTTCCCCGGAAGCATCCAGAACACCGAAGAGAAGTCGAAGAGGGGCAACAGGTGGGCCATACCATAGGGTGGCGCAGCCCCCTGGACGCGCCACCTATAGGTGTGGGGACCTTTGCCCTTTCGCCTATTTAAGACCCCCGGATGGAAAACCCTAACCACCTGATCAAAAATCCCCGAAAAGTTCCGTAGCCGCCGTCACCGTCAATCCTAGATCAAGGGGTTCTGAAGCTGTTTCCGGCACCCTGCCGGAGAGGAGATCATCACCGGAGGCTTCTACATCACCATGCTTGCCTCCGGAGTGATGCGTGATTAGTTCATCCTTGGACTACGGGTTCGTAGCTGTAGCTAGATGGTTGTCTTATCCTCATATGCCTCCATGTTTAGATCTCGTGAGCTGCCTATCATGATCGAGATTGATCTTATGTAACTCTATATGCTGTGTTTGCTGGGATCCGATGAATATTGAACTTATGCCAAGTTGATTATAGTCTTTATTTCCATATGCTATTTGTGATCTTGCATGCTTTCCGTTGCTAGTGGGTTCATGCCTCCTTTTCGGCTTGCTCGAGTGACAGAAACGTGAAGGGGGAGGATGTGTTATTGCCATTAGGTAGAAAACAGAGGTGAGAGTGCCCGCGGGCATAATCATTGCTTACATTACACACTTTGTTTAATGCAATTATCTGTTGCTTGCAACTTAATACCTAAGGGGGTTCGGATGATAACCTGAGGGTGGATTATTAGTCATAGATGCAGATGGATGTTGGTCTATGTATCTTGTTGTAGTGCATGCACTAAATATCATAGTAATCTTCATGTCATATTGTGCACTGCGGTGCAACCTCTATTTGACAATTTCCCAGTTGTAATTTGTTCACCCAGCATGCTATCTTTTATGGAGAGACACCACTAGTGAAACTATGAACCCCGGTCCATTTTCCACATTGTTAAACAAACCACAACAATTTCCTGCTTTTTTTACTTACTGCAAGCATACACTATTTCCCACACTATACGTCTAATCTTTATTTTCAGCAAGACCGGTGAGATTGACAACCTCACTATACCGTTGGGGCAAAGTATTTTGGTTGTGTTGTGTGCAGGTTCCACGTTGTTGCTGACAGCGGTGAAGCGCCAGCACCACCGTCAGTGGCATCAACCTTCCGAAGGTCCTCTTTCTCCTACTGGATTGATAACCCGGATTCTTAACTAAGGGGGAAACTCCTACCACTGTGCTCATCACACCCTCCTCTTGGGGTTCCCAACAAAGGGCATCACTCGCCAGAGACGCGCTACGGCATTTGTCCTCCGCGGCGTCGCGGCCCTACTGCGACCGCTGCAACCTGAGCCTCTCCTCGCGCCCCTGCGCTATCCGGATACATCCGGATCCAGATCTCCACCAATGGTGCTCGAGGCCGTTGCCGATATGGATCTTGAAGGCCATGCATCCACCCGCGCCAACTGGGAGGGGTCGGATGTGATAGCCAGGGACACCCAATGGTTAGTCAATACTCGCCGGGTACCGCCGGTGTCATCTGCAGGCCACCCGATGACGACTTTGAGCCGCAGCCCCAGCACGGTGAGTATGTAGTATTCCTTAGCCACTTTAAACGTGGTTTCGGCCTCCCAATATCCAAATTTATGCAACAATTTCTTCGCCACTTCGGCTTGCAACCACACCATCTCCCGGCAAATGCCATTGCAATGCTGTCCACCTTTGTCACTTGTTGCGAGGCCTATCTGGTTGTCTACCCCACGGTAGACATCCGGGCCAAGTACTTTCACTTCTGCCAACAAGTCCTTCCAAATAAAACCAATCCGAATGCGCCCAAGGTCATGACCCAAACCGGCACCGCCATGACCGTCAGCCGAACTCCCTGCATGTCGTGGGATAATCACGGCAGACGTTACCAGGGGTAACTTACTTTGGGGCAAATCGACTCTGGTGTTTGGGAGAGGGTTTAGCTCAGGGGAAATCATGCTTTCTGGTGATCTGGTAGCTCGGTCTGTAATGTCGCCGAGTCTCCAATCTAGGGTTACAACTATCAGCTCTCGTACAACTGGAATACTCGAATAGCTGGAAAACTCTTGGTCTCTTTGTTCTAGGAACCGGTTTATATATTACCCGGCCCTCAGGCTTCTTATACAAGACATACCCGGAATCCTACCCGGAATACACACATAACCCTAGCTTTCCTAATCTTGGCTCCCAAGGCTCGGATTGCAAGATCCACGCTCTCTCTTGGGCCTTCTAGAAACTCCTCCACCTTGGGACGGGTCTTGCGTGATTTCCTTCGGGCCGGGTTTCACCTAGACATGAGCCTGTCGGGTTACCATCCCCCAACAGTAGTCCCCAGAATAGCTTGGGCATCTTGGGATCAACCATGATGCGCACTCTATTCCCTGCAAAACAATAAACATTCAAATTCATAATATTCCGAGTTAGAGTGCTTTAACTATAGCCAGGCCTGCTCTTTGGGCGGTCCATATAATAACCCGGTTTTCCCCGAGCCAAGGCATCATTTCCCGGGTTAACACTCCAAGGAAACATGACATGACCCGGCATTCGTGTTTCTATCGGCTAATCCGAGTAATACACCTTAAATCCGACTCAATCTTATCCGGATATCTCACAATAATTACCTTGATCCTTATCCCCAAATTTCCGGGCTGGATCAATCTTTTCCGAAATTTGCTCAACTTACCGCCCAAACCCTAGGGTTTCCCCGCGCCTATAAATTGGCCCCAGGGGGTGAACCCTAAAATTCCAACGGCCATTTACCCTCATCTTCTTCCTCTCGCTCCGCCTCCTTGCCCGCAAGCCCAAGACCGAGCTCGTGACCGCCAGGGCTATTTCAGCACCACCAGGTTCGCCGCTGGTCGCCGCCCGCGCCTCCGCCAGCGCCCCTACTCACATCTCCATTCACGCCGTCGGAGCTCTTGGGGCGGGCCATCTCCACCAGCAGATCGCCGCCGCAGCGCACGCCGTTATCCGCGAATCGCCGCCGCCGCGCGCATCTCCGTCACCGGATCATCCCGGTAAGCTCCATTAACCACTAGATCTAGATTTCCCCTTTTCCAATCTTATACTAGCCTTTGACTTGAAACTCATCTGTGTTCATCCGTCATTGCTCCACTAGTTAGGTGTGCGTTCGCAGTTTCCAATCTCACACTTTTTCCATAATTGTTCTTATCTAGATCTATTTCCGTATCTCTTGCAAGCTCTTAGCTGTTTATCTCCCTTTTCTAGCTATATCAATTAGATGCATTCCTCAAGTTCCTGGAACCCTTCTTACTTGAATTTTAATTCCTTCTAGATTTACACTCCATGGCACCCAAAGGTAGCGCCAAGGTGAAGGGCAAAAACCCGGCTGGAAAGCAAAAGTCGGGTGAGTCGATTTCCGCCAATTGGGCGAGATCGACTGTTACCAAGGCCAGACTCGACGAGCTGGCCGAGTCTGATGTCCTGCCCGCTGAGTCGGACATCCAGTGGAGGACGCCGGGTGAGGAGACCCGGCCTTCACCAGGTCCGGATGAGGTAGTTATCTTTCTCGAGCACGTGATCCGGGGTTTCCGTCCCCCGGGGCACCCTTTTTTCCGGGATCTCTTAGACCACTACAAGCTCCGGGTTTTTGACATCGATCCGAACTCAATGTTAAACATTTGCCACTTCATAGTTCTTTGCGAAGCCTACCTCTGTATTCCCCCAAATGTTGCTTTGTTCTTAGAGTTGTTCCAGTGCAAACCCTGCCGGGAGAGCACGGACGGGCCCCTCCTAGTTTGTGGGGGGGGGGTCTCGATTCAGAGACGTAAAAATTCTCTGATACCGACTCTCAGCCTTCACAGTCATGTGAAACACTGGCAGAAAACCTATTTCTACTGCCGAGACACCTCCACACCCGGCCAAAAGCCTTTGCCGGGTTTCTCAGCTGAATCTCTAGCCCTTTCCGACAATCTCAATTCCTTTGCATCCGAAGTCGACAGACAGTCAATCCAGCCCCCCCTTCACAAACTCGTCGTGTTAACAGCCCAGGGTCTTGTTGGGCTAAACCTAATCAAAACCTGGATCAGCTGCCGGATCCAGCCGAACAGCATACGCCCAAAGCTAATCTGCGAGTACTCCGGCCACCTTACCGATTCTCTCCGATACTCGGGGAAATCATACCCGGCGCTGGATGTGAACAAGGCCATGAAGAACTTCTTGGCCGAGAAAGTTGATGTCAGCAAAAGCATCTCCGGACTCGGCCCCTTTACGCGCTCTAACCCGGCTCCTCCAGTAAGAACCGACTGTCACCTTCGATACTTACTGATCTTTCACAATTACATGTACTAACTTTTGTCTTGTTATTTCTCACCCAGGAAACCGATGCATTCTGGAAGATTGTCACCCCTCCCCCTTTTGAAAACTCGGAGGAGGAGGAGCCGACTGACAGTGATGAAGGTACTTCCGGGTCTCAGCTCAATAAATACTTTGTTAGCCTATTAGACAAAAATTCTTCCCCTTCCGACAATGCCCCACCATCACCAGCGCTGGATGATAAAGACGACTCTCAATCGGAAGAAAGCGAAGTAGAGCCGGAGACTGAGGTTGGCCAGAAGAGGAAAACCAGGAAAGTTGTTTTCAAGGTGACGTACTCTTCCATGACCTCAGAGCCGTACTCCTATGCCAATATGTGCAAACTCAACAGGTATCTAACCACTGCATCATCTCTGAAGGACACGGTTCCAGCCAAGCGACGGGTAACCCGGACTTCTCCGGGTGATGATCCTCTCCATTCCGGGATCCCTATGTCGCCCGCTCACCGAGCCGGTACTTCTTCCACTTACTCTACCTATAATCCTCGAAAATGTCCATCTCCAAATCATCCATTATCCATACAACTCCGGGTCTCACTTTCCGACTCTTTATCAGCGTCCTCCGGGTCTAGCAACGATCTCCCAACCGACTTTGTCGTGAACACTGGGTAATCCGCTTCCCTTGGCCAATATATCTGCATTTTCCATATCTTCCCTTTATTACTTACTAACTTTTCTTGTTCTTTTTCTTTCCTCAGAGCCAAGGTCACACTTAGTGACCAGGAGGACATGCTTGTTGACAACTCGGCAATGGAAGACCCGGAGAGCGCTACCAATCCCGTACCTGGTGAAGAAGAAGAGCTGGACGACACCGTCAGCCCAAGAGCCGAGTTTCCCCTGCCAACACATCAATCGGCTGACGCTGACGTCGAGTATCTAGGAACACAGAGGGCAACCCCTCCTCCAAACACCCAAGCGACCAGAGTCGACCCGCTAAAGCAGGAGAGAACCCCACCACCGGGTAATCAAAACCCTAGCTCCTCCAGGCCGAATCTTGGTGGCCTTGATTTTGAAGGGATGCTGGAGGAGTATTATTCTCTGAAGGCCAGTGAGAAGGATATTATCGAGTCTCTGGCGGCTGAGCATCAGGTAACTTAACCGATATTACTTACATACTCATCTAGTCCTGAAGTTCCGGGTGCACTGTACATAGTTTACTCGGTACTTCCATAGCTATATGGCCTTCCACACTCGGTTTTTACCCTACAACCGACTAATATTTCTTTGTCTATTTTTCAGGCTTATGTGACCCGGACGGAGGAGATGTTGGCGAAAACCAACGAACTCCTCCAAGTTGAGACCAAACTCCGAAAATAGCTGGAGACCGAGGTGAAGGACCTTTCCAAGGATTGCAAGAAATACAAGAAGAAGCTCCATCACACAGAGGGTTTGCTGAAAAAATTATCAACCTTTGTTTCCGATACTTATAGCTCCTTAATTGGTAAACGAACCTAACTTATTGATTATCATTTGGGTTTCTCATTTTGTAAGGTTTATAACCCAAGTCTTACCACTTTACTTTTCTCTTTATTCTGAAGGTCCGGGTGAACAAGTTGATGATGAAGATGATATAGAGAAACTGAAGACCCTGAAGGCGGTTATCCGGCAGTTTTCTGTGGGGACCAAGTGAACCCTTGAAGCCGTGAAGTGGCCTGGTGCTTATGGCGGTGTATCCCAGATGCTCGATGCGTGCTCGACGATCCCTACCTGGATCGATCAATGGAAGCGCTCAGCTTGCCGGGTTGGGGTGACCCGTGGCCTCGTGTTGGCCAAAGCCTACTATCCTAGGCTTGAGCCGGCAACGCTTGTGAACGGATTCCCCGAATTCAATACCGACGGCTCTCGATTCTCGGCAAAGGACTTCAAAGCTCTCCATACTCAGATTCGTCACTCGGCTAGCTTGATTGCCGAGAAACTTGATGTGAACAAGCTTACCCCACCGTACAACGCTGAAGACAAGCCGGTACCTTCTGCTCTCCCTGCTCCTTTTGATATGCTAGCTCGGTGGAAGGAGGAAGTTGCCAAGAAGAAGGCCGAGGTCGACTCTGCGCCAGCATCATCCACTCCAGTTGTCCCTCCTCCAGCTCGCGCTGATACCATGGTTGACCCGGACACGGAGGCGGGGAAGGCTACAGAAGAAACCGCCGAAGACCCAGCTGCCAAGACTACTGCTGATGACTCGGCTATGGATGCCGAGTAAAGTTTATCATTTTTCGCCCACAAACACTCATTCGGCCAATAGGCATTTTTTAATATGCCTGATACACTTATTTATTTGATAGTACGCATGTGCACTTTTGTTACCATTCCCTTGGTTTGTAACACACTTAAACTTTTATGGCTTTGATGGTCCTTTCGGCCATCCACCTTGATACGCACTTTTCAGCCTTAGGCTTGCCCATTTTCGCTTTTCTACCTTTGGTTGCAATAACTGCCAATTTTTGGGTTTTGGGGTAAGGTCAAGTTTCTTTCCAAGTCCCCAAGACTCGGTTTCCGGGTCTTAGGATTTTTCGACTGGATGAACTTTGCTTCTTAAGTCCCCAAGTCCCCGAGACTCGGATTTTAGACTTTTTGAGTTCATTAGCTAGGTAATTTGATGCTTTCTTGAGTCCCCAAGTCCCCAAGACTTGGATTTTGGAGTCTAGGGGTTTGTGGCTTAAGAAAACTCCATGTCCGGCTAAATCCCCGACTATAAGATTATTTGAAGTTATGCTTAATATACTGTGCGTTTCCGGCTTTTTGCTTTTTACTCTGCATAACTTGTGATTTAGATGACCCTTTTGACCCCCTTTGCTGTAAGCCGGCTTTCGCGTGGATACTCAAAGTTGCTTATAACTCTATGAAAACAGGGTCAGGCAAGTCCCCGTGGGCATCATGACTGATTGAATTTATAGGCCAGCAATCATGCCACTTTGTTGCGAGTTACATCAAGCTTAAGCAAGAAAGGACAAGAAAAGTTTGGCTCTATTGTCCAGGTTATGAGATTGCGAATGTACTGATTGCAAGTAATCAACCCTCATACCTTGATGGCATCGTGGCCGGGTCTGAGTTTGCAACTGTGCTATTCAAGCAATCAGTCCCCAAGACCTAAGTATGTACTATGCAATAGATGACTTAGAAAGAAACGAAAAAGAGGATGCAAACCTAGCACTATATTTCTCATAACTCGGAAACTATAACTAATTAAATGTGACGTACTTACCTGATGTAAATCATAATTAGATATAGAACAGACATGCAAAAGAAGAAAATGCAACAAAAGCAAGAACCATAATGACTTAATCATCTCTTTATTGATATAGAAAGGTTAGGTCAGCAGGCCGCCTCATTAAAAACCCTACAGTCCCCTTAGGTACCCTGGATATGAAAAGAGTGCGTCTGAAACCCGCTGCCTGTTACATCGTGCATTTCAACTTGCAAATTGAGTCTATGCTAAGTGTAGTAGGGACGCAGCTGAGCCACGTTCCATGGTCTTTCCCGTTCTTGCATGGTTAAAGTGGTGTGGGCGGTGTCATTGACAGTATCCGACTCTTCCCTCGCATCTATCAAGTAGTATGATCCATTGTTCAAATTCCGGCTTATGATGAATGGGCCCTCCCATGGTGGAGATAACTTATGCTTCCCTTCCTTTGATTGTACTAAGCGCAATACCATGTCCCCTTCATGGAAGACCTGGGTTTTGACTCGGCGACTGTGATACCGCCTCAAATCCTGTTGGTATATAGCTGATCGCTCCAAAGCTTGCTCCCTGTGCTCTTCTAACATGTCCACAGCGTCTTGCCGGGTCTTCTCGTTCTCCACCTCAACATAAGCTGCTACTCGTGGCGAGTCATGGATAATGTCACTCGGAAGAACTGCCTCTGCACCATAAACCATGAAAAACGGAGTCATCTGAGTAGATCTGTTAGGTGTAGTGTTAATTCCCCAAACCACTGATGGTAACTCCTCTACCCATGCTCCAGCAGCTCTGAGGCACGGGACTCGTAGTCGTGGTTTCAACCCACGAAGTAACTCCTGGTTTTCCCTCTCCACTTGTCCATTAGCTTGTGGATGGGCTACTGAGGCTACATCAAGGCGGATGCCGTTGTTTCCACAAAACTTTTCCATCTCACCTAAGGACGTTGGTTCCATTATCTGTTATTATGCTATGAGGATATCCAAACCGATAGATGATCTTTTTCAAGAACTTGACGGCTGTAGCTGCTTCACAATTTGTAACTGGCATGACTTCGAACCCATTTAGTAAATTTATCAATAGCCACCAAAAGATGAGTCTTTTTGCAAAGAGACATGTGAAAGGGACCCACCATATCCATACCCCAAACCGCAAATGGCCAAGTCAGTGGGATTGTTCGCAACTCCATAGCCGACACGTGGGTTTGGCGAGCGTACCTTTGACATCCATCACATCTTGCTACCAATCGTTCCGCATCCGCCAAAGCCGTGAGCCAGAAGAAGCCGTGTCGATATGCTTTAGCCACAAGGGATCTTGTGGAGGCATGGTGCCCACAATCACCTTCATGGACCTCCCTTAGAATCTGCCGGCCTTCCTCTAGGGTTACCCAGCACAAAAAGACGCCTACAACACTCCTCTTGTAAAGTTCACCGTTAATGATAGAATAGCCCTTCGCTCGTCTCAAGATTTGCCTGGCTAAAACTTCCTGCGATGGTAACTCGCCCCGTGACAGGTAGGCCAAGAACGGCTCCGTCCACTCGGGAATAGCACGCACTGCGGCCACGAACTCCAAATCCGGGTCTCGGTTAGCCACCTCTTCTTCAGATTCAGTTTTGATTGAGGGCCGCCATAACTTGTCCAGAAAGATATTGGGCGGAACCGGCTCTCGACGCGAGCCGAGGCTTGCGAGCGCATCTGCTTCCTCGTTCTTTCGCCTATCAATGTGTTCCATCTGATACCCGAAAAAAGATCCGGCTACCCTGTCTACCTCTTTGCGATATGCTGCCATTGTTGCATCCTTTCTATCCCAGGTTCCTGAGACCTGCTGTACCACAAGATCCGAGTCTCCATAGCACCTTATTCGCCTGATATTAATCTCCTTTGCAACTTGCAGTCCGTGTAATAGAGCCTCATACTCAGCCACATTGTTGGAACAATCGAAATGAATCTGCAATACGTAACTTAATTTGTCTCCTGTTGGTGATGTGAGTACCACCCCAGCTCCTGATCCCTCGTATTATTTGGAACCGTGAAAGTGCATCACCCAAGACTCGGAATTTGGCATCATTATGGGCATGCTCGTGTGAGTCCAATCATTGATAAAATCAGCTAAAGCCTGGGACTTGATTGCAGACCGAGGCTCGTAGTTGATGTGATAATCTCCCATCTCAATGGCCCACTTGGCTATTCTTCCTGTCGCATCTGAATTTCTAATAATATCTGCCATTGGTATGGAGCTACCACCGTTATAGGGTGTTCCTGAAAGTACGGCTTCAATTTTTGGCTGGCCATGAAGACCCCAAAACTAGCTTTTGCCAGTGTGGGTAACGCTGCTTTGCTTCCGATAAGACCTCACTCACATAGTAAACCGGCCATTGTACCGGATGATCCTTTCCATCCTCCTTGCGCTCAACTACAACCACTGCGCTGACCGCCCGTGGCCCGGCTGCAACGTATAACAACATGGGCTCTTTAGGACCCGGCGCTGCCAGGATCGGTGCCTCAGATAACTGCTTCTTCAGAGCCTCAAACGCCTCGTCCGCCTCTTGGTCCCATACGAATTTGTCGGTTTTCTTCAAGAGTCGGTATAGGGGTATTGCTTTTTCTCCAAGCCTAGATATGAACCGGCTCAATGGTGCTACACATCCTGTGAGTTTCTGGACGTACTTCAGGCCTTCCGGCTTTTTCAAGCTCTGGATGGCCTTGATCTTTTCCGGGTTTGCCTCAATTCCTCTCTCAGAAACAATAAACCGAGTAACTTTCCTGCTGGGACCCCGAATACGCACTTTGTGGGGTTAAGCTTCATCTGATATCTTCTCAGGTTCTTGAATGTTTCCTTTAGGTCGTCGATGAACGTTTCTTCTTTCCTTGTTTTAATCACCACATCATCCACATAGGCATGAACATTGCGTCCAATTTGATCCTCAAAGCACTTCTGAATACACCGCTGATACGTTGCGTCGGCGTTTTTCAGCCCAAAGGTCATGGTCTTGTAGCAAAAAGCACCAAAGGGGGTTATAAACGAAGTTTTCTGCCAATCCTCCTTTTTGAGCTTTATTTGATGATACCCGGGATAGGCATCCAGGAAACATAATAAGTCACAACCTGCAACCGGATCTATGATATGATCTATCCTTGGGAGGGCAAATGGATCCTTTGGGCAATGCTTGTTGAGACTTGTATAATCTATGCACATTCTCCACTCATTATTCTTTTTCAGCACTAAGATCGGGTTTGCCAGCCAATCCGGGTGAAATACTTCCATAATAAAGCCGGCTGCTAGGAGCCGAGCTATTTATGCCCCTATGGCCTTTCTCCTTTCCTCGTTCAATTTTCTCAGGCCTTGCTTCACTGGTCGAGACTTGGGATCAACATGCAAGCTGTGTTCGGCGAGTTCGGTCGGGATACCCGGCATATCACTCGGCGTCCAAGCGAACACGTCCTGGTTCTCGCGAATAAACTTTATGAGTGCTTCTTCTTCCTCGTTACCCAGGTTAGAACCTATTGCAAACTGCTTGGAAGAATCACCCTCGACGAAGGCCACCATCTTTGTGTCCTGGGCTGCTTTAAACTTAGCTCTCTCGTCTTCCGAGTTTGGTTTCTTCAAAGCTATTCTATCCTCCGGGTCTACCTGAGACCGGTAATACTTGAGCTCTTCCTTCCTGCAGGCCTGTTCTGCCATTGCCGCATCTCCTTCATCACACTCTGCTGCCACAGCCCGGTTCCCATGTATAGTGATGGTCTGCTTACGACCCGGGATTTTTAGTTGTAGGTATACGTAACACGGCCTGGCCATGAATTTGGCGTAAGCCGGCCATCCAAACAGCGCGTGATAAGGACTGCGCAACTTCACCACCTCAAACGTGAGCCATTCCACTCATAAATTATCCTTGGATTCTCCAAAAGCGACTTCAAGCGTTATTTTTCCTTCAGGGCACGCCGAGTGGCCCGGCACAATTCCGTGGAAAACTGTGGAACTTCTTTGCAGCTGAGACTCCTTGAGCCCCATGCGTAGAAAGATTTCCCAGTATAGGATATTGATTCTACTTCCGCCATCCATCAAAACCTTTTTCAACTCATAAACATTAACTTGCGGTGCCACCACCAAAGCTAGCACACCCGGATGTAATATTGTTTCCGGGTGATCCCTCCTGCTCCACGTTTCCTCCTGATCTGACCATCTCAAGTATCTCAGAACACCTGAAGAAACCGAGTTTACGGCCCTTTTAAGTATGTTTCTCTCTTTGTTAGAAGTCCCGGTAGTGTGGACGTGATATTGTCCTAGTTGTTTTGGGTTGGCTTGGAAACCTCCAGCACCTCCTTGATTATTACCCGGATTTCCACCTCCTGCGTTGCCAGCGGGGGGTGGTCCGTTGCCCGGGTTTCCACCCGGACCCGGTCCTCCTCCCCGGCCTGCACCTCGCAGGGCCTTCTGTATCTCTTTGTTTTTCCATCTCTGTAGGTCCACGCATTGCTCCAACGAATGATTAGCCGGCTTGCCATTCCTACTGTGACGCGGACAAGGCATCATGAAGGCCTCTATATGGTTAGCCGGCCTCGGTGGTCCTTGGTAATTTCCTCTGTTGAAGTTCCCTCCATTGAAATTTTCTTCTACCCTGGGTCTTGGAAACCCGGCCTCAGTATTAGCAACAAACTCGGAGTTTCCTTCATACGGGCGTTTGTGCTGGTTATTTCCATTACTCCCCCCGTTATTACCCGGTGCAGTCCCGTTACCGGGTCTTCCATTATTGTTTGCGTTGGCCTTCGCTTTTTTGTCCTCAACCTCCTCTTCTATGGTGTCAGTGGTGGCATGTTTGTTGCATGCGTCCATCAACTACCCCCGGGTTCTTGGGCTGGACACCTGCCGGAAATGGCAGAGGGGGTTTCTCTATGTAAAGAACCCCAGTCCGGAAGAAGGCGCACAGCCGGTCGATCTCATCCGGCTTCATGCCTTTGAGAATGTTCCTCCGATCGCCATGAAGTACTGGGGGTACAATCCCAAGAAGACCGTGTCAGATGCCAACTGCGCGGATAGCCGGCTGAAGCAACTAATCTAGCTGGGACTTAGGCCGGATGACCTGATTGTCACTTGGGTGAGCCGCCAGGTACTCCCTCTCCAACTCCGAGCACACAAGATGTGCTTCATGGGAGGGCCCCGTGACTGCACCCGCACCACTACCTTCGAGCTCAGCAAGGAGGAAGTGGCCATATGGGCACGCTCCATCCTCGAGGCCACCCTCTCGGACACATGGGACTATAGCTTCGCGCCATGCAGCCGAGATCGGCCAGCCCCCCGAGTAAGTTTTCTTCTGTATGTACTTGCTTAATCTTGCTTTCTGTTTCTCATGCTTCACCGAATAGAACTTATCTTGTATTCTCTTGGGTAGACTTAGCCATTTATGCCTTATGATTCGCATGCTGAGCCGAGTAGGATATTAATCCGGTTTCTCCTGAGAACACTTAGCCTTTTATGCTTTGTGTTTGCATGTTGTACCGAGTAGAGTCTCAACCCGGTTCTCCTGAGAAGACTTAGGTTTTGTATGCTTTGTGTTCCCATGCTGTACTGAGTAGAGTCTCAAATCGGTTACCTTGAGTATACCCAGTTCCTTATGCTTTGTGTCTGCATCTACACGTCATTCCTCGCCAGAAGATGGAAAACAAGGCGATCCTGGAGGAGAACTGGCAACCAGACCGGACTGAGGACGACGAGCAGCCATACGACGTCTAGGATATGCTCTGCATCTCGCTCATCACTCCTCTAGGCCAAGACGGTAAGTACCGAGTCTCCACCTCAAACCGGGACTGGGCGAAGGTGATATAGACCACTATTGTATGCTCTTAGATGCTTTCCGACTTCTTCCCGGTCTCACCGTTGCATTTCTTTTTCTTGCCTCCAGAAGAGATGGAAGAGTAACAGATTGACGTGGTGCCCGTGTCTATTGCTGCCCCCATCGGGACGAGGAAACAATCCGGAAGTGGAGCCGCCGAGCCCCCCACCAGCAAAAGGCGGAAGAAGGGTGCGAGGAAGAATACCAAGTCCACTGCGACCCGCAAGAGGCCACTGCGACCGATAGAGGACGCGTAAGCTTTCCCCGAGACGCTCCATACTTCGCGTTTTTTTGCCTTTTTTGTCTTTTCCTATCCGGATGCTTTGTGTTTGCACTTTTCTTATTCCTCTGCTTCTTCCTTTTTTCCTTTAGCGATCCACTCGACGCTGATGCCCCTGAGGCACCCCCAAGGCCGAGTACCCCTCGAGAGATTGTGGACCTCGACCCTGATGACACAAAGACCCATGCCGAGGACAGGGCCATGATGCCCTTCCCGGATCGAGAAGGCCGGGACCTCGGCGCTGACAACACCGGCACCGAGATGGAGACTGAAAGGGCTTTGGAACAGCCGAAGTCCACCACCGACCAGCAACCTGAACAACAGCCACCACAACCAAGCACCGAAAAGAAGCAGCAACCAGCAGAGCAACACCTCCAGCAATCTCCAGAGCACCAGCAACAAGGTGCCGAGGAGACCGAGCAGCAGCGGCAGCCACCACCAACACAGCAACATGTTCCTCCACGTGCAGCAGAAGGAGCCAGGCCACCAACTCCACCGAGACAGCCCACTCCCCTGGATGTCGCGGTCACAGCCGAGACGGCCACCCCCAAAACCAACAAGATCAAGTCGACCACGAGCATAGCTCCCACGGCCACGCGTCGGGCTCTAGCAGCAGCAGCAGCGCCAAGCTCCTCACCTCCGAGCAGAGACCCAACGCCCACGAGGAGCGTTCCTGCCCCACGCACCCGGCAGCAAGTGCAGCAACAGATTCAGTTTGCACCCTCGCAAACATTGGCTACAGTTGCGGGTAGCAGTGGAACATCTGAAGCCACTGTGAGAGTTCCCGTGCTCTGGGCGAAAGGCAGCCGCCGCAGAAGAAACTGCAGCAACAGCAACCAGGGCCACAGAAGAAGAAGACCGGTGTGACCGACACCAAGACCAAAGCCGACACTCTGACCATTAAGCCGGATACACAACTGAAAGAGCTTGCTGCCGAGCTGCGCGAAGACATAGATGCTACGCAGGACCAGATAGGTCATACTGATCCGGAGTACAACGACAAAAAACTGGGAAATCTGGATAACTACCATCAAGCCTGGAATGATGCTGATGTCGGCCCCATCTCTATGGCCGTTGCCGCATCCAGCAGCACTCTGGCGCACAAGATGTATTTCCTGCGCGTCGCTGCAGAATATGCCGAGGTCACTTCCCGAGTAAGTTTTGCCTTTATTCGAAATCATACATCATCCAGTCCCCGAGATTTGGGCCGAGTAGGCAATACTCGACTGAGTTGAAGTCTACTCGGGTCGAATCTTCCAACTAATTTGTTTCTTTTCTCTCTTCAGACTTGCACTGAGACTCGCGCCAGGATCTTTCGCAAGCTCCTCTGGTCCCACCGGAACGTCAAGGAGCAGAACTGGGAGCTGCAGGAGGAGCGTGGCCAAAGAGGTAACTTTTATTCTTGCTGAGTTACTGCGTATGCTTTCTCGGCATCAGTTTTCTAACCCAGTTTATGTTTCCCAACTCACAGCTATTATGGAGAAGCAGCTCACGGATGCCATCACCAAGATCTCCTCCTTGGAGAGTAAGTGTAAATTTTCTGTTTGTGCGTTTTATGTGTACGCCAGTTTCTTTCTATCTGGTTAACTTTGCTTTTTCTGCAGGTGAGCACCAAGCCTTCGCCGAGAAGCACCAAGACTACACTGTACTGGCCGAGTCAGCGCAGTGCAATATCTTGGCTCTGGAGAGTGATTTGCATTTCCTTTTCTTCCATCCAATTTTCGTATTTTCACTGTTTTGCTTACCGGACCGCCCCCTTCTCAGAGAAACACAAGCTATTCCTTGATCAACACCAAGGGTGTGTCACTCCAGCCGAGGTGCAGCAGCAGGTGCAGGCCAGCCAGACCAAGTTGGAGGCAGAGCTTGTCGTGGGATAATCACGGCAGACGTTACCGGGGGTAACTTATCTTGGGGCAATTCGACTCTGGTGTTTGGGAGAGGGTTTTGCTCAGGGGAAATCATGGTGACAAACGATCTGGTAGCCGACAATCAAGTTGCCGAGTCTCCGATCTAGGTTTATTATCTCAACTCTGGTATAACAGGGAATACTCGAATAGCTAGTGAAACTCGTACGTGTCTAATCTAACCCTAGGAGCCGGCTTATATAATATCCGGATCCCCTGGCTTCCTGTCCAAGGCAGACTCGGAGTCCTACCAGGGCACCGCTTACAAACCCTAAGCTTCCTTATCGAAACCCACAATCCGGGTTGCGAGGCCTACACTCTTGGGCCTTCTAGAAACTCCTTAAGCCGGGTCTTGCGCAGCCCCCTTTGGGCCGAGTTACACCTTGGCATTAGCCTACTGGGTTATCATCCCTCCATCAGTAGTCCCCAGAATAGCTTGGGCTTCACGGGATCCTCCTCGAAGCGCATGCTATTCCCTAAAAAAATAACAAACATACAAGTTCATAAAAGGCCGGGTTAGGTTGCTTTGATAAACAGCTAGGCCTAACTCCACTGGTGGTCCATATAACAACCCGGCTTTTTCAGAATCCATCTTCTTTTTCCCGGGTCAACACTCCGAGGAAAACACAGACGACCCGGCTAACTTTGTTCGCTAATTAGTCCGGATATCACGGAAACGATTCACTCTGATCTTTCCCGGATATCGCGCCCACACATTTAACCACTTATCCCAGAAAATCCAGGCGGGTATCCCTCTCCGAAATTTCCGGCTCCCGCTCACCAGCCTAGGTTTTCCCACCCGCACCTATAAATAAGCGCCTTAGGGGAAAACCTAGTTCAACATTTCATTTCTCCATCTCTTTGTCTCCTTCACCTCCAAGCTCCACCGGCGCTCTCTTGCTCGAGCTCGACGCCACGCCACCACGGAGCCCACGGACGCACCGCCGGAACCAAGCCGCCGCCGTCTGCGCTCGTCTTCAACCCGTGCGGCGCCGCCGTCAACCTCCGCCACCACGCCTTCGAGCTGTCCGCCGGAAGATCCCGCAGGCCACCGCAACTGCGCCATTTGCCGCCGCCGCGCTCTCCTCCGGACCTTGCCGGTAAGCCCTCTTCCTTCATGAATTTTATCTTCAATCTTGTTCGATCTAGATTGGATCTAAACTCATCCGTAGGCAACATTCTTGCTCCGTATCAACTTAGATCACTCAGGCTTCACTCTTTCTTATTCAATCGCTTAAGCTAGGTTCGGTAGCATTCTTCTATCACTTGTGGTCATGAATTTCTCCTTATATTTCTCCATGGATTTCTCCGTCTAGATACAGTCTGTCAAAAATTTCCGTAACTGCTCTTTGATACTCGGATAACCCGTAATTTCCGGATCTTTTAGCTGCTTTTTGGTTAACCGGACAGTCAGTCATTTCCAGGTCTTAATTACTTACACTCTGTGCCCTTTACTTTGTGCTTTGTAGACTGCACCCATGGCACCCAAGAACAAGGGAAACAGCCGGTAAAGGCGAAGCCGACTCAGTCCATATCCGCCAACTGGGCTAAGTCCACCGTGACCAAGGCCAAGTTGGACAAGCTCGCTGAGTCGGGCATCCTTCCTTCCCAGGAGGATATCCACTGGCGAGTCCCGGGAGACGAGACCCGGCCTTTCCCTGGTCCTAATGAGGTAATTTGCTTTGTAGAGCACATGATCCGGGGATTCCGTCCCCCGGGTCACTCCTTTTTTCGTGAACTTCTTAGCCACTATGGCCTCCGAGTTTTTGACATAGGGCCCAACTCTATGTTAAACATCACCCACTTTATCGTGCTCTGTGAATCTTATCTATGTGTCCCCCCAAACCTTGCTCTGTTCCTTGAGTTGTTCCAATGCAAACTATGCCGCGAAAGCGGTGACGGGGCCCTCTTGGCTTGCGGCGGAGTGTCAATCCAGAGGCGGAAGAATTCGCCAATGCCGACTCTGAGCCTCAATTCCCATGTCAAGCACTGGCAGAAGTCCTTCTTCTATTGCCGGGACATCTCCCCACCCGGCGAAAAGAGATTGCCGGGTTTCTCCGAGGGCCTCCTCGATCTCTCCGATACTTTCAATGCCTTTGCTTCTAAGTCGGATAGGGAGTCCATCCAACCCCTCCTAGCCAAACTTGCTGTCCTTTCCGCCCAGGGTCTCCTTGGGCTCAATTTAGTTAAGACTTGGGTGAATTTCCGGATTCAACCTAATTCCATCCGGCCCAAGCTGATGTGCGAATACTCGGGGCATGTCACGGATTCGCTCTGTTATTCACTGAGGAACTATCCGGCTGCTGACACAAACAAAATAATCAAAAGCTCCTTGACTGAGAAAGCGGAAGTGATCCGGACCATAGCCTGCTTAGAGCCATATAGTCGCGACCACCCGGCTCCAGCGGTAAGACCCGGCCCTTACTCTTCTATTCTCGTGTTTTTACCTGATTCAACTACTAACCTTTTCTACCACACCTTTATTTCCGGCAGGTAGCGCCTTCTGGAACATCGAGACTCCCCCTACCTCCGAAAACCCGGAAGAGGACGAGGAGCCGGCTGACTCGGACGAAGGTACCATCCGGGTTTCACCCATCTTAATTTCTGCTAACTTGCCTTTCCATGTTTTCTCTTTTTCCGACTGTGTACTATGCTTCTCAGGAATGGAGACAAGGAAGAACAAGAAGATAAGGAAGACCCGGAGGAGACTGAGAGTGACGAAAGCGAGGCAGAACCGGAAGCTGAAGTTGGGGCCAAGAGGAAACCCCGATGGGTCGTTTTCAAGGTTCCATACTCCTCCATGTCCTCCAAACCATATTCATTTGCTAACATGCGCGAGCTTAATCAACAATTATCCGACTCACCAGTGAAGGAGCCCCCTAAGGTCAAGCGTAGGGTGACGCGAAACTCCCCGGGTGAGGATCCCCTCAACCCGGGTATCCCTACGTCCCCACTTCGCCGTGCCGGTACTTCCCAATCTCATCCTTTCGATTCACCTCAAAGATATCCTTCTCCCAATCACCCCCTAGCAGGACAACTCCGAGTCTCACTTTCTCAATCTTTATCAGCCTCGTCCGGGTCTAGCAACGAGCTTCCACCGGACTTCGTGGTGAATACTGGGTAAGTTACATTTCTTGCTATCCGATATACTGGCTCTTTCGTTAACCTTTACTCATTAGTACTAACCATTTCTTTTACTTTCCTTAGTGTCCAGGTTACAGTCAGTGACCCGGACAACATGGATCAGGATAACCGGGAAACTGAGGATCCGGTTGATAATGTGAACGCTGCGACTGGCGGCGCTGAAGAAGAAGACCAAGGAAGGGACCCGCTGACAGACCCGGCCAGGCAGGAGGCCGAGTCTCCCAACCCATTAGATGGACCCGGGGATGACGACGTCGAGGTTGTGGGCGCAAGGATGGGTGATCCCCATCCTGACACCCAGGCAACCCGGGTCTCCCCCCCGAGGCAGGAAAGGACTCCACCTCCAAGTGACCCGGCCCCCCGGCTCTTCCGGTACAAAGCCTGATTACATGAGCTTCGCCGAGATGCTTGACGCTCTTCATACCCTGAGAGCTGACGAAGAAGGCATTCTAGAAGCCTTGATAGCCAAGCACGAGGTAAATTCAACTAATACTGCCCGTATATTTGTCTAGTCCCCAAGTTCCGAGTGAACTTATGCATAATTTACTTGGAACTTTCATAGCATATCCGACTGATAGTTCTTTTTTGCCCGTCTGACACTTCCTTGTGTTTCCACGCAGGCATACGTAACCCACTCTGAGGAAGTGTTGGCTAAAACCACCAAACTCCTCGAGGTGGAGACGAAGCTGCGTGAATCAGTTGAAGCTGATGCCAAGAAGCTGGGGAAACTTGCAAGAAAGTATAGAAAGAGATCCCATGCGGCGGAGGATGAACTGAGCAAGCTATCTGCCCAGATTGCCGATACTCACCGTGCTTTAATTGGTAATGATTCCCGACTCACTAATCGTAACCCGGATTTTCGTTCTGATAAACACTCGGAATTCCTTATTTGCACCTTTCTGTTTTCCTGTAGGGCCGGATGATGAGATTCCGGATGAAGATGACATAGCGAAGCTAAAGACCATAAAGAGCACGATCCGACAACTCTGTGCCGGCACCAAATGGGTCCTGCAAGCTTTGAAGTGGCCGGGTACTGGACGTGGTGGTTTGAGCACACTGCTTGATGCGTGCTCCACCATCCCCGAGTGGATCGAGCACTGGAAACGGTCGGCATGCCGGGTTGGAGTAACCCGGGGGCTTGCTCTGGCTAAAGCGTACTTTCCCAAGCTTGAGCCGGCAAAGCTCGTTGGCGGGTTTCCAGAATTCAACAATGATGGCTCCAAGTTTTCAGCCAAGAACTACAAAGCCATCCAAAAAGAGGTTCGTCACTTGGCTAGTCTGATTGCCGATAGTCTGGATGTCAGTCTGATTGTTCCATCATACGACGCTGAGGATAAACCAATTCCGTCGGATCTTCCGAAGCCTTATGACATGCTAGCACGGTGGAAGGCGGAAGCTGCTCAAATGAGGGAAGAGGCCGCGAAGAAGAAGGCTGAGACCAATACTGCGCCTACAACCTCTACGCCGGTTGTTCCTCCTCCCGCGTGTGCCGGTACTGCTGCTGACTCGGATGCTGCTGCCGCAAAGACCGTTGAAGAGCAAGTCAAGGACCAAGAACCGGCTGCCAAGGACAAGGTTGACGACTCAACCCAGGAGGCCGAGTAAACTTTTATCTGCTACCGTCTCAAACACTTCATTTGGCCAATGGGCCTTTAAAACAATTATTCTTTTGATAGTGCGCCTGTGCACTTTTTGATACTACTATCCTGGTTTGTAATACGTTTAAAACCTTAATATCTTTCATGGCCCTTCTAGCCTTTGCGTGAATTTGATATTTCTTAACTTTGAGCTTTTTCATTCCTGGTTTTCCGACTTTCGCTATGGTTCCTTTTGCGAGACTCGGTTTCCGGGTCTCATGGGTTTTGACAAGTGGACTTTTCTAAGTCGCCAAGTCCCCAAGACTCGGATTTTTGGGTTTTTGAGCTGACTAGCTAGATAATATTTTTTTTTCAAATTCCCAAGTCCCCAAGGCCCGAATTTCCGAGTCTGGGGTTTTGGATTTTTCCAAAAGAACAAATTGTTTCTGCTAAGGCCCAAAACCTAGAGCCATTCGCATAGGTTTGAAGCTATGCTTAATATACTTTGAGTTTCCGGCTGTTAGCCTTGTGCTCTGCATAACTTGTGGTTTAGATGACCCTTTTGACCTTCTTCTACTATAAGCCGGCTTTCGCGTGGATAATTAATGTTGCTATAGCTGTACAAAGACAGGGTCAGGCAAGTCCCATTGGGCATCATGACTGATTGTAATCATACGCTAGCAAAACATGCCACTTTAGTGCGAGTCACATCAAGCTTAAGCAAGAGAAGTCAAGAAAGTTTGGCTCTATTGTCCGGTTATAAGCTTGCAGCCGTACTTATTACAAGTAATCGACCCTTATAACCTAATGGCATCATGGCCGGGTCTTTGAGTTTGCAGCTGTGCTATTCAAGCAATCAGCCCCCAAGATCTAGATATATGCAATTTACTAGAGAAACTAATATACTACGAACAATAAACAACACTTACCTGAAAGAAAAACAGAAAAATAACAGGAATATGAAAACTTGTCAAAAACACACAGAAAAGAACAATATATTGTTTAACCATCTCTTTATTGAGATGAGAAAAGTTAGGTCAGCAAGCCGCCTCATTAAAAACCCTCCAGTCCCCTTAGGTACCCTGGATGGGAAAAGAGTGCGTCTGAAACCTGCTGCCTTTTACATCGTGTAATTCCACTTGTGAATCTAGTCTATTCTAGGTGTAGTAGGGACGCAGCTGAGCCACGTTCCATGGTCTTTCTCTTTCTTGCATAGATGAAGTTGTATGAGCGGTGTCATTGACAGTAGCCGACTCTTCCCTTGCATCTATCAAGTAATACGACCCATTGTGCAAATTCCGGCTTATAATGAACGGTCCTTCCCATGGTGGGGAGAGCTTGTGTTTTCCTTCCTTTGATTGTACCAGGCGCAAGACCAGGTCCCCTTCCTGGAAGACCCGGGTTTTGACTCGCCGGCTATGATATCTCCTCAGGTCCTGCTGGTATATGGCTGATCTTTCCAAAGCTTGTTCCCTGTGTTCTTCTAACATATCCACGGCGTCCTGCCGGGTCTTCTCGTTCTCCACTTCGACGTAAGCCGACACTCGAGGCGAATCATGAATGATATCACTCGGCAATACTACCTCTGCACCATAAACCATAAAAAACGGTGTCATCTGAGTAGATCTGTTAGGTGTGGTGTTAATTCCCCAAACCACTGATGGTAACTCCTCAACCCATGCGCCAGCAGCTCTGATGCATGGGACTCGCAGCCGTGGTTTTAATCCACGAAGTAACTCCTGATTTGCCCTTTCCACTTGTCCATTAGCTTGTGGATGGGCTACTGAAGCTATGTCAAGCCGGATTCCATTGTTCCCACAGAATTTTTCCATCTCGCCTAAGGACATGTTGGTTCCATTGTCCGTGATTATGCTGAGAGGATACCCAAACCGATAGATAATCCTTTTCAGGAACTTGACTGTCGTAATTGCTTCACAATTGGTAACTGGCATAACTTCAACCCACTTGGTAAATTTATCAATAGCCACCAAGAGATGTGTCTTTTTGCAAGGTGACATGTGAAAGGGGCCAACCAT
The DNA here is from genome assembly GCA_028641055.1 of Alopecurus myosuroides. Lineage (NCBI taxonomy): Eukaryota > Viridiplantae > Streptophyta > Magnoliopsida > Poales > Poaceae > Alopecurus > Alopecurus myosuroides. The sequence goes on from CM054058.1 coordinate 103,991,222, forward strand.
GTCCATACCCCAAACGGCAAACGGCCAGGTTAAAGGAATTGTTTGCAACTCCATAGCCGGCACATGGATTTGGCGGGCGTACCTTTGACATCCATCGCACCTTGCCACCAAGCGTTCCGCGTCTGCTAAGGCTGTGAGCCAGAAGGAACCATGCCTATATGCTTTGGCCACAAGGGATCTTGTTGATGCGTGATGCCCACAGTCGCCTTCGTGGATCTCTTTCAGGATCTGCCAGCCTTCTTCCGGTGCTACACAGCGCAAAAATACTCCTGCAGCACTCCTTTTATATAACTCCCCATTGATGATGGAATAGCCTTTTGCTCGCCTCAGAATTTGCCTTGCTAATACTTCCTGCTGTGGTAACTCGCCCCGTGATAGGTAAGCCAGGAACGGCTCTGTCCACTCGGGAACAGCTCGTACTGTGGCCACGAGCTCCAAATCCGGGTCTTGGTTAGCCACCTCTTCCTCAGACTCGGTTTTAACTGATGGCCGCCATAGCTCCTCCAGGAAAACATTGGGTGGAACCGGCTCTCTACGCGAGCCGAGTCTTGCGAGTGTGTCTGCTGCCTCGTTCTTTCTCCTGTCAATATGCTCCACCTCATACCCGGAAAAACACCCGGCAACCCTGTCCACCTCTCTGCGATATGCTGCCATAGTTGCATCCTTCCTATCCCAGGTTCCTGAGACCTGCTGTACCACAACATCTGAATCTCCATAGCATCGTATCCGCCTGATGTTCATCTCCTTGGCTATTCTTAATCTGTGTAATAATGCTTCATACTCGGCCACGTTGTTGGAGCAATCAAAGTGGATTTGCAACACGTAGCTCAGCTTATCTCCTTTGGGTGATGTAAGTACCACTCCAGCTCCTGATCCCTCGTATTGCTTGGAACCATCAAAGTGCATTACCCAAGACTCGGAACTTGGTGTCATTGTGGGCATGCTAGTGTGAGTCCAATCATTAATGAAATCAACTAAAGCTTGGGACTTGATTGCTGACCTGGGCTCGTAGTTGATATGATAATCTCCCATCTCGATGGCCCATTTGGCTATTCTGCCTGTTGCGTCCGAGTTTCTGATGATATCCGACATTGGTATAGAGCTAACCACTGTTATGGGGTGTTCCTGAAAATAGGGATTCAATTTCCGGCTGGCCATGAAGACTCCGAAAACCAACTTCTGCCAATGTGGGTAGCGCTGCTTTGCCTCTAATAACACCTCGCTGACGTAATAAACCGGCCTTTGAACCGGGTGATCCTTCCCATCCTCTTTGCGCTCAACGACAACCACTGCACTGACCGCCCGGGGCCCGGCCGCAATGTATAGTAGCATGGGCTCTTTGGGACCCGGGGCTGCTAAAACTGGTGCCTCAGATAACTGCTTCTTTAATGCCTCGAACGCCTCATCCGCCTCTTGGTCCCAAACAAACTTATCAGATTTCCTCAAGAGCCGGTACAGTGGTATTGCCTTCTCTCCGAGTCTGGATATAAACCGGCTCAGTGCTGCCATGCACCCTGTGAGCTTCTGAACATGCTTCAGGTTTTCCGGCTTTTTCAGACTCTGGATAGCTTTAATTTTGTCAGGGTTTGCCTCGATTCCTCTCAAGGAAACAATGAATCCGAGTAACTTTCCTGCTGGAACTCCAAACACGCACTTTGTAGGGTTAAGTTTCATTTGATACCTTCTCAGATTCTTGAATGTTTCCTTTAGATCGTCAATGAACGTTTCCGCTTTCCTGGTCTTGATCACCACATCATCCACGTAGGCATGCACGTTGCGCCCAATCTGGTCCTCAAAACACTTCTGTATGCATCTCTGGTAAGTTGCACCAGCATTCTTTAGCCCAAAAGTCATGGTTTTGTAACAGAAAGCCCCAAAGGGGGTTATGAATGATGTTTTCTCCCAATCTTCCTTCTTGAGCTTGATCTGATGATACCCAGAATACGCATCCAGGAAACATAATAGGTCACTTCCAGCCACTGCATCTATGATCTGATCTATCCTTGGAAGGGCAAACGGATCCTTTGGGCAATGCTTGTTGAGACTCGTATAATCTATGCACATCCTCCACTCGTTGTTCTTTTTCATCACTAGAACCGGATTTGCCAACCAATCCGGGTGAAATACCTCCATGATAAAGCCGGCTGTCAATAGCTGGGCAATTTCTGCCCCTATAGCCCTTCTTCTTTCCTCATTCATTTTTCTCAGGCCCTGCTTCACGGGCCTAGACTTGGGATCAACATGCAAGCTATGTTCCGCTAACTCTGTAGGGATACCCGGCATATCGCTGGGCGTCTGTCGGGGGGTTACCCCCGAGTAGGGTAAAGGCAAGTGCTAAAGGCAGGATCAGAAGAGATGTTTGGCAGAGTAGCGGCTACCCGGTACTCGCTACCCGGTCGTCCGCTATTCGGCCGTACACACTCATGGCCAGGAGGAAGAATCAAGGAAGTTACTTTCCTCCGAGTAGAGGAAGTGGACCGAGTAGAAATGGCGGTCTCCTACTCGGGCCAGAAGTCAAAGGAGCCGTTCTGACACAGGATCCCGCGTATCCTGGGTCCGTACTGAGGCACTGTTCATCTGCAGAGCGCGTGCTTATCCGCGCCAGGGTGTCAGCAGGGCGTCGCAGGTTTAGGGGGGCCTACCCCGTGACAGTGTCAGTGATAACTGATCAGTTTCTCGGTTCTGCGGAACGACTTTCCACACCGGACAAACAAGGAAGCCAAAGCTGTCAGCGAGAAGCTGGAAGCGTACAGTGTGCACACAATGTCGACATCTTGGCTGTATCCGGCTGGGCACCAGTATATAAGGTGCCCTGCCCCCTCCTGCGCGGGGGATCCCAGCATCGGTTCACATTCTTGACCTAGTTGAGCACATAGAGAGAAGAGTGGCTACTCGGTTGTAAGCACTACTTGTACTGCGGCTACTCGATGAGACACGAATATAAAGAGAGAAAGGCAGGAGTAGGGGTTTTACCTCCACACGAGGGCCCTGAACCTGGGTAGATCTTGTTGTTTGCAGTGCTAGCTTCATACTCACGCGGCTACTCGCTGCGTGATCCCTCCCCGAGCGCCTCCAGCGTCCATCGTCCCCACAACTTTAGCCATCCTATGGCATCTGCCGTGACACCACCACGACAGTTGGCGCCCACCGTGGGGCAACCAGCGGCGCTGGCTGGAGTTTCCGTTCATACGGGATCGATTTATGCTACCGGAGAGCGCGTGGTCTGTGGCCTCGTCCACAGATTCGGCTCCTTCGACTTCGTCACCGACAACGCCGGCGATTTCGGCGGCAGGGCCATGCCGGAGGGCGGCTCGGTGCTATCTTTCGGCGCGCACCTCGTCTACATCGCCTCTGTCATCGACCGCGAGTACCCCGAGCAGGTGCATGTCGCGGAAGATCCCCCTGCTATCATCGCTGCGCGCGGGAGGCCGATGGGCCGCTCTGCAAACAGCGTGGAGGTGATGGTGACCGGCCCTGCTGCTGATGCCGGGAAGGGCGCGGCTGCTGCTGGTGCGGGCGTCATCGAGGATCTCGCTGGCCCGAGTGCTGGCGGGAAGACCCACAAGCCCTACGAGAAGGACTACAACCTTCCTCCCTCCACTACTCCGACGATACCTGAGTCCGCCGTGCGGATGGGCATGCCGCCTCCCACCGAGCTCGAGCTCATGACCATGCGGGCGCAGCTCGAGCAGCAACGCCAGGCGCTGCTCGCCGAGCAGGCGGAGCTGGATAAGGTTAGGCTTGAGCTAAACCTGGACCAGAATGAGTACAACCGGGCTCACGGCTTCACGCCCGTAGTGAGGAGGCCTTCCAAGGCAGGGGCTACGCGCCGCAACCTAGGCACCGAGATGGCAGCAGTTGATGAAACCGCTGGCCAAGCCGCTAGCCAAAACACCGCCACCACCAGACCCAGATACAGCCCCCCCCCCCGAAACCCTTAGAGCTGCTGAGGCTGTAGCTGCTGAGTTGCCGCATCTCGCTGGCGACGTGCGCGTTAGGCAGCAGGAAAGGCTCAATGAGCTAGTGCTAGAGGCTGCTAGGCAGAACGAGGATTTCCGGAAAGCCAACCCGGGTGCTGGAGCTTCTCAGGTGGTGCACTCGCATGCGGCAAGATCTAACGATCAGGCCTCGTCACCGCATCCCAGTCGCGAGAAGGAGCGGAGTGGGCATTCCGGCAGAGATAGGTAGATGCAGGTGTACGACCCGGTTGTCGCCGCAAAACAGCACGCGGTGGCGCGACAGTCCGGTCAAAAACACAACGCTGCAGGAGCAGGCTATCAAGCCCATAAAGCTCAAAGCCAGGCCCGAGATGGAGAGCGCCCATGCCCTTCTCAGCATCCAGTTGCTCAGCCTACTCGGCAGAGGCAGCAGCCGCGTGCGGTGGCGCTAGCCGCCAACCCGGTGGAGCAGCCTGCAGTCGTGCAGGTGGACAGATATGATGATGGCTACTCGGCCATGGGGTTGGCGGGCTATGACATCTTGGATCGCGTGGGTGAGCGTGTGCTGGAGCCCAGTGGTGCCAGGCACAAGCTGGACCGGATTTCTTTATCCGCGCAACTCGAGAACAAGGGGCCGCCTGGCCCAGAATGCTTTGGCCCCCGCATCATGACGGAGCCGTCCGTGAAGCAGTTCCAGCTCGCTAGGGGGACCAAGTGTTATGACGGCAGCACCAAGCCGGAAGATTGGCTCAATGACTATGTCACAGCCGTGCACATTGCAGGCGGCAACCGGAGGTGGGCCGTGCGGTACATCCCGCAGATGCTCGAGGGACCGTCAAGAACCTGGCTCAACAACCTGCCCAAGCACAGCATCAACTGCTGGCTTGACTTCGCGGAGGCATTTGTCAGCAACTTCACCAGCACCTACCGGAGGCCGAATAGGCCGCAGCAGCTATCCGCTTGCAGGCAGCGGGAAGAGGAGACGGACCGGGAGTATCTTACTCGGTGGAGCACTCTGAGGAACACCTGTGAGGGTGTGAATGAGGCCCAGGCCATCACTTGGTTTGCGCAGGGTTGCAGACATGGCAGCATGTTGTGGCAAAGGCTCCAGAGGGAGATGCCGAGCACTCTTGCTGAGACCATCCGGATTGCGGATCAGTACGCACTCGGCGACCCGACACAGCCTCTTCTTAATGCTGCTGAGCCGAGAAGGAACTACAACATCAACACCAGCAAGCGCGATGAGTTTCGCAACAAGCGCAGAGGTGACCGGATCGATACCCGGTACGATCCTGAGGAGGTGAATGCTGTGGCTACCGGAGCTGGGAGTAGCCAGAGGCCAAAAACTGCTGGAGCCCAGTACGGGCAGAACCAGAATCAGGGTCAAGGCAACAAGAAGCCATACAGCGCTTCCCAGCAGGGTAGCGGCAACTCGGGTCCGGCACCAAACTTTGTCTTCAAGGACATGAAGGATGGCCCGTGCAGCTTCCACACTCGGCATCCCGCGAGACCCGCCAACCACACTACTCGGCAGTGCAGTTGGTGGGAAGAAATCAAGAACGAGGGCCTGCCTCCTCCTCCTCCTCTGCCAGCCGCAAATGCCGTTGTACAGCCTGCTCGCGCGCCCGCTGCTCGTCCTCCAGCCTTCCCGAGAAGAGAGAATGTGAACCAGGTGGCTTTACGAGCCAACCGCTACTTCAACAACGATGGCTACCGCAACAACAACAACTACTACTACTACTACACCCGCAACAACAACAACAACCAAGGTAACAACAACAACGGCAACAATGGTGGCGGAGACCGCAATCGGTACCAGGAGCACCACGAGAGCTACATGATCTTCACCTCTGAGCCTGTTGACAAGAAATCCCAGCACAGGCGTGCCATGGAGGTCAATGCCGTGATCCCTGCTGTTCCTCACTATATGCATTGGTGCAACCAAGAGATCACGTGGTCTAGAGCGGATCATCCCAAGGTGATGCCCAACCCGGGTAGCTACGCCTTGGTGCTGGATCCTACCTTCTTGGGTCCCGAGAAGAACGTGAGGTTCAGCAAGGTACTGATCGACAACGGCAGCAACATCAACATCGTGTACAGAGACACGCTTGAGAAGCTTGGTATGGCCGAGAACATGCTGCTACCCAGCAAGACCACTTTCCATGGCATTGTGCCAGGAGTCTCTTGCAATCCGATTGGCCGAGTATGGATAGATGTGCTATTCGGCACCAGGGAGAACTGCCGCACAAAGAGCCTGCAGTTCGAGGTGGTTGATCACCAGAGCCCCTACCATGCCCTACTCGGCAGGCCCGCTCTGAGCAAGTTCATGGCCTCTACCCACACTGCATACCTGAAGATGAAGATCCCTGGTCCCAATGGCGTGATTACCAACTCTGGTGATTACAAGAAGTCTATGGAGTGTGCCTCTGCTGGTTCTCAGTTGGCGGAGTCCATGGTGATTGCTACCGAGAAGAAAAAGATGTACGAGGTGGTGGCTATGGCGCAATCCGCGCAAGCTGGTGCACCTGGCATGCCGAGTTCCCAGCACGGGACGGCGTTCCAGGCATCTGAGGAGACAAAGAAGATCCAGGTTGACCCTGAGTTTCCCGACCGATTTGCCATCATTGGCTCTGGGTTGGGGGAGAAATAGGAAAGCGAGCTCATCCACTTCCTCCGTGAGAATCGGGACGTGTTCGCCTGGTCCAATGAAGATCTTCCAGGTGTCCTGAGGGAGTTGGTTGAGCACTCGCTACATGTGCGTCCTGACGCCAAACCAGTGAAGCAGGCTATGCGTCGTTTCGGAGATGAGAGAAGAAAGGCCATCGGTGACCAGATCACCAAATTGTTGATAAGCAATTTCATCATGGAGGTGCTGCATCCGGATTGGCTAGCCAACCCGTTTATGGTTGAGAAGAAGAAAGAGGACCTCAAGGCCGCTACCGCATGGCGCATGTGCGTCGACTACACCGACTTGAACAAGGCCTGCCCCAAGGATCCTTTTCTGCTACCTCGCATCGATCAGGTGATCGATTCCACTGCTAGTTGTGAACTGTTGTCTTTCATATATTCCTACTCTGGTTTTCACCAGATAGCTCTCAATCCTGCTGATCAAATAAAGACTGCTTTCATTACCCCGTACGGGGCTTATTGCTATCGTGTCATGTGTTTCGGGTTGCGGAATGCGGGTGCCACTTATCAGAGATGCATGCAGAAATGCTTGCATGATCAACTTGGCAAAAATGTGCAGGTGTACGTAGATGACATTGTCATCAAAACGAATAAAACACATACTCTGCTTAGTGACCTTGAGGAAACTTTCGCTAACTTGCGCAAGTATAAGATGAAGCTGAATCCGAGTAAATGCACCTTTGGCGTCCCGGATGGCAAGCTACTCGGCTTCTTAGTATCCAGTCGGGGCATTGAGGCCAATCCTTCAAAGATAAAAGCTATTGAAAGCATGTTTTTGCCGAGATCCCTGAAGGATGTGCAAAAATTCACTGGTTGCTTGGCATCACTGAGCCGTTTCTTAGGCAGAATGGGTGAGAAAGCCCTGCCTTTGTATCAGTTGATGAAGAAAAGCGACAAGTTCGTCTGGACACCGCAAGCGGATGTCGCATTCAAAGAGCTAAAGGCAATGCTGGGTAGCGCTCCCATCTTGGCTAGTCCGCTACCCAAGGAGCCAATGCTGCTATATATTGCTGCTACTAACCGGGTAGTCAGCGTGGTGATTGTGGTGGAACGAGAAGAAGAAGGCAAGAGTGTGCAGCGGCCTGTATATTATCTAAGTGAGGTGTTGTCCAGCTCCAAACAAAACTATCCACACTACCAGAAGATGACTTACGGCGTGTACCTCGGCGCCAAGAAGCTGAAGCACTACTTCCAAGAACACCCCATCACAGTGGTGAGCTCAGCTCCCATCTCGGATATTATGGGCAACAAGGAGGCGAGTGGCAGGGTAGCCAAGTGGGCAATCGAGCTGGCCGCGTACGCACCCGCGTACGCGAGAAGAGAAGCCATCAAGTCTCAGATCCTGGCAGAATTTCTGGTGGATTGGGCTGAGGTGCAATATGAGCCTCCCACTCCGGTATCCAACTACTGGAAGATGCACTTTGATGGCTCCAAGATGAAGGAAGGCCTTGGTGCCGGCGTGGTGCTTACGTCACCCAAGCGAGATCAACTCAAGTATGTGCTGCAAATCCACTTCAAGGCATCCAACAATGTTGCAGAGTACGAGGCCGTGGTACACGGCTTGAAGGTAGCAAAGGAAGTTGGTGTGCAGCGCATCATATGCTATGGAGACTCGGATCTAGTCGTGCATTAGGTTTCTGGCACATGGGATGCTCTGGATGCCAACATGGCGTCATACCGCTTCCTGGTCCAAACCATGACAGGATTCTTTGAGGGTTGCGAGTTCCAACACATCCACCGAGCAGAGAATGAAGCAGCCGATGAGCTGTCCAAGTTGGGGTCTTCTCGGCAGTACATCCCGGCTGGGATTGCCTTGGAGCATTTGAGAAAGCCATCCATCAAGCCATCCCCCAACTCGGAGTCCATTTTCGTTCCTTCACTGCCTGATGAAGGAGCAGTTCCAATGGAGATTGACTGGGAAGGTGCAAAAGGAGACCCGGGGACTGCCGTCTCCATCCCGGGGACTGGCGCCTGCAACCCGGGAACTGCCCCTCTCTACTCGGGGACTCCTCCTCTCTACTCGGGGACTGCACCTCCCTACTCGGGGACTGCTCCTCCTTACTCGGGGACTGCCCCTCTCAGCTCAGGGACTGTCGCATTCCTTGAAGAAGTCCTTGCCAACCTCTCGGGGCCGCAGAGAGACAACCCCAACCCAGAAAATGATGCAACAGTGCCTGTTCCGATGGAAGTGGACGAACCAGTGTTTCCCGCGCGGGAAACGCCGAGTTGGGCCATGCCCAAATTATCCTTTCTAAGGGACGGCACCCTGCCAGATGATGAGGTTACCGCAAGGCAGATTCAGAGAAGATCCAAGGGCTACACCATCTTCAGAGAAGTGCTGCACAAGAGAAGTGCCACTGGCGTGCTGCAGCGTTGTGTGGAACCGGAAGAAGGAGAAGAGATTCTGGTAGAAATACACCAAGGGGAATACGGGCAGCATGCCTCTTCTCGGGCTCTAGTTAAGAAGGCTTTTCGGCATGGCTTCTTCTGGCTCACTGCTTTGAAGCAAGCTGAAGATATCGTGAGAAAATGCAACGGCTGCCGGAGATTCGCAAGTAAGATCCACCTGCCTGCTTCCGAGCTGAAAACAATTCCCATCACCTGGCCATTTGCTGTTTGGTGTCTGGATATGGTCGGTCCTTTCAAACCGGCTAGAGGCAACATGACACACATTTTGGTCATGGTTGATAAATTCACCAAGTGGATTGAAGTGAAGCCTATTCGGAAGTGTGATGGAGCTACTGCTGTGAGTTTCCTGAAGGATGTGATCCTGAGATACGGCTACCCGCACAGCCCCATCACAGATAACGGCACTAACTTTGCTGAGGGAGCTATGGTAAGATTCTTCAGAGATAAGCACATCTGACTAGATGTCGCGTCTGTCGCGCATCCCGCGTCCAATGGGCAGGTGGAAAGAGCTAATGGCATGGTGCTTGCAGTCATAAAGCCAAGGCTGATTGAGCCGCTGCTGAAAACACCAGGGTGTTGGCTAGACGAATTGCCAGCGGTGTTGTGGAGTCTCAGGACTACCCCTAACCGGTCAACCGGCTACACACCATTCTTCTTGGTTTACGGGGCTGAAGCCGTGTTGCCAATCGACTTAGAGCATGACTCCCCCCGAGTAACCCTCTACATTGAGGCGGAGGCGAGAGAAGCTCGAGAAGATGACGTTGACCTGCTAGAAGAAGCAAGAGAGCTTAATCTGTCACGTTCAGCTGTTTACCAGCAAAACCTGAGGCGTTATCACAGCCGAAAAGTAAACCCGAGGGTTTTCCGAGAAGGAGACATGGTCCTTAGGCTCGTGCAGCGCACAACCGGGATGCACAAGCTATCCCCTCCGTGGGAAGGGCCGTTCATTGTGAGCAAGGCTCTACACAATGATGCGTACTACCTTGTAGATGCGCAACCATCACAGAAGAACAGGCCGGATAAAGCTGGGGAGGAATCCAAACGCCCCTGGAATGTAGCTCTACTTCGTCGCTTTCATTCATGAGCAAAAGTGTGTATGTACCCTCTTATCCGAGTTAAACTCCTACTCTGCAATCTGAAATTGAACTCGGGGACTGCCCTCGCCCAAAATCGCTCCAAGTGTTTCTATCCTGCTGTACCTTTGTCTACTCGGTTGCTACGCTTAGAATTTCAAAAGCATACAAAGTAGTGTGTTCATACTCACCGGACACTCTGCGACTCTGCTGCTGTCCGCAAACCGGCTTCATGGCAAGCCAGAGAACAAGCCAAAGAGTCAATGAACACATGAAAAATTGCAAAGGGAAGGACGCGTGTGGCAACCGAATAGAGTGTTTTTTACTGTCTGTTGTTATCTTTTTCGGCTATGTGGTGGGTAGCGTTACTATGACTATTTCCAAGTGGCTAAGTATTTGAAACTCCAACTTTGAACTCTTGTGACTCGAATACCAAAAAAGCAAGAAGTTGCAGGTAGGAGCTGAGATAAAAAGGAAGGGTGGATGAAAAATGCAACTCGGGGACTCGCATGATAACGCAACCCGGCATCAAGCCAAAGCTGCTCAAGTTACTAAGTATAAAAACTTCAACTGAAATAAAAGCTGAGTAGCAATGCAAAGGATAATTGTTCAGTACATCTGCACCCGGCATTCCGGGGATTTGATAAAAATCTCGAGCATAAGTGTTGCAGGACATAATCAGGTGGAGGTAGCAGCATTATCGGTGTTGGCCTTGGCGGCATCAACTTCGGTATTGGCCTTGGCGGCATCAGCTTCGGAGTTGGCCTTGGCAGCGTCAGCTTCCGGGTTGGCGACATCGGTCTTCGTGGCATCCGCTTCTGGGTTGGTGGCAGCCTGATCAGAAGTGGCTGTGGCCACCGAGATGAGGTCCGTCGCTGAAGTGGAGGCAGCAGATTGGGCGCGGAGTAGCGCCGTGTCGTCAAGGGCCGCGCCTGATGAAGTGCCGAACTCAAGTGCCGCGGTGTCGATGGTAATTTTCTCGCTTTCGGCTTCCTCATCGCTATCCGCGACGACCGCGCCCTTCCCCTTCCCGGACTTGTCATCGGTGCTATCAAAGAAGCTCAGCCCGTCTGACCCAGTGGCCTCCTCGTCATCGTCTTCATCCTCGTCTTCACCCTCGCCTTCCACATCTGTGTCGGGCTCGGTGAGGCCTTCGATGTAGCGCGCGGTATCCGCGTAGGAGGCGATCTCCCACGCGACTGCCTGGCGGCGAGCCACGCACTCGGGATCCTTCTCCCACTTTGAATCCCGGCGCATCTCGAGGATGGTATTGAGATTGAGGTTCTCATACCAACTACAGATGAAGAGGAGCAGCATGTCAGCGCCTGCCCGAGCTCCGGATGCTCGCCACTTCTTCAGCTCGGCCTTAACGCCATTCAGCTTCTCGGCAAGCGCGCGGATGGTTGAGGGCAAGGGATCTTTGGGCCAGAACAATGCATGGAGTTTGAAGGCAACAGACGTTAACTCCGTGCCCAAGCCCTTAAGGCGCTGAAGCTGACCCTGCATGTTCGTAAAGCTGTCCTCAATTGAAGCCTTGGTATCCAGGGGCAGCCCCTTCTCTACTCGAACATCTTGGGCCTTTGACAGGGCAAGTTTGCAAGCTGAGCAGAGATCGGGGAAGATTTCTGAAAATGCTATCAAAAAAGATTAGAAAAGAAAGCATCAAAGAGATGCAAATCAGTCAGCAGAGAAGAAGGAGAAAACAGGGAGGCACAAAGATGCGAGAACTTACTGTTCAGGTCGCAAAGTAGCGATTGAAGTTTCCTCTTCCATGACTCCTCATCAGCAGCATGCCGCTCTTCGACCCTCCGGAACTGGGCCAGTTGGAGCATGAGATCCGAGTTGCTTTTCTTCAGCGTCTCACACTCCATCTCAAGGGCCCTTTGCTTAGCTTTGGCAGCTGCCTCCAACTTGTCCTTCTCGGCGGTTATGTCTATGACGTCCTGAAGGGCAGCCCTTAACTGGACCTGCAGCGGCTCCAGCTCGGTGGTGTGTTGGCTCTTGAGCTCGACGGCTTGGCTTTCCAATTGCTGCTGCAACTCGGCGGGCTTCACGCAGTCGAGATGCTCTTCACGAAATTTCTTGTAATCTTCTACGGAGGAGAAGGGCATGGTCTGCAAATAATGGAGAAGAAGGAGGAGAACAAGCCGAGAAGACGGCAACTCACCTTCCAACTTATTGATAGTGGTCTCGGCATTTTCAACAAAGACGTGACAGTGCTTGTGCTCATCTGTCAGCGCCGTGATCTTGCCTACAGAGTACAAGGAGTTAGAGCAGAAAGCAAAAGCGGGCTTAATCACAAAACGGATGAACCGGATAGCTAGAAGCTTACTCTCGAGCTCGGAAAGTTGAAGGGTACGAGCCAAGGCCTCCTTCTCGGTCACGGCATCACTTTTGCGTTCTGCTTCTAGGGCTTCAAGGCGCCTTTTTGCAATGTTGTGATTCCAGAGCAGGTGCCGGTAGAGGGTCGTTCTCTTCAAAAGGCTATTCTGAGAAGCAGAAAGAAAAGGAGTTAGACAATGTTTTGAAGATTTGATCCGAGAAGACAGCAAATCGGTTGAGTGACCGTCTACTCGGCCCGAATCTCGGGGACTGGGTGATGGATAAGAAGAAGAAGAAGAATAGAAGAGAAGAACAGCGCAACTCGGAACAGGCAAAGCAAAACTTACCGCATAGGTTTGCTCGAGATCCTCTGCAGCCTTGCGGTGGACGAACAGCTTCGCGGCAAGCGTGCTGGTGGCGGACGAGATGGTCATGGGATTGTAGCCCATATCCGCCTTGTTCCAGTCGATGCGCCAGTGGTCCAGCTTGCCCAAGGCCAGACCATTCCAGGACTCGTTGCCAAGGAACGCGCTATTCCACTCAGCGTCAATAAAGCCTACCCGGTCGATTATCTGCTCGAGCCCCTGGGACACCACCTCTGTCTCCTGGATCTCGCGCGACAAGATCGAATGGGCCTTGTCCTTGGCCGGCAGCTTGGAATTCACAGCCTGGACCTGCTTGCCTTTCGTAAGAGCGAGCTGTTTCTCGGTCTTGTTCAGACCGATGCTATACTGTTTGCTCATCTGCAGCATGTAAGGCGGGTAGACAGGCGGGTCTTGAACGCTCGATCCCGCGGCTGTGCCTGCAGCACTGCCGGAAGCACCGATGGTGAGCTGCCCACTCTTCACGGCAGGCTTCGCAGTTGGTTTAGGTGGCGGCATCACGGCAGAATCTTGAGCAGCGCCACGTGAGGGATTCCTGCGGACGGGGGCGTCTGGCTGGGCAGCTTGCTTCTCGGCGGCCTTCTTCTCGGGTAGCAACATCACTGTCCTGCTGCTCCTCATCCTCTTCCTGCCGCTCAAGGGCGGCACGATCTTGATGCTCGGTGGCTGTTTCTGCGTTCTCCCCAGCTGTGGCAGCTGGGGGAGAAGGGGGTCTCTCGTCGTGAGCAGCATCCTACGCTTGTTGTTTCGCGCGGGCCTGCTGCTCCTGCTCGGTGTCCTGGGTACCAGTGTCCATGCCCTGGACGTTGGTGTCGTCTTCATCCTCACCCTTCACGGGAGAGGGCGCACACGCCTCGTCCCCTGCCGCGGTCTCGTCCTCTTCAGAGAGGTCGATGAGCTTGTCGATGTCAATGACGGATCTTTTCTTGGATTTGGAGGGAGCGGCAGCAGCATCATCATCCAAGGGGGCACTGAAGAGAAAAAGGGATTCAGGAAAAGAAGAGAGAAAGAAGAAACCAAGAAGCAGCGGTGGAACAAGGAATTCAGGAAAAGCAGTGACAGCAGATTGTGACTTGGAAGAAAATCACTTACCCTGCACGTGAAGGGGGTGGCCGTCTCCCAGAGACCTTCTTGGTCTTCTTCTCGCCTTTCTTGGCCTTCTTGGCGGTGGGCTCCTGGGCACCACTGCCCGCCCTCTTCGGAGTGGCGGGAGCAGCAACCGCAAGCGGATCGACTTCGAGGGCATCCTCATCCTCTTCCTCGTCAGCATTAGCATCATCTGCAGAGTAGGAGAGAAGAAAACAATTGAGAAACAGAAAGAAACTAAGTTGCGCTACTCGTGACCAAAAAGGTGAACTCGGTCACCTTCGTCGTCGTCTTCGGACCAGTCCCGAATGGACGTGTCGACATGATGCTTACCCGGCTGGACGGCATGAGGGATATAGAGGGTGTCTGCGGTGTCGTAGGAGACCTCGTCGTCCTCCTTCCGATCTTCGTGCCAGTTGGCTTCGAAGCGCTCCTCGCTCTCAGCGAGCTGACGAGCAAGGCGCTGGGGATATAAGTAAGCAACACGAATCAGTTGAGCAGCGTGAGGGATTCTACCCGGGACGAGATGCAAGCACAAAGCATAACAGAGTAAGCGTCCTACTCAACGAGGCGTGCAAACACAAAGCACATGAAGCCTAACAGATAGTAGCAAGTGTTCTACTCGGCATGTAGTGCAAACATAAAGCACATGAAGCATAAAGAGATACGGCTAAGTGTCCTACTCGGCACAGAGTGCGGATACTAAGAACCAAGCTAAGAAGGCTATCTACTCGAAATCAATAGGCAGGAAACAGGATGAGAAGTACTAACCCGCTTGATTGGCTTCGTGCGGCTATACGGCACAAAGCCGTACTGCCAGTGATCGGTGAGGCCGGTGCTCATGATGGAGCGCGCCCAGACGGCCACATCCGCATTGCTGAGCTCGAACGTGGTCGTCCGGGTGCAATCTCTGTTGCCGCCCATGTAGCACATGAGGTGTGCGCGGCGCTGCAGCGGGAGCACTCGCCTGGAGATCCAGCAGGCGATGGGGTCGTCGTCCTTGAGTCCCTTTTCCTTCAGCTGGGCGAGGCGCGTGTTGATCTGCTTGATGTCGCCATCTAGCGGGGGCTTGAATCCCCAATTCTGCCCGGTAGGAGGCGAATTGGTCCACCGGGGGAGATTGATCTGGTCCACCGGGGGCTCGCCTTCCTTGACAGGGATGTTCTTCACGTAGAAGAAGGTCCGCTGCCATTTGCGCATGGAGTCGAGGCCCTTGATGCGCGGATGGCTGGTCCCGCTGCGCTGCACTATCATGGCGCTGCCGGTCTCGGTCATTCCGCGGCCACTATCTGCGCTACCCGGCTTGGCCTTGCTCTGCTTCCTGAAGAAGAAGTAGCGCGCCCAGGTCATCGGCGTGGGGCGCACGCCCAGGAACGCCTCGCACACCACGGCGTGGTATGCGAGCATCACCATCGCATTCGGCGGCAGGTGGTGCGGCTGGATCCCGAAGTGGTTGAGGAAGCCGCGGAAGAAATCTGATACTGGAAGCCCGAATCCCCGCGCGAAGTGCGCGAGGAACACTACGTGCTCGTCCGCCTCCGGAGTGGGGACGAGCTCGCCATCGGGATGCCGGCAGCGGACGCCGGGAGGAACTCGCCGGGTGTTCACCAGCCACCGGCACTCGTCTGCCGTGACGTTGGATCCAGCCCACCCGGCGCGAGCGTCATCGTCGCGAGCCATCGAGCAGGAGAGGAAGTTTGATGGTGATTTGGTGGAATTTGGCGGAAAGGACTGGCCTTTCGGCGCTGTGAGATGCACGGCGGCGAAGAGCTCAGTGGCGGCGGAGAAACGAAGGGGCAAAGGGAGAATGAAGGCAGGAAGAAGAAGAAGGAGTTACCGAGGGGATATTTATACCTCCCCTCGGGTTGCCGTTACGATCGGAGGTAGTGGGATCAGTTACGCACAGAGATCGTGCGGCGTGGGGTGTGTGGCCGGTTAGAAACGCACACAGCGCTGGACGCGCGCGTAACGGCCGCAATTGATCCCACGACGTGATCGTGGGTAATTACTGCGCTTGATGGTACATAACGGGCTAGTGGGCCCAGGCCGTGAAAACTGGGCGCGTGGCCTGTCAGATCCCGGGCACCGAGGCGTCGGGGGTGTGGTAGCGTGACACGTGCCCAGTTGCAGTCCGAAAAGCCGGATTTAGCTCTGCCACGCAGAGATTCTGATTGGAAATCTCGCTAAGTCTTTTTACTCGGCGACAGAGAAGAGAAGTGGTTCTGTTCGGAAAAGAGGAAGCTCGAGACAGGATTAAGGGCTATTCGGAGGTTCTACTCAGCAACCTAAGGCTCAAAGGCAAGATTGGTTCTTAAGCTGGCAGAGCCCAGTGAACAAGTTCGCATGACTCTATCAGCTTCGGGGACTAATGTCGGGGGGTTACCCCCGAGTAGGGTAAAGGCAAGTGCTAAAGGCAGGATCAGAAGAGATGTTTGGCAGAGTAGCGGCTACCCGGTACTCGCTACCCGGTCATCCGCTATTCGGCCGTACACACTGATGGCCAGGAGGAAGAATCAAGGAAGTTACTTTCCTCCGAGTAGAGGAAGTGGACCGAGTAGAAATGGCGGTCTCCTACTCGGGCCAGAAGTCAAAGGAGCCGTTCTGACACAGGATCCCGCGTATCCTGGGTCCGTACTGAGGCACTGTTCATCTGCAGAGCGCGTGCTTATCCGCGCCAGGGTGTCAGCAGGGCGTCGCAGGTTAAGGGGGGCCTATCCCGTGACAGTGTCAGTGATAATAGATCAGTTTCTCGGTTCTGCGGAACGACTTTCCACACCGGACAAACTAGGAAGCCAAAGCTGTCAGCGAGAAGCTGGAAGCGTACAGTGTGCACACAATGTCGACATCTTGGCTATATCCGGCTGGGCACCAGTATATAAGGTGCCCTGCCCCCTCCTACGCGGGGGATCCCAGCATCGGTTCACATTCTTGACCTAGTTGATCACATAGAGAGAAGAGTGGCTACTCGGTTGTAAGCATTACTTGTACTGCGGCTACTCGGTGAGACACGAATATAAAGAGAGAAAGGCAGGAGTAGGGGTTTTACCTCCAACGAGGGCCCTGAACCTGGGTAGATCTTGTTGTTTGCAGTGCTAGCTTCATACTCACGCGGCTACTCGATGCGTGATCCCTCCCCGAGCGCCTCCAGCGTCCATCGTCCCCACAACTTTAGCCATCCTATGGCATCTGCCGTGACACCACCACGACAGCGTCCAAGCAAAAACATCTTGATTTGAACGAATAAACTCCACGAGTGCTTTTTCCTGCTCATTGTCCAGGTTAGATCCTATAGCAAATTGCTTGGAGGGATCACCTTTGACAAAGGCCACCATCTTGGTATCATGTGCTGCCTTAAATTTTGCTCTCTCATCCTCCGTATATGGCCTTTTTAACGTTGTCCTGTCATCCGGGTCTACTTGAGACCGATAGTATTTGAGCTCCTCCTTTCTACAAGCTTGTTCTGCCATTGCCGCGTCTCCTTCGTCACACTCAGCCGCTATAACCCGGCTCCCATGGATGGTGATGGTCTGCTTGGGACCCGGGATTTTTAGTTTTAGGTATACGTAACACGGCCTGGCCATGAACTTGGTATAAGCCGGCCTTCCAAATAGCGCGTGATAAGGGCTGCGCAACTTTACCACTTCAAACGTGAGCCACTCCACCCGGAAATTATCCTTTGATTCTCCAAAAGCAACCTCCAAGGTAATCTTTCCCTCAGGGCACGCCGAGTGACCCGGCACAATCCCGTGAAAAACTGTTGAACTTTTTTGTAGCTGAGACTCCTTGAGACCCATGCGTAAGAAAGTTTCCCAATACAAGATGTTTATGCTGCTTCCACCGTCCATTAAGACCTTTTTCAGCTCATAACCATTAACCTGTGGCGCGACCACCAATGCTAAGACTCCCGGGTGTTCTATTCTTTCCGGGTGATCCCTTCTGCTCCATGTCACCTCTTGATCTGACCACCTCAGGTATCTCGGAACGGCCGAGGAAACCGAGTTTACTGCCTTTTTCAGTATCGTTCTATCATTGTTGGAAGTTCCCGTGGTGTGAACATGGTACTGGCCCAATTGCTTGGGGTTAGCTTGGAAACCTCCAGCTCCTCCCTGATTATTACCCGGATTACCACCTCCTGGGTTGCCTGCCGGGGGTGGGCCATTGCCCGGGTTACCACCCGGACCCGGTCCTGCTCCCCGTCTTGCGCCTCACATTGCTTTCTGTATTTCCTCGTTCTTCCATTTTTGTAAATCTACGCATTGTTCCAGTGAATGATTTGCCGGCCTGCCGTTCCTGCTATGGCGCGGACAGGGCATCCTGAAGGCCTCTATATGGTTAGCCGGCCTTGGCGGTCCTTGGTAATTTCCACCGTTAAAGTTTCCTCCGTTGAAATTTCCTTCTGCCCTGGGTCGTGCAAACCCGGCTTCTGTGTTGGCGACAAACTCGGAATTTCTCTCGTACGGGCGCTTATTCTGGTTGTTTCCATTATTTCCTCCATTGTTACCCGGCGCAGATCCATTACCGGGTCTTCCACTGTTGCTTGCGTTAGCTTTGGTTTTCTTGTCATCGTCGTCCTCCTCTGTGGTATCTGTAGCAGCGTGCTTGTTGCACGCGTCCATCAACTCTCCCATTGTAACCTCTGAAGCATTCCGACTAGATTTCATGCGTGTTAGCTTTTGCACTAAAGGTGTATACTTGCATGTCTTTGCCATAGCTTGTAGCGCATCCTTTGGCTGAATATCCGTGGATGAGTGAAGTATCTCCATAACCCGGCGCACCCAGCTGCACGCCGACTCTCCCTTCCTTTGTACACACCGTTCTAGATCATCGATGGTAAACAACTTCCTGCACGTCCCATGAAAGTGCTTGACAAACGCAATTTTCAGCTCACTCCATGAATTGATAGATTTTTCCGGTAAATTGTTGAACCATAACTTGGCTGCTCCCTCTGACATCATTAAGTACATGAACTTGGCTTGAAGATTTTCAGATGCGTTGCGAATCGACATAGCCATCTCATAGCTACTCAACCAGGTTTCTGGATCCATAGTCGGCTCGTAATTCACCACTTTACCCGGTTCCTTAAACTTATCCGGGTAAGGCTCGGCTCTGATGGCGTCTGATAAACACTTAGGCCCGGCTAAAATTGCCGGTGCTGGCCTCACCCGGGAAACGTGCGACCCGGCGACGGGTGCGGCGGGGGGTGCAACTGCTACCGGCCCTCGTACCGCAGACCCGGCTGCTGCACGCCTGGCTCGAGAACTGTCCACGATAGCTTGCGCGGCTGATACTGCAGGTGTTGATGGTCTACGGGGAGGAGGCGGCATTTGCTGCTGCTCTACCCTCCGCCATGCTTAGCTTGTCTGAATATTACCGTTGTTTCCGTTATGCCGGCTTATATACGGCGTTCCATGCATTCCGCTCCTATTATCCGGGTAATTGACTTGCTGAGCCACTGCCGTGCGCAATAAATCTATCGCCCGTCGGGTCTCCTCCGCATGGGGTGATTCTCTTACGGGGATTCGATCCAATGCCAACGTCGCCGCATATACATTATCCATGGGGTTTATGAAGTGACCTGGTGGCGTACGAAATCGTGATGGTGGTGGTGGTGGTGCTGTATTGCCAGCAGCAACCCCTGTCTGCAACGTGGGTAACCCGGCTTGTACGTTTGCCGGCTGTCCCCCACCAGTCGCGGGCTGATGTACAGTCTCCTGATTCACAGCCGGAATTGATTGATCTTGGGGTGTGTTGAATAGCGTGGCCGGGTTTAGAACTCCACCCGTTGCCGGTAGTCTAGTTTGGTATCTCTGATGCATCCTAGTCGTCTCAACCCGGAGCCGGTTCTCCAATGCTTCCAGCTCACGTTGGCGCGTGGCTACTCCTTGCTTCTCTGCTTCCACATCTCTCCTTTGCTGCTCCAATGCACGTCGTGCTACATCCAGATCCCTGGCGCGTGCCGCGGCGTTTTCCAGGGTTATCACGGTAGCTAGCACCGTGGGATCCAAGATTAGATTGTTACTGAACAGAGCCGGGTGTTGTGGGTTTGGAGGACTCGCCCCTGGCGTCCTGTTCGCCATGAACCCAAACATATTCGCCTGCAACTCGCTATCCGCCGCACGGCTAGTGACCGAAGCCGATTCTCCGTCGACCCGAGTCAGAACCGGGTTTCTGTCAACCAGATTTTGCTGCTGGGGCAGCGCTCGCGCCGCTCCAGCCGCGGCCGTAGTCACGTCTCCCTGATTGAGATTGGTGGCAGGGGCCGTGTAGACCGCGACCTGGCGCGCGATGCCTGGTGAAGACTCGTATTCCTCCTCATCACAGCTATCCTCCTCGTACCGGTCCTCCAGCAAGTGCAGGATAGACTCGGTATCATCTTCTCTCATGACCCCGGCCACGCGGGGTCCATGCCGGCTCCTCCGGCTGTTCCCTCTTCGCGGTGGGCTCTTCTATCGGATCCACCGTTCCGACCGATTCTTCTCCATCCGACTGAACGCAGGTTGCTTCTCCTGACACAGAATCACATCCAAAATCATCAGGGATTGAACCGGACGTACATACCATGCCGACGAAGATGTTGACCCGGCCGATCGTGACGACAGATCCGGATTCGAGCAGATCCGACTCTGGCCCCCAGCCAAAATCGTCCACCATCTTCTTTCCTTCCGGGTTGGTGTAGATCTCGCCGACAATGAGGTTCTTCATGTTCTCCCGAGCTTCTCCCGTGATGTAAACACCTTTGGACGCAGGCCCCACGATGGGCGCCAACTGTCGTGGGATAATCACGACAGACGTTACCGGGGGTAACTTATCTTGGGGCAATTTGACTCTGGTGTTTGGGAGAGGGTTTTGCTCAGGGGAAATCATGGTGACAAACGATCTGGTAGCCGGCAATCAAGTCGCCGAGTCTCCGATCTAGGTTTATTATCTCAACTCTGGTATTATAGGGAATACTCGAATAGCTAGTGAAACTCGTACGTGTCTAATCTAACCCTAGGAGCCGGCTTATATAATATCCGGATCCCCTGGCTTCCTGTCCAAGGCAGACTCGGAGTCCTACCCGGGCACCGCTTACAAACCCTAATCTTCCTTATCGAAACCCACAATCCGGGTTGCGAGGCCTACACTCTTGGGCCTTCTAGAAACTCCTTAAGCCGGGTCTTGCGCAGGCCCCTTTGGGCCGAGTTACACCTTGGAATTAGCCTACCGGGTTATCATCCCTCCATCAGAGCTCGCCGCTGAGAAGAAAGAGGTGTTCAAACTGAAGCGCGAGCTAGCTAACGCAATCAAGATGGCGCTGCAGGCCGGGACCGACAAGACCGAGGCGTTGAACCAGGCGTCTGTCGAGAAGCTTGAACTGGAAAGGGAGATTGAGTCCCTCAAGGCACGAAATGCCAACCTCGACAGCATGCTGGTCGATTCCCGCGGTCTGCTGTACAAGCAACACGCCCTTGCTGCCGGATGAACCAGTCGGCTCAAGGAGCTTGTCATGGAACTGCGCTATAAGTTACTGCCCTTCACTAAGTTATTCTATCCGGTTTCTCTTGTCTGGTCTTTCTTCTAGCCGGTCTCTTCTTGACTCTACCCAGTATCTCCTCTGTTAGGGACATTCCCAGATTTCAACGCGGGTGCTGAAAAAGCTGTGGAAAGGGCCAGGGAACCGAGGAAGGAGCTTGGTCATGATGTTGCTGAATCGGTCACGATTGATGGCCAGATTGAAAGCATCAAGACCCGGGTTACATCCCTCAAGGGCCTGGGCACCACCATTGTGTCCACCGGTATGCGCCTACGCAAGGTCTTCTGGCCGAATGTCGAGCCCCCGAACACGATTGACAAGCTGGCCTCCAACTTGGATTACATCAATGTTGAGCTAAAGAAGTGGCACGCCTCAGAAGCCCGAGCTGGCGCAGATGAGGCTCTTAATTTTGTGCTGTCTTGGTATGATAACCTCGACCTCAGCAAGCTCAAGAAGCTCCGGAACGACTCCAAGTGGACCAATCAGGAGACGGCTTACCGGCTAGCCTCCTATGCCGATACAAAGGCGTATATTGATGGCCCCACGGAGCCGGATACCGACGTCGAGAGCGACGAGGATGATAATGATGATGAATACGGCGACGAGGGCGATGAGGAGGCTGAGCAGGACAAGGCAGGCAACGAGGAGTCCGAGAAAGGCGTCGACCACAAGGCAACTGAGTTGGGCGACGACCAGGCGGAGTCCGAGCCGAAAGATGGCTCCGAGGAGGTGGACGAGGAGATCCTAGCCGAGCAGCAGTCGGCTGCTTCTTCCGAAGTTGTCACCACTGAGACGGTGATCGAGACGCCTGCTCCCGAGCTGAGCGCATCGGAGGCCGCTACCAAGAAATCCGCATGCCTGCCTCCCACACCAATTGCCGGCTCCGCAACCCCTGCCGCAACTGTCGCCTCCGAGCCTTCCACCGAGTCCTCCGACCCGGCAGGTGCTGAAGAGACCACCACTACCTCAACATCGGCCTCAATCCCTGCTCCTTGCCATTCTCAAACTTTTATCAGATCCCCGATATGCCGGGTGCATATGTATCCAACAATTAATATTTCGTGCTTGCTACTCAGTTTTAATTAAGTTTTTTAGCAAGAATGGCTCAATGCTCGATTGCGTTAATTCGGAGTCCCCGAGTTGCTTTTCTTATCCACCCGGATCTTTTGTCTTTGCTCTTACCTGCCACTTGTGGCTTGTTGGTAGTCGAGTCACAAGATTTCCAAACCCGAATTTCTAATACTTAACAACTGTGAGATTTGATATTAACACTACCCAACACTTAGCAAAAACACACAAGAAAAAAGCACTCAAATCGGTTGATAAACTCTTTCTTTCCTTAGTAGTTTTTCGTGTGTTTATTGACCTTTGGCTTGTTCTCTTGCTTGCCATGAAGCCGGGTTGCGGACAACAGCAGAGTCGAAGATTTGGCCCTTAGGTTTGAACACATTACTAGACTTACACATGAAAATCCGAGTTGATTAACCGAGTAGACAAAGCAAGAAGGTAAATAACACAAAGCAAGTTTTTGTACAGGCAGTCCCCGAGTTCGAACTCGGAGTGCCGACTTGGAATTCAACTCGGTTAAGGAGATACATATATCACTACTACAGAAAGGCTTATAGCCTCCAGATGGTTAGTGACATGCAAAACTAGGCCTGTCACTAGTAGGTATTACCAGTGACGGGCAAGGATAAGCCCGTCACTAGTACAAAACACTAGTGGCAGGCGTGTAAAAGTGTCTGTCACAAGTAATTTTTTAGGAGAGCGGCTGAATGGAAAAGTTATTTAGTGACGGGCATCTATAAATGCCTGTCACTAATGACTCAAAATGTATTAATCAACGGGCATGATGTTCAAAAAAGGAGAAGGCCCACGCACCTATGTTTGGCGTGCCCTCTCCCTCCCTTGTCGGGATAGTCCGGTTTGAATTATAAAGATTTGCCTTTTAGACATATATGTAGTATCTAATTAGCTCTTATACTTCTACACTTAAAACTACATGTGTGGCTAATATTATCTATACTTCTATACCATTAAAGACCAAAAATCATCTACACCTCGTCTTAAAGCCACACCAACAGATCTACACCTCGTCTTACATCACATGATCTCACCTGGTTGACTAAAATTAACCACCCAGATTTAATCAAACGTGCGCACTGCATGCACATAGAAATTAAACCTGGCACATAATACTCTGAGGGTGAGCGAAAACGCTAACTGCACGCCGGGTCCGCCGCCCATCATCCCAATCGTGGGTGAGAAAACCCAAACAATCGCACGCGCGCCTCAAAGAAAACCAGCGCCGCCGCAACTCGATTGCTTTCCCTAGCAGTCCAAAGCATGGCCGCCGCCGCCGCCGCAACTCCCTCTTCCTGCGATGGAGGTGTGGCTGCCTCTAGCCTCCGTCGCCGGCCACGCTGCTTTACCGGCCCCTCCATCTGTCCCCGCCAAGGTCGGCGGTGCCGTCCCTAGGTTGTGGTGCGATGTCGCGACGGTGCGGTGGACGGCGGCGAAGGAGTCGGCAGCAGCGGATGCTAGCGTGTATATGGATAGCGACGAGCGCAAATAGTGTCGACGTGCACGCCGAGTAGCGATCTTCACGAGTACGACCTCGCCCGGCTTCGTCGCATCAGCAATCCTGGCCTGGCTCTTCGCGCAGGAGCGACGCCCGCGACCACGTCCTACTCACCAGGAGCTACGGTGACGGGCTTGCAAGCGTCCATCACAACACAAGCAGATTGGATCTCCTACGGCGGCCGTTTGCGCGTGGAACCTCGCCCTCATGTCCGCAGCCGCACAAGCCCGATAACCTCGCGTTTCCGCTGGTATTCCTCGCCAATCCGCCACCGTCACCGCGCATGGAGCGGCGAGTGGGCAGCTGAGCACGACATCATCAGATTCGGCCACCAGGGATAATGCGACGCCCTGAATCCTCATTCCCCACGGCCTCCGATCCATCCGTTGCCTCTCACACCTCCGACAACCATGCCGTAGCCAGGAACTCCTCTACAGGTAGTGTACAGAAGACACCTCTAGTTTTTTTAATCCTGAGTAGGCAAGGTCTGCCTGTAACATCCCAAGTATGAAAATCACCTTTAGAATGTTTGCTAATTGTTATTTTATGTTTTGCATCATGGCATCTTAATCATTGCATTTGTTTTCCATTTGTTTGCATTGTTTTCCTTTGTTTTCTATTTGAAATTCAAACAACATTCAAATGTTTTGTTTCATACTTGCTCTGTTACAATTTTCCAAATAAAAAGTTCAATCAAAACACCAATTGTTTCCATTAAACTTTAAAGTTTAAACTATCAAATGGTTCATTTAAATAATTCACTTAATTTAAATTCTATTCAAATTCAATTAAAATTACAAACAACAACCATTTTGAATTTATGAAAATTACAAAACACCTCCATCATGTGATTCAAGTAAACTTGAGGGTTCAAACTATTTAAATGATTCTTTCTAATAATTCACTTAATCTCAATCTCACTCAAATTCAAATAAAAAAATGCAAACCGCAACATATTTTAAACATTTTGTAAAACAAAAGTGGGCACTTTGGTGCTGTTACAAAAACTAACTTATACAAAAAATTTCCCTAATTTTCTAACCCTAAAGAACTAGCCTTTTCTTCCTCCTTCTTTTCAGCAAAAAAAAAGGAAACAGAAAGAAAAAATAAGAAAGAGAGGGGCAGGCCAGCAGGTGGGCTGCGCCCACCAGCCAGGCCCAGCCCACCAAACCTTCCCCACGGCCCGGTACCCCTCTTCCCTCGTCTTCCTCCTGTACGGCAGGACATCCATCATGTCCACGTCGCAGCAGCGGCTAGGGAACGGCCACGAGCTCACCCACCTCCCCCTATAAACCTAGCCTCGAGCAGCCCCTCTCCTTCTGCCCTAGCTCCACTCTCTCCCTCGCCTGCCGCCGCCGATCGCTTCCTCTCTGTATCTCTGAATCCCACCACCGCAACTCCACCGGCGCCACCTCTGAATTTTTTCCGGCGATCACCGCGCCCGATGGCTCTCTGCGCGAGCTAGGGCCGGGAACGAGGTCCCCGTGGCTCCCTCATCCTCTTCGACACCTCCACGGGGGCTGGGAAGCGCCGGTTCGCTGTCGCCGTCCTCTTCTCCGTCGCCGGCCATCCACCACCGCAGCGTCGACCTCCTCCTCCTTCCGTCCCGAGGTGAGCTCCCCTCCCTTCCATCCCCTCTGCTCACTCAGTAGCCTTGCACACGCACACGGCTACCGCAGCATCCGCGCGCACGCTGCAGCAGCAGCGCTGCAGCTGCCGCCGGCGGCCTCCCTCCGCTGTCGATTTCAGATCACTGAAATTCAGTTTCAGTTCAACATCCTCGGACTGAACCATATCCTCCTCGCAATCCTGTACTGTCAACAAACACAGCAGACAGCGCAGTGGTAGCGCTCCGTGCGCTCGCGCCCGAGGTCGAGGGGTTGAGCCCTCGCCTCCGCACATTAAATCCGCCAATTCTTTTGCTTTGCCACGCGGGCGTCCGTGGCCCACCTGCCATTGGCCTGGGTTGCCACGCGTGCTGCCACGCAGGCCCCTGTGGCCCAGGGCCCCCCTGTCAGTGGCTTGGGCCAGTCACAGCGGGTGGATTTCGTTTCTGCCCAGTTTTCTTTTTAATTTCCAGTCCTTTTCTTTTACAGTTTAGTCCCTGTTTTAAAAATACCAATAACTTTTGAATTACAACTTCAAATAAAATAAATAAAATATGTATACTGAACCAAATTTAATTCTCTACCTATTTAAATCATTTTTTTTCTGTTTTGAATATTTCAAATGTATTCAAATTTCAAATTCAAACAAATCATTTTAAATTTGGTTAAATTCATAACTAATTCAAACTTAATTCAAATAACACAAATGAAATATGTTTTCCATGCCATTTTGAACCACCTTTTCAAATATAAAATTGGTTTCATGTTTTGAATAATTAAAATTGGTTAAATAATTTAAACCTTGTTTAAATCATTTAAATTTGCTAAATTCATAACTTGCTCAAATTAAATTATTTTTGAACATATAAAATATGTTTTCAAACCAAAAAAGTATAAACTTTTCAAATATGAATCTGGTTTAATGTTTTGAACAAATAAAATTCAAATAAATTCATACTTGAATTAAATTCATTTAAATCTTGTTTAAACTTGTTTAATTCATAAGTAATTTATTCTAATTCCTTTTTCAATAAATGAAACATGTATTCCACCTAAAATTTTGTGTTCTTTCCAAATATGAACTTTGTTATCTATTTTGAACAATTTAAATTGGTGAAAACAACAAATGCTTGTGTAACACCTTTAAGAAACCAAAATTCCATAACTTAATAAATAAAATTCTAAACTTGGTAAACCTTATTTTAAATTGTTCCTATGGTTGTTTTCTTTTTGTTTTCCTCATCCATGCATCATACTAATCCACTTTCACCTGTTGATTAGTTGTAAAACAATTATTCCAACCTTAATTCATGGGCTTTCCATATGCAATCCCAAATTGCATGTGGGTCCATTTAATTATGTCATGTTACCATGTCAACTACCTTATCTTTGATGCATCAATTAAATTGCCATGCATCATACCATGGTTGTGCATTATGCCATGTTATTGATTGTTTGTCTCTCTGCGTTGTTTGTTTGCTTCTTCTCGAATAGACGACGACGTTGAGACAGACGATACTTACGACACCCCTTCTGAGGAGTTAGCTCAGTACCAGGCTGCTGAGTTTGCAGGCAAGTATTCACTCACATGAACCATTGTGTTCCTTTCCACACTGGATACCGATACTTTCCGTTGTCTATTCTGCTAGCCTTAAGATTCGTTGCTTGTGTTCGATCCTATCACATGTTATCCTTTAACCCTGATATAGCCTCACCTCCACACCTATAACCCCGTTGATTGTGCCCGTGTCTTACTAGGATGCTTAGGGTTGTTTATGCTTGAGTCTGCTGTCCGTTATATCTGTTACTATATTCATTATGTTCTGGGGCTCGATGTTTAAACAATCAACCTGTTAATATTTGAGGTAATGCTAATTTGATGATAAGGCACCGGCAGGAGGCCCGGCGTGGTTTTGAGGCCTGCTAGTGTCGATCCTAATTAGGAAAAGGGTCTTGTCTACTGATCCATGATGAGCGCACTATCCGCATGTGGGAGCGTGTTTGGGCGCCCCCCTCAATTTGATTCGATTCGCATCTCGTCCAAATCGCCTCATTTAGTTCGGGTTTTCCATTTGCCGCATGCATATGTATTTGCGAACCCAGGCCAGGGTGGAACTTTTGTAGTCGGCATTTAGGGAGACACGTTCTTAGAGTGCTATGAGGGTCCCCTTTTCTTCGTGGGGCTTGATTAGCCATGCGCTCAATTGCACGGGGTTCTTTGGGCTTGATGCGAAGAAGAGTTGGATTGTGTTGAGTGCCCCGCTTGGTGGAAGGCATTCCATCTGGCGGGTTATTCTTACGTGTACGGCCAAATTGGTGCACCCCTGCAGGGTAAATCTTCTCGAGAAGCCGTGTTTTCCGCGGTTATGGTTAACTTGGTGAAAGTACTGGCTAACAAGTAATCAGAACAACTTACACCTAACTAATGATAACTTGACTAGTAATAGGCTTATTGACACCATAACTTGAACCATCATTAATCCAACGGTGTGAGTTATCCTCGGATTGCTTCTTTGGATAAGGGGCGAGATCCAGGATGGGTTTGTTTGGACTTAGTGGTAGTTGGTTACGATACGCTATCTTATCCCTCTCTTTTAGCCGGAAGTTGTAGTATGTTTCTGTAGTTGGTTAGAGCAGCCCGCTGCCGCATCTTTTGTATCACCTATTCTTCCGTTGAACCCAAAGTATCTGTGCTTGATGTTGACGGGTACACTTTGGTGAATTGTGAGTCTTGCTTGCCAGTACGTTTATGTACTGACCCCTTTGGGGCTGTGGTTTCCGCAGACTACGTTTCCGAGGATCCCCATGGTGGCTACTACGTGGAGTATGACGAGGCTGCTGACGAGTAGATAGCGGACCCGGGCAGCATCCGAGACATCGTGGATGGGCTCCGTCTTCTCGTTTCCGGCCTCTTAGGCCTATTTGGATCTTGTCTGTACTCAGACATTTTGGATGCTTCCGCTGTGTTGTAATGATGATATGTTGGGACATGTGTCCTCTGGATGATTGTATTTGCTATCTCTGCTCTAGTGAGAGCTATTTGCAACTTATTTCAATCTTTTGTGTCTTAGAGATATGTTGTGATATCAGTTGTTCTAATGCCGTTGACGTACCATGTGTGTATGTTATGAAGTACGTCAACGGAAGTGTCCTGATTTCTATGGGATGGTTTGCGCAGACGAGGGATAGTAGAGAATGGTTGTCACACGTTTACGTGTTGGCCTGCTCATATTGAGATGCGGGTGCCGGTATGCCCCGTAAGCCATTTGTTCTACTATTTAGCGGACTGTGAGTATCCTCTAGAAGTCCGGGTGCGACAAATGGTATCAGAGCCTGTCTGCCTGTAGGATCCCTTTTACTGGTCGCAGTTGAGTCTGGAAACTATTTTGTACCTATATAGGAAAAATGAAACGTGAGAGTAGGAATTCTGTTCTTTTATTTCTTTCCCCACCCACCCTCCCTTTTTTGGTAAGGAAGTGCAACGTTGTTTTCTCTTCTCATCTAAACTTTCAAGTTAGGGTTTCTCGTATCCTGGTTTCTCTAGGATAGTTATAGCTACTAGACCATAGGAATGGAGGTGGTTGTGACATGATTTATCATGTTGCCTACTCATGATTGAGAACGGAGGCGTGTAAGCCCCGGAAGCAGATCCTCTATTCCTTACGCAGTAGATATCTATCCTTTAGAAGCCCGGATGGGTTTTCCGTAGTACCTCAGGAGTGTTGGTCTCGTGTTTCCCAATGTTGCTTCGATATCCTGTTCTTCTCAACATCCTTTTCGTCCGTTGAAACCTTGTTGTTGCTTGCCACTTCAGTTCTTCTACCGGCGTCTAATCGAAACTTCCCCAATCATCTGCAGATGGATCTCAGGTTCTACCCGCAGGTGGTTCGTATGACTCGTTGCGAGAGCACTGCCGGTTATCCGGAGATGCTGAGAGACATGGTCACTTTTCTGGGGTTCCGTTGGGCACCAGAGTACTAGGTCTACGAGCAGCAGCGAGAGTTTGACCAGACCTACTACCAGGCTATCGTCTACATTCTGTCAGATGATGGCATGAGCGTAGTCGACCGCTACGAGGCAGTAGGTTCCACAGTGGATATGGCCGTGCAGCAGGCAGCTTATGTGAGTCTCACCGTCCTTCATGCTGACTACTGGGGATTTGACGATTCTATCTATCGCCACATCCCCCGTGGTTACATCACTTCGGAGGGAGCTCACTTCACTCTCTATGACAACCTGGATGTCTACGAGCATGATAACTCCAGGCTGCACACCACCTCTCAGTTTGTGAGGCACAGTGACGCAGTTGCCAGCACACTATCTCAGGAGTTGGTTTCAGTCAGAGAGCAGCTCTACCTTGCTTTGACTCGTCTGGCGACTTATACCACAGATTTTGTTGGAGACGAGCGCTTTGCATGTTTCGATCAGCCAGTGGGTCGTCGTCTGCCAGATGCTGGAGGTTACGAGCCGATCAGAGG
Source organism: Alopecurus myosuroides (assembly GCA_028641055.1). Lineage (NCBI taxonomy): Eukaryota > Viridiplantae > Streptophyta > Magnoliopsida > Poales > Poaceae > Alopecurus > Alopecurus myosuroides. Next base: position 104,021,300 of record CM054058.1, read on the forward strand.
TCCACTCCTTAACCTCGGTGCTGGTTACACTGGGATTCCACGCTTTGGAGCACAGGGAGTCGACGTTATGTACTTCACCACACCTAGAGTCGGACTCAGACCACGTCAGATCTACGTGGATCGCCGTTCTACCTACTTTCGTGGGCGTGCTCCTCACCGTACCTCTCGCCGTACTCCTAGTCGCCGTCCTGCGTGATGAGCATGGGAGTACCGATGTATCCATTCTTAGCTATGTTTAGTTATCCTTTGGCTTTCGAACCATTTGTGGTGTGTTGAATATTCTGATGTATTTGAACATGTGATGTTGTACCTGTTGGTTATCTATTCATGCGTCGGAATAATCTCTCTTTCAGTTGCCAAGTCTATCCTTTTCTATTGTTGTGCTAAAATGCATATCCATTCAGGATGCCGCCAACAAGGAACACCCCGCCTGAGCCACCGCCAATCACGGAGCTGTTGACTCAGATGACCCAAGTAATGGCACAGATGGCCCAGTTTCAGACTAACCAGCACAACAACCAGAATGCTCCACGAGTCAGTATCAAGGAGTTTCTCAGTCTGGGCCCAAGAGCTTTCGTGGCCACACGCGAGCCTCTGGATGCTGATGACTGGATCCGTGAGATAGCTAAGGCTCTGGAGATTTCTCACGTTGCTGAGGAAGACAAGGTCAAGTATGCCTCCTATCTGCTGAAGGGTCAGGCAGCTACTTGGTGGGAAAACTACCAGACCATGAGAGCTGGCTTTCCAATCACCTGGGTTTGTTTCAAGGAAGCCTTCCTGAAGCACCACATTCCAGATGGTCTCATGGAAAGGATGCGTGAAGAGTTTTGCTCACTCAAGCAAGGGCAAGCTGGACGTCATTCGGCTATCAGAGTGAGTTCAATCGCCTCGCTCGTTACGCTGGTGATGAGGTGTCCACTGAGGCTAAGAAGATGGCAAGGTTCCGCAGAGGTTTTAACACGGAACTCAAGTACGCCCTCACTAACATCAAGGCCAACAACTTCGAGGAGCTCGTTAACACCGCGCTCAATGAAGAAAATGGGCGCAAGGCGTTCGAGGAGTCTCGCAAGCACTCGCGTGAGGGTGGTTCCTCCTCCAACATGACCACCCCTCCGCAGAAGCTCCACATCTGGGTGCCAAATGGTGATGTCACTCGGGCTCCATATGCCCAAGCTTCTCCAGGCTTCGCTCCCCGCCCACCCAACCCTGCTCAGATGCATGATCAGAGGGCTTCGATGGGGCAGCCAAGGCCAGGGCCTCCTCGTGTCGTCACTTGCTACAAATGCAAGCAGACGGGGCACTACGCCGACAAGTGCACGCAGAGGCAGCTACCTCCACCACCACCTCGTCCCAACACAAACCAGGCAATGGTGCGCGCTCCCCCGCCTAAAGCCTTAAACTCCAACAACAGGCCTGTCGGGAGGACCGCAAGGGTGAATCATGTCAAGATCGACAAAGCTGAGGAAGCTCCTGACGTCGTTCTCGGTATATTACCCGTAAACTTCTTTCCAGCTAAAGTGTTGTTTGATACCGGAGCATCGCATTCTTTTGTGTCAAAGATTTTTTCCACAACAAACAACCTAATGGTGGTTCCACTAAGCAATCAAATCACTGTTCACTCACCGGGATCTCAAATGTTGACTTCCAAGATAAGTAAGGATAACCAAATCCTAATTGGAGGCCACATTTTCCTTGCTTCTCTCATGTTGCTGGGAAGTTCTGACATTGATGTCATTCTTGGTATGGATTGGCTGAAAGCTAATAAAGAAAGGATTGACTGTGCTCAATAGTCAATAACTCTGTTCCACCCTTCTGGACAGATAGTCTATTCTCCAAATGAATCAAGTTCTGTTTAGCTGTGCACCCTCGATGCAAAACCTCTTCCTTCAATTGAAAATGTTCCGGTGGTTTGTGAATTCCCTAACGTCTTTCCAGAAGAGTTGCCAGGGATGCCTCCGGACAGAGCAGTTGAGTTCGTGATCGAGCTTGAACCAGGTACTGCTCCAATCTCTAAGCATCCATACAAGATAGCTCCTCCTGAACTGAAACTGTTAAAGGAGAAAATCGATATGTACATGGAAAAAGGTTACATTCAACCTAGTTCCTCGGCTTGGGGTTGCCCAACTCTGTTCGTTGCGAAGAAGGATCACACAAAGAGACTCGTTGTTGACTATCGTCCTCTTAACGAGAAAACCATCAAAAACAAGTATCCAATTCCTCGCATTGATGATCTTTTCGATCAACTTGCTGGAGCCTCAATATTCTCAAAGTTGGACTTGAGAATGGGTTACCATCAAATAAAGATCAGAAAAGAGGATATTCCAAAAACAGCCTTCACCACTCGCTACGGTCTATATGAATTCACCGTCATGTCCTTTGGTCTCACCAATGCACCGGCGACTTTCTCTCGACTCATGAATTCTGTCTTCCATGAATACCTCGACAAGTTCGTTGTGGTATATCTTGATGACATTCTTGTCTATTCAAAATCCGAGGAAGAACATGAAGAACACCTTCGTCTCACTCTCATGAAACTTCGCGAGCATCGTCTATATGCCAAATTCTCCAAATGTGAGTTCTGGATTCCAGAAGTTGCTTACCTTTGTCATGTCATCTCTGCCAAGGGCACAGCCATTGATCCAGAAAAGGTTAAAGCAATTGTTGATTGGAAACCTCCAAAGACGGTAAAGCAAGTAAGAAGTTTTCTTGGCTTGGCTAGCTATTGCCGTCGTTTCGTCCACAACTTCTCCAAGATTGCCAAACCTCTCACTGATCTCACAAAGAAGGACAAGAAGTTCGTTTGGTCTCCACAATGTGACGGAAGCTTCAATCTCCTGAAGACTAAACTCACTTCTACACCAGTTCTGGTTGGCCCAGATCCTTCCAAACCTTTCCAGATATTCTGTGATGCTTCTCTCCAAGGTCTAGGTGCAGTTCTTATGCAAGAACGTCAAGTTGTGGCTTATGCTTCACGTCAGTTGAACGCACATGAGCTCAATTATCCCACACATGACCTTGAACTTGCACAGTTGTGTTTGCCCTCAAGAAATGGAGACAATACTTGTTGGGTAACCGCACTGAAATCTTTTCCGATCATAAGAGTCTGAAATACATCTTCACTCAACCAGATCTAAACCTCAGGCAAAGGAGATGGATTGAAAAGATTAAGGACTTTGATCTTACCATTTCTTACACTCCAGGCAAGGCTAATGTTATGGCCGATGCTCTCAGTCGCAAGTCGTATTGCAATAATCTCATGATCATGGAAAGCCAACCTCCTCTTCGTGAAGAATTCCAGAAGCTCAACCTTGGTCTTGTTCCTCAAGGTTATCTTGCAAACTTGACAGCCAGTCCAACTCTCGAGGACAAGATTCGTTCTGAACAACTTCGTGATGCTGAAATCAAGAAGATGGTAGAACACATCAAAGAAGGCAAGGAGAAATTTAAGTCCTTCTCAATTGATGACAAGGGAACTGTGTTCTTCGAAGGACGCATTGCAGTTCCTCAAGTTCAAAGTCTCAAAGATGTCATTCTCAAGGAGGCTCATGAAACTCCTCTCTCCATACACCCTGGAAGTACAAAGATGTACCAGGATCTCAAGACATTGTATTGGTGGCCTGGCATGAAACGTGAAATTGCTCAATACGTTTCTGAATGCGACGTTTGTCAACGTGTTAAGGCAGTTCATCAGAAAACAGCAGGTCTCCTCCAACCTCTGAAAATCCCTGAGTGGAAGTGGGACATGATTGAAATGGAGTTCGTCACGGTTTTCCCAAAGTCCAAGAAGGGCAACGATGCAATCTTCGTTGTCATTGATCGACTCACTAAAGTAGCTTACTTCTTTCATGTCAAAGAGACAATCTCAGCTAGCCAGTTAGCAGAACTCTACACATCAAAGATTGTTCCTCTTCATGGTGTTTCGTTGGAAATTAGCTCAGATCGTGGAAGCATATTCACTTCTCATTTCTGGAAGAGTTTTCAAGAAGCATTGGGAACCAAACTTCTGTTCAGCACAGCTTATCACCCTCAGTCTCAGGGGCAAGTCGAAAGAGTCAATCAGATTCTCGAGGATATGCTCAGAGCATGTGGTCTCTCCTTTGGCATGAAATGGGAGGATTGTCTTCCATATGCTGAATTCTCCTACAATAACAGCTTCCAGGCAAGCCTAGGCATGGCACCATTTGAAGCTCTCTATGGCCGCAGATGCAGGAGTCCAATCAATTGGTCTGGAGCTGGTGAACGTTCACTCTTAGGCCCTGACATTGTTAAGGAAGCCGAAGAGAAAGTTCGTATCATTCGTGACAATCTCAAGATTGCTCAGTCTCGTCAGAAAAGCTACTATGACAGCAAGCACAGGGATATGATCTATGCACCTGGTGACAAAGCATATCTCCGTGTAACTCCCCTCAGAGGCACTCATCGTTTTGGTGTGAAAGGAAAACTTGCACCAAGATACATTGGTCCTTTCAACATTCTCTCAAGGCGTGCAGAAAATGCTTATCGTCTTGAACTTCCAGAAAAACTATCCAAGGTGCACGATGTGTTTCACGTGTCACAGCTCAAGAGGTGTTTCAAAGATCCAGATCGTGCAGTTGATCATGATTCCATTGAACTGCAAGAAGTCTATCTTATGAGGAGCACCCTGTTCGAATTCTCGATGAGACCGAGCGTAAGACTCGCAACAAGAGCACCAAGTTCTTGAAAGTGCAGTGGTCCCATCATTCCGATAAAGAGGCAACGTGTGAAACCGAAGAGGATCTTCGCAAGAAGTATCCGGACCTTTTCTCTTCTCAGTAGGAATCTCGGGGCGCGATTCCTTCAAGGGGGGGGCGTTTTGTAACATCCCAAGTATGAAAATCACCTTTAGAATGTTTGCTAATTGTTATTTTATGTTTTGCATCATGGCATCTTAATCATTGCATTTGTTTTCCATTTGTTTGCATTGTTTTCCTTTGTTTTCTATTTGAAATTCAAACAATATTCAAATGTTTTGATTCATACTTGCTCTGTTACAATTTTCCAAATAAAAAGTTCAATCAAAACACCAATTGTTTCCATTAAACTTTAAAGTTTAAACTATCAAATGGTTCATTTTAATAATTCACTTAATTTAAATTCTACTCAAATTCAATTAAAATTACAAACAGCAACCATTTTGAATTTATGAAAATTACAAAACACCTCCATCATGTGATTCAAGTAAACTTGAGGGTTCAAACTATTTAAATGATTCTTTCTAATAATTCACTTAATCTCAATCTCACTCAAATTCAAATAAAAAAAATGCAAACAGCAACATATTTTAAACATTTTGTAAAACAAAAGTGGGCACTTTGGTGTTGTTACAAAAACTAACTTATACAAAATTTTGCCCTAATTTTCTAACCCTAAAGAACTAGCCTTTTCTTCCTCCTTCTTTTCAGCAAAAAAAAAAGAAACAGAAAGAAAAAATAAGAAAGAGAGGGGCAGGCCAGCAGGTGGGCTGCGCCCACCAGCCAGGCCCAGCCCACCAAACCCTCCCCACGGCCCGGTACCCCTCTTCCCTCGTCTTCCTCCTGTACGGCAGGACATCCATCATGTCCACGTCGCAGCAGTGGCCAGGGAACGGCCACGAGCTCACCCACCTCCCCCTATAAACCTAGCCTCGAGCAGCCCCTCTCCTTCTGCCCTAGCTCCACTCTCTCCCTCGCCTGCCGCCGCCGATCGCTTCCTCTCTGTATCTCTAAATCTCACCACCGCAACACCACCGGCGCCACCTCTGAATTTTTCCGGCGATCACCGCGCCCGATGGCTGTCTGCGCGAGCTAGGGCCGGGAACGAGATCCCCGTGGTTCCCTCATCCTCATCGACACCTCCACGGGGGCTGGGAAGCGCTGGTTCGCTGCCGCCGTCCTCTTCTCCGTCGCCGGCCATCCACCACCGCAGCGTCGACCTCCTCCTCCTTCCGCCCCGAGGTGAGCTCCCCTCCCTTCCATCCCCTCTGCTCACTCAGTAGCCTTGCACATGCACACGGCCACCGCAGCATCCGCGCGCACGCTGCAGCAGCAGCGCTGCAGCTGCCGCCGGCGGCCTCCCTCCGCTGTCGATTTCAAATCACTGAAATTCAGTTTCAGTTCAACATCCTCGGACTGAACCATATCCTCCTCGCAATCCTGTACTATCAACAAACACAGCAGGCAGCGCAGTGGTAGCGCTCCGTGCGCTCGCGCCCGAGGTCGAGGGGTCGAGCCCTCGCCTCCGCAGATTAAATCCGCCAATTCTTTTGCTTTGCCACGCGGGCGTCCGTGGCCCACCTGCCATTGGCCTGGGTTGCCACGCGTGCTGCCACGCAGGCCCCTGTGGCCCAGGGGCCCCCCCTGTCAGTGGCTTGGGCCAGTCACTGCGGGTGGATTTCGTTTCTGCCCAGTTTTCTTTTTTAATTTCCAGTCCTTTTCCTTTACAGATTAGTCCCTGTTTTAAAAATACCAATAACTTTTGAATTACAACTTCAAATAAAATAAATAAAATATGTATACTGAACCAAATTTAATTCTCTACCTATTTAAATCAATTGTTTTCTGTTTTGAATATTTCAAATGTATTCAAATTTCAAATTCAAACAAATCATTTTAAATTTGGTTAATTTCATAACTAATTCAAACTTAATTCAAATAACACAAATAAAATATGTTTTCCATGCCATTTTGAACCACCTTTTCAAATATAAAATTGGTTTCATGTTTTGAATAATTAAAATTGGTTAAATAATTTAAACTTTGTTTAAATCATTTAAATTTGCTAAATTCATAACTTGGGCAAATTAAATTATTTTTGAACTTATGAAATATGTTTTCAAACCAGAAAAACATAATCTTTTCAAATATGAATTTGGTTTAATATTTTGAACAAATAAAAATTCAAATAAATTCATACTTGAATTAAATTCATTTAAATCTTGTTTAAACTTGTTTAATTCATAAGTAATTTATTTTAAATCCTTTTTCAACAAGTGAAACATGTATTCCACCTAAAATTTTGTGTTCTTTTCAAATATGAACTTTGTTATCTATTTTGAATAATTTAAATTGGTGAAAATAACAAATGCTTGTGTAACACCTTTAGGAAGCAAATTTCCATAACTTAATAAATAAAATTCCAAACTTGGTAAACCTTGTTTCAAATTGTTTCTATTGTTGTTATCTTTCTGTTTTCCTCGTCCATGCATCATACTTATCCACTTTCACCTGTTGACTAGTTGTAAAACAATTATTCCAACCTTAAATCATGGGCTTTCCATATGCAATCCCAAATTGCATATGGGTCCATTTAATTATGTTATGTTACCATGTCAACTATCTTATCCTTGATGCATCAATTAAATTGCCATGCATCATCCCATGTTTGTGCATTATGCCATGTTATTGATTGTTTGTCTCTCTGTGTTGTTTGTTTGCTTCTTCTCGAATAGACGACGACGTTGAGACAGACGATACTTACGACACCCCTTCTGAGGATCTAGCTCAGTACCAGGCTGCTGAGTTTGCAGGCAAGTATTCACTCACATGAACCATTGTGTTCCTTTCCACATTGGATACCGATACTTTCCATTGTCTATTCTGCTAGCCTTATGAATCGTTGCTTCTGTTCCGAACCTATCACATGTTATCTTTTAACCCTGATATAGCCTCACCTCCACACCTATAACCCTGTTGCTTGTTGCCCGTGTCTTACTAGCATGCTTAGGGTTGTTTATGCTCGAGTCTGCTGTCCGTTATTTCTGTTACTATATTCATTATGTTCTGGGGATCGATGTTTAAACAATCAACCTGTTAATATTTGAGGTAATGCTAAATTGATGATAAGGCACCGGCAGGAGGCCCGGCGTGGTTTTGAGGCCTGCTAGTGTCGACCCTAATTAGGAAAAGGGTCTTGTCTACTGATCCATGATGAGCGCACTATCCGCATGTGGGAAGCGTGTATGGGCGCCCCCCTCAATTTGATTCGATTCGCATCTCGTCCAAATCGCCTCATTTAGTTCGGGTTTTCCATTTGCCGCATGCATATGTATTTGCGAACCCAGGCCAGGGTGGAACTTTTGTAGTCGGCATTTAGGGAGACACGTTCTTAGAGTGCTATGAGGGTCCCCTTTTCTTCGTGGGGCTTGATTAGCCGTACGCTCACTTGCACGGGGTTCTTTGGGCTTGATGCGAAGAAGAGTTGAGTTGTGTTGAGTGCCCCGCTTGGTGGAAGGCATTCCATCTGTCGGGTTATTCTTACGTGTACGGCCAAATTGGTGCACCCCTGCAGGGTAAATCTTCTCGAGAAGCCGTGTTTTCCGCGGTTATGGATGACTTGGTGAAAGTACTGGCTAACGAGTACTCAGAACAACTTACACCTAACTAATGATAACTTGACTAGTAATAGTCTTATTGACACAACAATTTGAACCATCATTAATCCAACTGTGTGAGTTATCCTCGGGTTGCTTCTTTGGATAAGGGGCGAGATCCAGGATGGGTTTGTTTGGAGTTAGTTATAGTTGGTTACGATACGCTATCTTATCTCCTTTCTGTTAGCCGGAAGTGGTAGTATGTATCTGTAGTTGGTTAGTGCAGCCCGCTGCCGCATCTTTTGTATCACCCCTTTCTTCCGTTGAACCCAAAGCATCTGTGCTTGATGTTGCTGGGTACACTTTGGTGAATTGTGAGTCTTGCTTGCCAGTACGTTTATGTACTGACCCCTTTGGGGCTATGGTTTCCGCAGACTACGCTTACGAGGATCCCCGTGATGGCTACTACGTGGAGTATGACGAGGCTGCTGACGAGTAGATAGCGGACCTGGGCAGGATCCGAGACATCGTGGATGGGCTCCGTCTTTTCGTTTCCGGCCTCTTAGGCCTATTTGGGTCTTGCCTGTACTCAGACACTTTGGATGCTTCCGCTGTGTTGTAATGATGATATGTTGGGACATGTGTCCTCTGGATGATTGTATTTGCTATCTCTGCTCTAGTGAGAGCTATTTGCAACTTATTTCAATCTTTTGTGTCTTAGAGATATGTTGTGATATCAGTTGTTCAAAAGCCGTTGACGTACCATGTGTGTATGTTATGAAGTACGTCAACGGAAGTGTCCTGATTTCTATGGGATGGTTTACACAGACGATGGATAGTAGATAATGGTTGTCACACGTTTACGTGTTGGCCTGCTCATATTGAGATGCGGGTGCCAGTATGCCCCGTAAGCCATTTATTCTACTGTTTAGCGGACTGTGAGTATCCTCTAGAAGTCCGGGTGCGACACTGCCATAGTGGATTTGTTAGAAGGGGAGCAAGTGGAGAGATCGGGTGCTTGATAAATTGCTGAGAATTTGATAATTTCTTCCGCACGTTGCAGCCTTGCAGGGTCTCGTTCAGAAATCCGAGTGGATATTGATGTCATGACCCAGCAAGCTGTTTTGGTTCTTCTCTTCTCTTTGCAACATAATTCCAGAAAAATGATGCAACCCATGGTTTACATAAGGCTATTGTGTTAGTTTCCATGCCTATATCACTGCTTCCAGTACATAATTGGCTCACAGAGTCCAAGTACCATATTTCATTCGAATTTAGAAGTGCAAATTGTTCACATAATAAGAATAAATTTTCAGACTTTAGAAGTAGGAGAATGCCTATAGGTAGGCGCCTCATATCAAATGTTGATTTGTTATGTTTCTTCAGATATATATATATTTGATTTTGCACATTGGGAAAGAGATAAACTTGTGTTTATTAATGGTTTCATTTCCCCTTGCAGAGCGACTTCAGCAGATGATTTTTTTTTGTCTTGGAGGCCACAATGAGTTGTGAGAATGCAAGGATGCTGGTGGACAACCACGCTACAAACAATGCTCCCAGACACGCCATGATCCTGGTGCGGTTCTCATCTTTTGGATGTATTCCGTATAAGCATATATAGTAGGATTTGATCTATCCATAGTGTAACTTTCTTATCTCAATAAATATATATGCTTATCGACTGTTGTAGTACAAGGCTTAGAAATTTAGTCCCACTTACACAAGTAATGCCGTTGTAGTACAAGATACACCGCAAGTTCTTTTGCTCATTTGATTCTACCGTTAGATGTATGTTTGCATGCAAAAGGACAACACTTGCTGTACCATCCAATCCCGGCTAGCTAAATGTATCATAGTGCATGTATATTCCAACAGATTCAAATTCTAATTCTGAGAGCCGCATATTATAGCTAAATGTATGATAATAATTTTGGTTTTGATTAACTATCTAGGCTATCTTTTACTTTCAATGATCTGGTATGTAGGTCTATTACCCTTGATACTTTGAAACCAGAGAATATGTGTAGGACAACTAATTGTGAAGAAACGTGTAGCGAAATGGATTTTAATTTGTCATGTACACTAATGTGCAAGTTACTGCTAGCATACATAGTCATATACCTGATACTTGTACCATTTTCATATTTTAGGTGACCGGATTGAAGTCTTGGAGCAAGATGATAATTTTCAGCTGTTGTCTTCTCCCCAACGTTGGAGAACTTGCACCGACAAACCATTAAGACGTGCTAGAGCTAATGCAGCTGAAAATTATTTTGGAATGCCACTAACATAGTGGTTATTATAAACTATTGTGCATTTGACTCTTCCTTTGTCAATTCTATCAAACTCATGATATATGAATTAATAAGTATGCCTTTCAGATTGCCCAATTATTGTGAAGTGTTGTGCTAGCTGCGATGTTGTGTTGACATTTTGTGAGCAAATTAGTGATCTAATATATGGATTTTTTTATTACCGAAATTAAAACCAGTGACGGGTAGAATAATGGACCTGTCACTACAAAACCCACATGGTTGTGTCTTCCATCGCAACTAGTGACATTTATTTCTTTTGCCTGTCACTAGTTTACACATACTAGTGACGGGCACGCGCAAATGCCTGTCGCAGGTGCACATACTAGTGACAGGCACTAGCCCGTCACTAGTAACCTCCATACCAGTGACTAGTCATCAGTGACAGGCGCTTTGCCAGTCACTAGTAGGCCTTTTTAGCCTGTCACTGGTAGACTATTATGCATTAGTGATAATGATTTTTCAGGAATGAAAATGGCGGAGTAGAGCTACGTTCCAGGGGCGCTTGGATTCCTCTCCGGATTTATCTGCCCTGTTCTTCTGTGGTGCCCATGCATCGATGAGGTAGTATGCATCATTGTGCAGAGCCTTGCTCACAATGAATGACCCTTCCCATGGAGGGGAAAGTTTGTGCATCCCGGCTATGCGCTGCACAAGCCTAAGAACCATGTCTCCTTCTCGGAAAACCCTTGGGTTTACTTTCCGGCTATGATACCGTCTCAGATTCTGTTGATATACAGCTGATCCTAATAGAGTTAACTATTTTGCTTCCTCGAGAAAATCAACATCATCTTCTTGGCCTTCTCTTGCCTCTGCCTCAGTATAGAAGGTCACTCTCGGTGAGTCATTCTCAAGGTCAGTGGGCAACACGGCCTCTGCTCCATATACCTGGAAGAATGGTGTGTATCCGGTTGATCGGTTAGGGTAGTCCTTAGACTCCACAACACCACCGGCAACTCGTCAAGCCAACACCTAGGTGTTTTCAACAATGGCTCAATCAGCCTTGGCTTTATTCCGGATAGGACCATGCCATTTTCTCTTTCAACTTGCCCATTTGAAGCCGGATGGGCGACTGATGCAATGTCTAGCCAGATCTGCTTCTCCTTACAGAACCGAGCAAAAGCTCCTTGAGTGAAATTTGTCCCATTATCCGAGATGATCCCATGCGAGTAGCCATATCTCAGGATAACATCCTTCAAGAAACTCAATTTTGTGTTCCCATCACACTTCCGGATTGGCTTCACCTTGATCCACTTGGTAAATTTGTCCACCATGACCAGGATGTGAGTCATGTTGCCCCGAGCCGGCTTGAAAGGACCCACCATATCCAAGCACCAGACATAAAATGGTCAGATGATGGGGATTATCTTCAACTCGGAAGCTGGCATATGAATTTTGCTTGCATACCGCTGGCACCCATTGCACTTTCTCACTAGGTCTTCTACTTGTTGCATGGCAGTTAGCCAAAAGAATCCATGCCGGAAAGCCTTCTTGACCAGGGCCCGGGATGAGGCATGGTGCCCACATTCCCCTTGGTGTATTGCTCTGAGAATTTCTTCTCTCTCTTCCGGCTCAACACAGCGTTGGAGCACGCCAGTGGCACTTCTCTTGTATAGTTATTTATTGATGATGGTGTAGCCCTTAGATCTCCTCTATATCTGCCTGGCTGTGACCTTGTCACTCGGCAAAGTGCCATCCATCAGGAAGGACAATATGGGCACAACCCAGCTTGGTGTAGTCCGAGTAGGAAAGACGGGTTCATCCACCTCCATTGGATCAGCTGTCATGACTTGTTCCGAGTTGGAGACGAGTCCCCGAGTACTGAGAAATGAGACCCGAAATGAATGCGGCAGTCCCCGGGTTTAATGAGGCAGTCCCCGGGTTCTCCTTTGAGCTCTCCCAATCAATCTCCATGGAACAACTTCCGAATCCGACAGAGCCGAGATGAATATGGACTCCGAGTTGGGTGAGGGCTTGATAGATGGTTTCCTCAAATGCTCTAGAGCAATTCCAGGCGGGATGAACTGCCGAGAAGAACCCAACTTGGACAGAGCGTCCGCTGCATCATTTTCAGCTCGGTGGATGTGATGGAACTCACACCCATCGAAGAATCCGGACATATTTTGGATGAGGAACCGGTAAGACGCCATGTTGGCATCCAACGCGTCCCAAGTCCCCGAGGCTTGTTGGACTACCAGGTCCGAGTCGCCATAGCATATAATCCGTCGGATACCAATCTCATTGGATACTTTCAGCCCGTGGACCAGGGCCTCATACTCGGCAACATTATTGGATGCCGGAAAATGGATCTGCAACACATACTTGAGTTGATCCCGCTTGGGTGAGGTTAGCACAACACCAACACCGAGTCCCTCTTTTACCTTAGAGCCATCGAAATGAATCCGCCATAAATTTGTTTCCGGCAACGGAGGCTCATACTGCATTTCGGCCCAGTCAACAAAGAAATCCGCCAGAGCCTAGGATTTGATAGCTTCTCTTCTCGCGTACGTCGGGGAGTAGGCGTCTAGCTCAATTTCCCACTTGGCTACCCGACCTCTTGCATCCTTGTTTCCCATAATCTCCGAGATGGGGGCAGTGGTCACCACCATAATCAGATGCTCTTGGAAATAGTGCTTGAGTTTCTTGGCGCCCAGATAGACTCTATATGTCATCTTCTGATAATGAGGTTAGTTTTGCTTGGAGCTGGATAGCACCTCACTGAGATAATATACCGGCCTCTGCACCAATTTGCCTTCCTCTCCGCGATCCACAACTACCACCACACTCATAACCCGGTTGGTAGATGTAAGATAGAGCAGCATAGGCTCTCTAGGCAGAGGAGACGCCAGAACCGGAGCGGTAGCCAGCATGGTCTTGGGCTCCTGGAAAGCCACATCAGCTTGAGGTGTCCAAACAAACTTATCGCTTTTCTTCATGAGCTGGTACAGAGGCAGGGCCTTCTCGCCCATTCTCCAATGAACCGGCTAAGGGAAGCCAGACACCCGGTAAACTTCTGCACATCCTTCAGTGACCTCGGCAAAGACATGATCTCAATAGCTTTTATCTTGGAGGGATTGGCTTAAATGTTGTGGAGATCCAGCACACCACTGCATTTGTAGTGCGCAAGTCGATGACATAACACTCACGGAAGGACTTATCCGTGAATATTACATCCCTCAGAGTAGTACAACAGAAACATAGCGGGTCCAGGCAAAACTATAGGATATAAACTTCATTACAAAATCTTGGGAATCTCTTTGATAAATCAAGAAGATCTCCTGCAAAAGAAACATCAGAAGAAGCAATTCAAAGATCCAAGCTGGAGAATTACTCTAGCTCAGAATTTAATCTACTAAGGCTGATGTCAGCCCTAATCTATGGCTTGTAACAGCTAAGTCCAAGAATGTTCTCCACCTACACCTTGATGGCATCTCTTCCACCAGCGTGGTTGATGATGATACTTTACTGGATAAGTAGTATAATACTCCACCTAGCTTCATGAGGTAATGTTGGCTTCACGATGACGACTTCCATAGGCTTCAACTCTAAGCAGGGGGTCAAATGGGAACGAATGAGTAACGAGCGTTACTCAGCAAGCTCATGATATATAGTGGGTAGTTTGATGTACTAACTACATCTTTAGACTCAGAAGAGTCATAAGCTAATGCAAGGTTTTGTAAAACTTTCTTCAAGATGTTGCTTTTAATTTCTGAAAACTATGCCCGCCAGATCTTCACAGGACTAGAACTTCATGGAGTTGCCTTTCCTGCGGCGTTCGCAGCTCCTTCCCGGAACAGGGGTTAACATGTCACATCCTTTTACACTCTGCAGAGGTGCGTTACTTTACCCATGGATGACCAAGACCATGTTGCACAACCAGGTGTACATTCCTGTCCACTCCCACTCAGGTGTGGGGCCCGGTTGTTGGTCCAAGCCAAACCGTGCTTCTCCGCACAACGCATGCCCACCCATTTCTGCCAGCAGGTTGAACGCCTGATTGCACCCCTCACGACGGAGCTCTACGCGCCCCTGGCAGACACTCATAGACCCCAGAGTCCGTGGGACGTAAGGGCTCCCACCCATGTGCATGTAGTCTCGCAAGACCTACAACGTACGTCTCTGGCAGTCCGTTGACACGCGAACGAGAGAAGATCACAGCTGACTTACTCCCCTCATAGAAGATCCATGGTTAACGCGAATTTACGGCGCAAGAATCCTGACGGCAGTTGTGATTAATCCTAGTTAATACTTTCCCATTCAGATGGAACTTTCCTTTGACCTATTCATCTTACCATGGTTCCATCCGCCCACCAAACAGAACACTACCACTCGGGTAGTCATTCAATTAGTCATATTATTATAAAAATAGGATCATGCATTCTTTTGAGACTAGGTGGTAATACGATAGAGTTTTTGCAATTAGTTTGTTATGAAGTACTGCAAAGGATATGAGCAAGTGATGAACTTGCCTGAGATTGAAATAACCATAGTAATCAAGGTCTTCGAGGTTCGAGGGTTGCGTAGACAATTCTGACATCTGAAAGATAGCAAAGTAGTCCCGGTAAGGACTACAGAAAACATTGGCAAGATGATACATGCATAGTAATGAGATGCATCGTGAATTACCCTGGAAACACCCCAGCTTACAGGTGTAAGCCACGTTTGATACGATATCGTAATCACACAGGATTTAGGTGAATTGTTTCATTACTTGTGGTGATGTGGTTATTACTTATTTTAGACTTACACGTGTTTCATTTTTACTTAGCAAACAATCGTTATCCTGTTACGTAGAAGTGTTGATTACTTCGTGAGGTAATAAGATAATGACACATGGAAAACAACTATTGAAAAGATAACAGTCATATTATGTTTTATATTCAAAAAGTGTAGAGCATATGTCAAAGGGTTTAATTGAAAATGATGAACTATTACAATTAATCTATCATCACCTAACTTGCTAATGATTGGTGATGATAGGTTTAATATGTGTGAAAACATTTGATAGGTTTAATATGTGTGAAAATATAATAGAATTCCAGTATATGTGTAGAAAAAAGTTTATAAGTTAATCAAAATGTTTAATGTTTGTCATATTTGAGTTGGAAATGTTTTTCTCTTTAATTTGATATATCATTTGAAGTTTTCTGAAAAGATTTGAATAAGATATTAATTTATTAATTTTAAATTAATTAAATGGTTAGGCAAAATATTGTACACATGAAAACTTGGTCAAATGACTATGAAAACATCATAGATGAGTTGCATATGTCATTTTGAGCAATTTGGTATATAACTTGTATTTTTCTGGTTTTATGAATTATTTATTATTTTTCTCAAATTTTAAATGATTTATTTTAATTAAAGAAAATCTTTAATTTTAAACTTTATCAAACGTTTTTGAAAATCTGATAAATAATTAGATTATATTTTTCTGATTCATTTGATATATTATTTATATTTTTCCGAGTTATAGGTTTAAAGTTATTGGTTTATTAAGTTTACTTATTTTTATATTATTATTTGAATTGACAGGTGGGTCCCACCTGTCATATTCGTTTTAAATCAAAAATTAAAGAAAATAAACAGAAAAGAGCTCATGAAGTCATGATGACGTCATGACTGTGTCATCACAGAGCAATTCTTCTATGTGAATTCGAATTCGATGAATTCGATGGAAATTGGTCTAAGCCGTGTGCTCCACGAGCTCGAGCAGGATACAGCGAGTCTAGGGACGGCGATACTGTGACCGAATGGTCACCGGAACTCTGCGGGCGACCACCGACGCGGCGGCAGATGGCGGCGCGTGGCGACAGTGACCAAATTGTTGACAAAAAATTGGATTGAGGGCACCCAGAGATGCAGCAGCTCACCCAGAGCGTGTGTAGATGCTCGGTGAAGGAAGGGGTCGTCGGAATCGACGGTGCGCTTCCACGGTGTCCGGCGGCAGAGAGAAAGGGAACGACCAAATTCGCGGGCTTCCGGCCATCCCAGCAAACGAGGCTTCTGGAGGAGGAAGTGGAGGTCCAGGCGCATCCGGTGGTGCACTCGGTTCCTCGCGAGGTGGCCGAAATAGTCTGGACACGATGGCGGCCGTGGCGACTAGGGTTAGGGTTTCTGCTCGTTTACAGAGGAAGAGAGAGCAGGCGAGGGGAAGTGAGAGTGAGAGAGAGGGCACGACTCTCCTCTACGGTTCTTATCCACGCGAAGGGCGGCCGTGGGGAGGTGGCTGTGCGGCGACGGAGGCGGTCGCACGCCTCTGGACTTCTGGCCAGAGGTTGAAGAAACAATGAATTAAAACATATTTAAGAAAACCCCCTGGAAGTTTTTATAACTTGCAACTAAATCCTTCTGTTTAGGAAACTGAAAGTAAAACAATGTTTTCAGGGCCTTTCTGTGAACATAAAAATTATTAAAAATAATATTTAGAATCCTTGTCAAATTTCACATCTCACCATGTTTTGTTTTGATGAATTTGAAGAATATTTGTATTTTTTATTTAGGGTGCTAGATTAAGTGGTTTTGTGGTTTTCTCTTTATTTTATATATTTAATGGCTTGAAAATTATGATAAAGCATGTTTAATAAAAGCACACACTCCCATCTTGTGGATACCAAGGTGGTGTATCATAATTGGACAATTTTTTAGTTACAATTTATTATAGAAAGTAATTTGGTAAAACTACTGGGTAATGTTTCTATGCTCTGTTATGAAAATCACTTAATAGTGAATTGTATTCCATGTCAAACCAAATGATGTTGGTTAATGAATGGACTTGTTTTCTCTTTATAAAACTATGTTATTTTCATAGTTAAACTCTTAGCAATCTTGGTTGCCATTTTACTTAGGTGAGTGCAAGTCATGTTGATTGTTTTTAGGGCTTGACCAGGTGGAAAACATATCTTGTTTTGGAATCTTATTTTCTTGTTTTCCACATAGGTTCCAATATGGATATTATCCCATGTTTTCTTTAGAGCATGTAATTATTTCACATGGTGATGGATTGATGCATTTTTTCTATCATCTGTTAGTCTTGTGTATGAAAAAGATTTGGAAAACAAAGTGTTAGGCTTGTTTTCATCTACCTCCACATATCAAGACATGTGGATGCAATACCTTGTTGTTATTTATAACTGGATACTTGTTTCCATTTAAGATATTTACTATTTGTTCCTCATCTCTGTTGATCTTGACAAGGTATAGGGGTTATGGATTTTCTAACCTTAACTAATGCTTTACTGAATAAATTCTTCCTAAGACAGTGTTGCTCCTAGTTACTTCTGTTACTTGATGTTCTTCTCTCTAGTTGCCACTAGTCTTCTGTTTTCACCTTGTGTCACTTGCAAGTAATATCATCTCTTGGATTCCACCTTCAACTATCTTCCTCTAGTGGTGAAAACAACCAGTGTTTCCAAGCAAAGATTTTACTTAGATGATTATACAAATATGGGAGTTTGTTTTATGACATCAATTAGCCTTAAGCATATGACAAGAATCTGTTGACAAGTTTGCAAGTCTTGTCCCCAAATTAATTTTCATATCCAGATGGCATAGATGTACTATGGTATTCAACCTTCTGTTTGTTTGTGTATGACACTCAATTGTTTGAGTATACAAAAGTGATCTGTTAACAAGGTCTAGAAGCTTGTTACCAAACTACTTCTATATAACACTAACATTGGAATATCACACTATTTCAAGAGAGTTAATAAGATCTGATCATGATATAAGTATTTCCAAGTACTCTTATAGTAACTTAGAGTAGCACTTCTAGCACACTCTAAATAATCTTCTTGAAGATCTTCTGGTGGTAGTTCCTCCTTTCTTGTGAGTTGCTTCTCCTGCAGAATGATTTAGAGAAGATTAGAAACATGATAAAATTGTCTAGGCAACATAACATCTAGATTAAGAGTTAGTTCATGCTTTTATTATCCTTCCATAAACTTCTTATTTTATTCCCCATAGGATGTGTTCTTATATCATACATGATTGGTTTACTTAGTTTCCAATTTACTTCCTCTCGTAGAGGTTATAACTTGTTGTTATTACTTAGTTGTATCCAGACATACTTTAATTGTTGAATAATAATTTGTATAGAAATGTGGAGTGTTTATGGAATGATACCTTAATAGTAAATTGATCAAATGGTTCATTGATGTGTTGAGCTTTCAGATACTCACTTACATAAGATGATTGAAACAATGAGCATGAGAAAGTGATTGATCTTAATGTCTTTGATCATGGTTGTTAATTGATTACTCAGGGTGACATATTGTTATTTATATTCTTGATTTGTATTCACGATGCAGGCATAGAGGCTTGGAAAGATCATAAGTAATGATCAAGGTTTATCAGTAGTTGAAGAAGATTTATTTCTTCTTATAGATACTTATTTTATGATTGATGAGATATGTACATATTCGATAAATATGTTAATACAATTATTATGTCATTTTCCACTTGTGGGTTTTGAGTTAACACTTGCTTGTATCACTAGTGTTCTATTGATTCTTTATTATGTACTTTTGATGGTTCACCTGATAGTTATGAGATGATCTATAGAGATGTTGTGGAAATGAATTGATAACTTAGGGAGTTGTTGTTTTATATAAGATCACATCTCTGTTGATGAGATGGTTCAATTTTGCATTACTCATTGGTGGAAGTATGATTATCAGTTGTGTGATTTGGGTACTCGCCCCTCTTTGGGTTATATATCCCTAATGACTTATCCCAAGTCACTTAAAGAGTTGTGGTTAAGGTTGTTGAGAGTTTGTGTTGGTCACAACCAATTATGGTTTGTGTAACTAGATGATTTGGTTTGTAGAGATGTTAGAAATTTAGTCCCACTTACACAAGTAATGCCGTTGTAGTACAAGATACACCGCAAGTTCTTTTGCTAATTTGATTCTACCGTTAGATATATGTTTGCATGCAAAAGGACAACACTTGCTGTACCATCCAATCCCGGCTAGCTAAATGTATCATAGTGCATGTATATTCCAACAGATTCAAATTCTAATTCTGAGAGACGCATATTATAGCTAAATGTATGATAATAATTTTGGTTTTGATTAACTATCTAGGCTATCTTTTAGTTTCAATGATCTGGTATGTAGGTCTATTACCCTTGATACTTTGAAACCAGAGAATATGTGTAGGACAACTAATTGTGAAGAAACTTGTAGCGAAATGGATTTTAATTTGTCATGTACACTAATGTGCAAGTTACTGCTAGCATACATAGTCATATACCTGATACTTGTACCATTTTCATATTTTAGGTGACCGGATTGAAGTCTTGGAGCAAGATGATAATTTTCAGCTGTTGTCTTCTCCCCAACGTTGGAGAACTTGCACCGACAAACCATTAAGACGTGCTAGAGCTAATGCAGCTGAAAATTATTTTGGAATGCCACTAACATAGTGGTTATTATAAACTATTGTGCATTTGACTCTTCCTTTGTCAATTCTATCAAACTCATGATATATGAATTAATAAGTATGCCTTTCAGATTGCCCAATTATTGTGAAGTGTTGTGCTAGCTGCGATGTTGTGTTGACATTTTGTGAGCAAATTAGTGATCTAATATATGGATTTTTTTATTACCGAAATTAAAACCAGTGACGGGTAGAATAATGGACCTGTCACTACAAAACCCACATGGTTGTGTCTTCCATCGCAACTAGTGACATTTATTTCTTTTGCCTGTCACTAGTTTACACATACTAGTGACGGGCACGCGCAAATGCCTGTCGCAGGTGCACATACTAGTGACAGGCACTAGCCCGTCACTAGTAACCTCCATACCAGTGACTAGTCATCAGTGACAGGCGCTTTGCCAGTCACTAGTAGGCCTTTTTAGCCTGTCACTGGTAGACTATTATGCATTAGTGATAATGATTTTTCAGGAATGAAAATGGCGGAGTAGAGCTACGTTCCAGGGGCGCTTGGATTCCTCTCCGGATTTATCTGCCCTGTTCTTCTGTGGTGCCCATGCATCGATGAGGTAGTATGCATCATTGTGCAGAGCCTTGCTCACAATGAATGACCCTTCCCATGGAGGGGAAAGTTTGTGCATCCCGGCTATGCGCTGCACAAGCCTAAGAACCATGTCTCCTTCTCGGAAAACCCTTGGGTTTACTTTCCGGCTATGATACCGTCTCAGATTCTGTTGATATACAGCTGATCCTAATAGAGTTAACTATTTTGCTTCCTCGAGAAAATCAACATCATCTTCTTGGCCTTCTCTTGCCTCTGCCTCAGTATAGAAGGTCACTCTCGGTGAGTCATTCTCAAGGTCAGTGGGCAACACGGCCTCTGCTCCATATACCTGGAAGAATGGTGTGTATCCGGTTGATCGGTTAGGGTAGTCCTTAGACTCCACAACACCACCGGCAACTCGTCAAGCCAACACCTAGGTGTTTTCAACAATGGCTCAATCAGCCTTGGCTTTATTCCGGATAGGACCATGCCATTTGCTCTTTCAACTTGCCCATTTGAAGCCGGATGGGCGACTGATGCAATGTCTAGCCAGATCTGCTTCTCCTTACAGAACCGAGCAAAAGCTCCTTGAGTGAAATTTGTCCCATTATCCGAGATGATCCCATGCGAGTAGCCATATCTCAGGATAACATCCTTCAAGAAACTCAATTTTGTGTTCCCATCACACTTCCGGATTGGCTTCACCTTGATCCACTTGGTAAATTTGTCCACCATGACCAGGATGTGAGTCATGTTGCCCCGAGCCGGCTTGAAAGGACCCACCATATCCAAGCACCAGACAGAAAATGGTCAGATGATGGGGATTATCTTCAAATCGGAAGCTGGCATATGAATTTTGCTTGCATATCGCTGGCACCCATTGCACTTTCTCACTAGGTCTTCTGCTTGTTGCATGGCAGTTAGCCAAAAGAATCCATGCCGGAAAGCCTTCTTGACCAGGGCCCGGGATGAGGCATGGTGCCCACATTCCCCTTGGTGTATTGCTCTGAGAATTTCTTCTCTCTCTTCCGGCTCAACACAGCGTTGGAGCACGCCAGTGGCACTTCTCTTGTATAGTTATTTATTGATGATGGTGTAGCCCTTAGATCTCCTCTGTATCTGCCTGGCTGTGACCTTGTCACTCGGCAAAGTGCCATCCATCAGGAAGGACAATATGGGCACAACCCAGCTTGGTGTAGTCCGAGTAGGAAAGACGGGTTCATCCACCTCCATTGGATCAGCTGTCATGACTTGTTCCGAGTTGGAGACGAGTCCCCGAGTACTGAGAAATGAGACCCGAAATGAATGCGACAGTCCTCGGGTTTAATGAGGCAGTCCCCGGGTTCTCCTTTGAGCTCTCCCAATCAATCTCCATGGAACAACTTCCGAATCCGACAGAGCCGAGATGAATATGGACTCCGAGTTGGGTGAGGGCTTGATAGATGGTTTCCTCAAATGCTCTAGAGCAATTCCAGGCGGGATGAACTGCCGAGAAGAACCCAACTTGGACAGAGCGTCCGCTGCATCATTTTCAGCTCGGTGGATGTGATGGAACTCACACCCATCGAAGAATCCGGACATATTTTGGATGAGGAACCGGTAAGACGCCATGTTGGCATCCAACGCGTCCCAAGTCCCCGAGGCTTGTTGGACTACCAGGTCCGAGTCGCCATAGCATATAATCCGTCGGATACCAATCTCATTGGATACTTTCAGCCCGTGGACCAGGGCCTCATACTCGACAACATTATTGGATGCCGGAAAATGGATCTGCAACACATACTTGAGTTGATCCCACTTGGGTGAGGTTAGCACAACACCAACACCGAGTCCCTCTTTTACCTTAGAGCCATCGAAATGAATCCGCCATAAATTTGTTTCCGGCAACGGAGGCTCATACTGCATTTCGGCCCAGTCAACAAAGAAATCCGCCAGAGCCTAGGATTTGATAGCTTCTCTTCTCGCGTACGCCGGGGAGTAGGCGTCTAGCTCAATTTCCCACTTGGCTACCCGACCTCTTGCATCCTTGTTTCCCATAATCTCCGAGATGGGGGCAGTGGTCACCACCATAATCAGATGCTCTTGGAAATAGTGCTTGAGTTTCTTGGCGCCCAGATAGACTCTATATGTCATCTTCTGATAATGAGGTTAGTTTTGCTTGGAGCTGGATAGCACCTCACTGAAACAATATACCGGCCTCTGCACCAATTTGCCTTCCTCTCCGCGATCCACAACTACCACCACACTCATAACCCGGTTGGTAGATGTAAGATAGAGCAGCATAGGATCTCTAGGCAGAGGAGACGCCAGAACCGGAGCGGTAGCCAGCATGGTCTTGGGCTCCCGGAAAGCCACATCAGCTTGAGGTGTCCAAACAAACTTATCGCTTTTCTTCATGAGCTGGTACAGAGGCAGGGCCTTCTCGCCCATTCTCCAATGAACCGGCTAAGGGAAGCCAGACACCCGGTAAACTTCTGCACATCCTTCAGTGACCTCGGCAAAGACATGATCTCAATAGCTTTTATCTTGTAGGGATTGGCTTAAATGTTGTGGAGATCCAGCACACCACTGCATTTGTAGTGCGCAAGTCGATGACATAACACTCACGGAAGGACTTATCCGTGAATATTACATCCCTCAGAGTAGTACAACAGAAACATAGCGGGTCCAGGCAAAACTATAGGATACAAACTTCATTACAAAATCTTGGGAATCTCTTTGATAAATCAAGAAGATCTCCTGCAAAAGAAACATCAGAAGAAGCAATTCAAAGATCCAAGCTGGAGAATTACTCTAGCTCAGAATTTAATCTACTAAGGCTGATGTCAGCCCTAATCTATGGCTTGTAACAGCTAAGTCCAAGAATGTTCTCCACCTACACCTTGATGGCATCTCTTCCACCAGCGTGGTTGATGATGATACTTTACTGGATAAGTAGTATAATACTCCACCTAGCTTCATGAGGTAATGTTGGCTTCACGATGACGACTTCCATAGGCTTCAACTCTAAGGAGGGGGTCAAATGGGAACGAAGGAGTAACGAGCGTTACTCAGCAAGCTCATGAAATATAGTGGGTAGTTTGATGTACTAACTACATATTTAGACTCAGAAGAGTCATAAGCTAATGCAAGGTTTTGTAAAACTTTCTTCAAGATGTTGCTTTTAATTTCTGAAAACTATGCCCGCCAGATCTTCACAGGACTAGAACTTCATGGAGTTGCCTTTCCTGCGGCGTTCGCAGCTCCTTCCCGGAACAGGGGTTAACATGTCACATCCTTTTACACTCTGCAGAGGTGCGTTACTTTACCCATGGATGACCAAGACCATGTTGCACAACCAGGTGTACATTCCTGTCCACTCCCACTCAGGTGTGGGGCCCGGTTGTTGGTCCAAGCCAAACCGTGCTTCTCCGCACAACGCATGCCCACCCATTTCTGCCAGCAGGTTGAACGCCTGATTGCACCCCTCACGACGGAGATCTACGCGCCCCTGGCAGACACTCATAGACCCCAGAGTCCGTGGGACGTAAGGGCTCCCACCCATGTGCATGTAGTCTCGCAAGACCTACAACGTACGTCTCTGGCAGTCCGTTGACACGCGAACGAGAGAAGATCACAGCTGACTTACTCCCCCCATAGAAGATCCATGGTTAACACGAATTTACGGCGCAAGAATCCTGACGGCAGTTGTGATTAATCCTAGTTAATACTTTCCCATTCAGATGGAACTTTCCTTTGACCTATTCATCTTACCATGGTTCCATCCGCCCACCAAACAGAACACTACCACTCGGGTAGTCATTCAATTAGTCATATTATTATAAAAATAGGATCATGCATTCTTTTGAGACTAGGTGGTAATACGATATAGTTTTTGCAATTAGTTTGTTATGTAGTACTGCAAAGGATATGAGCAAGTGATGAACTTACCTGAGATTGAAATAACCATAGTAATCAAGGTCTTCGAGGTTCGAGGGTTGCGTAGACAATTCCGACATCTGAAAGATAGCAAAGTAGTCCCGGTAAGGACTACAGAAAACATTGGCAAGATGATACATGCATAGTAATGAGATGCATCGTGAATTACCCTGGAAACACCCCATCTTACAGGTGTAAGCCACGTTTGATACGATATCGTAATCACACAGGATTTAGGTGAATTGTTTCATTACTTGTGGTGATGTGGTTATTACTTATTTTAGACTTACACGTGTTTCATTTTTACTTAGCAAACAATCGTTATCCTGTTACGTAGAAGTGTTGATTACTTGGTGAGGTAATAAGATAATGACACATGGAAAACAACTATTGAAAAGATAACAGTCATATTATGTTTTATATTCAAAAAGTGTAGAGCATATGTCAAAGGGTTTAATTGAAAATGATGAACTATTACAATTAATCTATCATCACCTAACTTGCTAATGATTGGTGATGATAGGTTTAATATGTGTGAAAATATTTGATAGGTTTAATATGTGTGAAAATATAATAGAATTCCAGTATATGTGTACAAAAAGTTTATAAGTTGATCAAAATATTAAATGTTTGTCATATTTGAGTTGGAAATGTTTTTCTCTTTAATTTGATATATCATTTGAAGTTTTCTGAAAAGATTTGAATAAGATATTAATTTATTAATTTTAAATTAATTAAATGGTTAGGCAAAATATTGTACACATGAAAACTTGGTCAAATGACTATGAAAACATCATAGATGAGTTGCATATGTCATTTTGAGCAATTTGGTATATAACTTGTATTTTTCTGGTTTTATGAATTATTTATTATTTTTCTCAAATTTTAAATGATTTATTTTAATTAAAGAAAATCTTTAATTTTAAACTTTATCAAACATTTTTGAAAATCTGATAAATAATTAGATTATATTTTTCTGATTCATTTGATATATTATTTATATTTTTCTGAGTTATAGGTTTAAAGTTATTGGTTTATTAAGTTTACTTATTTTTATATTATTATTTGAATTGACAGGTGGGTCCCACCTGTCATATTCGTTTTAAATCAAAAATTAAAGAAAATAAACAGAAAAGAGCTCATGAAGTCATGATGACGTCATGACTGTGTCATCACAGAGCAATTCTTCTATGTGAATTCGAATTCGATGAATTCGATGGAAATTGGTCTAAGCCGTGTGCTCCACGAGCTCGAGCAGGATACAGCGAGTCTAGGGACGGCGATACTGTGACCGAATGGTCACCGGAACTCTACGGGCGACCACCGGCGCGGCGGCAGATGGCGGCGCGTGGCGACAGTGACCAAATTGTTGACAAAAAATTGGATTGAGGGCACCCAGAGATGCAGCAGCTCACCCAGAGCGTGTGTAGATGCTCGGTGAAGGAAGGGGTCGTCGGAATCGACGGTGCGCTTCCACGGCGACCGGCGGCAGAGAGAAAGGGAACGACCAAATTCGCGGGCATCCGGCCATCCCAGCAAACGAGGCTTCTGGAGGAGGAAGTGGAGGTCCAGGCGCATCCGGTGGTGCACTCGGTTCCTCGCGAGGTGGCCGAAATAGTCTGGACACGATGGCGACCGTGGCGACTAGGGTTAGGGTTTCTGCTCGTTTACAGAGGAAGAGAGAGCAGGCGAGGGGAAGTGAGAGTGAGAGAGAGGGCACGACTCTCCTCTACGGTTCTTATCCACGCGAAGGGCGGCCGTGGGGAGGTGGCAGTGCGGCGACGGAGGCGGTCGCACGCCTCTGGACTTCTGGTCAGAGGTTGAAGAAACAATGAATTAAAACATATTTAAGAAAACCCCCTGGAAGTTTTTATAACTTGCAACTAAATCCTTCTGTTTAGGAAACTGAAAGTAAAACAATGTTTTCAGGGCCTTTCTGTGAACATAAAAATTATTAAAAATAATATTTAGAATCCTTGTCAAATTTCACATCTCACCATGTTTTGTTTTGATGAATTTGAAGAATATTTGTATTTTTTATTTAGGGTGCTAGATTAAGTGGTTTTGTGGTTTTCTCTTTATTTTATATATTTAATGGCTTGAAAATTATGATAAAGCATGTTTAATAAAAGCACACACTCCCATCTTGTGGATACCAAGGTGGTGTATCATAATTGGACAATTTTTTAGTTACAATTTATTATAGAAAGTATTTTGGTAAAACTACTGGGTAATGTTTCTATGCTCTGTTATGAAAATCACTTAATAGTGAATTGTATTCCATGTCAAACCAAATGATGTTGGTTAATGAATGGACTTGTTTTCTCTTTATAAAACTATGTTATTTTCATAGTTAAACTCTTAGCAATCTTGGTTGCCATTTTACTTAGGTGAGTGCAAGTCATGTTGATTGTTTTTAGGGCTTGACCAGGTGGAAAACATATCTGGTTTTGGAATCCTATTTTCTTGTTTTCCACATAGGTTCCAATATGTATATTATCCCATGTTTTCTTTAGAGCATGTAATTATTTCACATGGTGATGGGTTGATGCATTTTTTCTATCATCTGTTAGTCTTGTGTATGAAAAAGATTTGGAAAACAAAGTGTTAGGCTTGTTTTCATCTACCTCCACATATCAAGACATGTGGATGCAATACCTTGTTGTTATTTATAACTGGATACTTGTTTCCATTTAAGATATTTACTATTTGTTCCTCATCTCTGTTGATCTTGACAAGGTATAGGGGTTATGGATTTTCTAACCTTAACTAATGCTTTACTGAATAAATTCTTCCTAAGACAGTGTTGCTCCTAGTTGACTTCTGTTACTTGATGTTCTTCTCTCTAGTTGCCACTAGTCTTCTGTTTTCACCTTGTGTCACTTGCAAGTAATATCATCTCTTGGATTCCACCTTCAACTATCTTCCTCTAGTGGTGAAAACAACCAGTGTTTCCAAGCAAAGATTTTACTTAGATGATTATACAAATATGGGAGTTTGTTTTATGACATCAATTAGCCTTAAGCATATGACAAGAATCTGTTGACAAGTTTGCAAGTCTTGTCCCCAAATTAATTTTCATATCCAGATGGCATAGATGTACTATGGTATTCAACCTTCTGTTTGTTTGTGTATGACACTCAATTGTTTGAGTATACAAAAGTGATCTGTTAACAAGGTCTAGAAGCTTGTTACCAAACTACTTCTATATAACACTAACATTGTAATATCACACTATTTCAAGAGAGTTAATAAGATCTGATCATGATATAAGTGTTTCCAACTACTCTTATAGTAACTTAGAGTAGCACTTCTAGCACACTCTAAATAATCTTCTTGAAGATCTTCTGGTGGTAGTTCCTCCTTTCTTGTGAGTTTCTTCTCCTGCAGAATGATTTAGAGAAGATTAGAAACATGATAAAATTGCCTAGGCAACATAACATCTAGATTAAGAGTTAGTTCATGCTTTTATTATCCTTCCATAAACTTCTTATTTTATTCCCCATAGGATGTGTTCTTATATCATACATGATTGGTTTACTTAGTTTCCAATTTACTTCCTCTCGTAGAGGTTATAACTTGTTGTTATTACTTAGTTGTATCCAGACATACTTTAATTGTTGAATAATAATTTGTATAGAAATGTGGAGTGTTTATGGAATGATACCTTAATAGTAAATTGATCAAATGGTTCATTGATGTGTTGATCTTTCAGATACTCACTTACATAAGATGATTGAAACAATGAGCATGAGAAAGTGACTGAGCTTAATGTCTTTGATCATGGTTGTTAATTGATTACTCAGGGTGCCATATTGTTATTTATATTCTTGATTTGTATTCACGATGCAGGCATAGAGGCTTGGAAAGATCATAAGTAATGATCAAGGTTTATCAGTAGTTGAAGAAGATTTATTTCTTCTTATAGATACTTATTTTATGATTGATGAGATATGTACATATTCGATAAATATGTTAATACAATTATTATGTCATTTTCCACTTGTGGGTTTTGAGTTAACACTTGCTTGTATCACTAGTGTTCTATTGATTCTTTATTATGTACTTTTGATGGTTCACCTGATAGTTATGAGATCTATAGAGATGTTGTGGAAATGAATTGATAACTTAGGGAGTTGTTGTTTTATATAAGATCACATCTCTGTTGATGAGATGGTTCAATTTTGCATTACTCATTGGTGGAAGTATGATTATCAGTTGTGTGATTTGGGTACTCGCCCCTCTTTGGGTTATATATCCCTAATGACTTATCCCATGTCACTTAAAGAGTTGTGGTTAAGGTTGTTGAGAGTTTGTGTTGGTCACAACCAATTATGGTTTGTGTAACTAGATGATTTGGTTTGTAGAGATGTTATGTTATAAAGATCACTCCAATTGTACTCTTGACTAGATGAACTAGACCTATTTCATCATGTCAAGTGATACTTTGGTCACTTTGATTTGTTTAAACTTTCGCGCCAAAATTTCCCGTACTTTTAGATGCATGCTTTGCAAATGCACATATTATATTTAGATCCTTATAACCTCCCAAAAACTAGGATGTTAGAAATGCCCCGACTAGACACAAGGAAACGGAGTAGCTTCCTGGCCGGGACACCAAACATGCACTTGGTCGGATTCAGCTTCATCCGGTACCTCCGCAGATTTGCGAATGTTTCTTCTATGTAACTCAGCAGTGTGTGTTTTTCTTTGGTTTTGATGACTATGTCATCCACATACACCTGGAAATTTTTGCCGATCTGCTCATGCAGGCATTTCTGCATGCACCTCTGGTATATGGCCCCAGCATTCCTCAACCCAAAACACATGACACGATAGCAATAAGCCCCGTACGGGGTGATAAAAGCAGTCTTTATTTGATCAGCCAGATTCAGTGGAAACTGGTGAAAACCAGAGTAGGCATCAATAAAAGACAAAAGTTCGCACCCGACAGTGGAATCGATCACCTGATCTATCCGGGGCAGTGGGAACGGGTCCTTGGGGTAGGCCTTGTTCAAGTCAGTGTAGTCGACGCACATTCGCCACACCACAACGACCATGGGGTCGTCCTTCTTTTTCTCCACCATGACCGGATTGGCCAGCCAATCCAAATGCAGCACCTCCATGATGAATCCACTTGCTAACAGCCTTGTGATTTCGTCACCAATGACTTTCCTTCTTTCTGCCGCAAACCGGCGCAGAGCTTGCTTCACCGGCTTGGCATCCGGCCGCACATGTAAAGTGTGCTTAACCTACTCCCTCGGGACACCCGGCAGATCCTGATTGGACCAGGCAAAGACATCCCGAATCTCATGGAGGAAGTGGATGAGCGCGCTTTCCTATTTCTCCTCCAACCCGGCACCGATGATGGCAACACGCTGGGGGAACTCCGGGTTGATCTGCACCTTCTTTGTCTCCTGGGAGGCCTGGAATGTGGCTCCATGCTAAGAGTCCGGCATGCCTGCCATACCGAGTTGAGCTGCCTGGGCCAGGGCCACCACCTCATGGATCTTCTTCTTCTCGGCCGTAATGACCATGGACTCAGCTAGCCGAGATCCGACAGATGCACACTCCAGAGAGCGCTTGTAGTCACCCGAGATGGTGATGATGCCATTGGGACCGGGAAGCTTCATCTTCAGATAGGAGGCATGAGTAGAGGCTGTCTCTCGGCAAGTTATTGAGCCAGATCCGGGCTGGGCCCTCAAACATCTGAGGCACATACCTCACCGCCCACCTGCGGTTACCACCGGCAATGTGCACGGTAGTGACATAGTCATTCAGCCAGTCCTCTGGCTTGGTGCTCCCATCATAGGTCTTGCTTACTTTTGTCAGCTGGAATTTTTGCACAGTAGGCTCGTTCATGATTCTGGGACCAAAACAGAGTGGTCCTGGCGGGCCTGCCTGCTCCATCTCCTCAGACCGATAGATCTTGTCTAGCTTGTACCTTGCATCACTCGGCTGCAGCACACGTGCCCCCTACCGAGATCCAATTCCTCCATGATCATACCTCTCATTTCTTTGGTACCCGGTCTGCTCCATCGCCGAGTACCCATCATTGTATCCGTCCTGTCGCGCGGCGCCGGGTTGGGGAACCGGGTTGACCACAGCGGCAACGGCCTGCGGCTGAACAACGGGACCGGCACTGGGTTGAGGTTGAACCGGGTGCCGAGATGGACCATCTCGGTTGCTTCCTTGCCCCTCTCGGTGAACTCGAGCAGTAGCATGACCACCACCTTGCACAATCTGTTCTTGACCGGGCTACCGCTTTTCATTGTGCTTTTTTCCGGCGACAGCCGGGTCGTACACATGTATATGCTTATGTTTCCCGGAGTTTACACTCGGAGATCTCCCACTACCGGTAAGGGGTGACGAGGCCTGGCCTCCGGATCTCATCCCATGCGACTGAACAACATGAGAGGCACCAACCCCCGGATTCGCCTTCCGGGAAGCCTCGTTTTGCCTACCAGCTTCAAGAACAAGCTCATTGAGCCAGTCCTGCTGCCTAATGCGAGCTTCACCAGTCAGGTGTGGCAACTCGGCAGCAACTGCTTCTGCCGCCCTAAGCGTCTTAGTAGGAGAAATGTACTTAGGACTATCAGCCGAGGTCAAACTAGCAGACTTGCTAGCAACTCTACCATCTCTAGCCAACTCGGCACCTAAGTTGCACCGAATAACTCCTATCCGGCTAGGGTTCTTTGCAACCAGAGTAAAACCATGAGACCTATTATACTCATTCTAGTCAAGAGTGAATTCAAGCCTGACCTTGGCCATCTCCCGGGCTTCCCGGAGCATGGCCTGGCGCTGCTCCTCCAGCTGCACCCTCAGCACCGCCGGATCTGTATCCGCGGCGAGAGGCATGCACAGGTTCTCGAGGACACCGGCAAGAGGCGCTGGTATCTCTATCGATGTAGAAGGAGCCTTGTAGCCCGGTTGGTTCTGGGGATTGTCGTATGGCTTGTGGCTCGGCCGAGCAGCCGGTTCGTCAACAACTTCAGGCACAGCGGGCGCGCCTTTCACGGTAGCAGGGACCGGGCCAGTCATCGTCACCTCCACGCTGCACGCAGAACTGCCGGTTGGCTGCCCGCGGACGGCGAGAACGGCAGGAGGGTACGCGGCAACGAGCGCCCCTCGGGGTACTCGCGGATGACGGTGGTGGCGACGTACACCAGATGCGTGCCGAAGATGAAGACGAAGCCGCCTGCAGGCACGGGCCTGCCGCAGAAATCACCCGCGTGGTCGATGAAGAAGTCGAGGGAGCCAAATTTGTGGACAAGGCCACAAACCACGTTCTCCCCCTGTAACATCCCTGATTTTTGGAAATCTCAAAAATCACAAAAATTTGAAACTTTTTGTTTTCTATTAAAGCAATCCACCAAAAACAAATAAAACCCAAACACAAAGGAAATAATATTGTAATTCCTATGTTATTGAAATTAAGAATACAAATATACCTCTATTCCATGAACCCTAAAATCCCATTCAAAAATAAATTCTTTATATAAAGGAAATATGTTTTTATCAACAAGCCTTTACCCAAAATAATTACAACACCAATATTACTTTGAAGATATTTTAGGGCAACAAAAGTAAAAGATTTATAACCCTTAATAAAGTCCTAAGCCTCAAAAATATTTGATGAGAATAAAATGTTTTAATAATAACTCTTAGTTGTTATTCCAAGTTTTAAACATGAAGGGGGTGAAATGAAATGCATTGCCTTGAAAATAACATAACAAAAGGTTTTGAAAACAATATTATGACTTATGGTTTTATTCTAAATATTATTGATCAACAATAATAATTAATTGTGATGAACTAATTAAATTGCATTAAGTTACTATTAGTAGATCCTTCAACTCCTAAAAATATAAAATGTGAAAGTGGTTTAAAAATGATATATGATTTGTAAAATGTCTCTGAGATTTTATTTAGACAATAACATCAATTTATTATTTTCTAAATTTTAAAATGGAATAAAGTTACTATTAGTAAATCACTGAAAGCTTAAAAATATAAAATATAAACATGATGTGAAATGAGTTTCAAAAATAATAATTGACATGTTTAATGTTTTCAATTGGGAAAACAACATCTTCATTTGAGAAAACCACATTATTTTTATTAAACCCCAAGTCAAATAAATAAGGAAAATTTTCTATTAAGTGACTATGATGTTTTCATCATATTTATAAATTATTAAATCATGGAAACAAGTTGAAATGGTTTTGGAAAATAGTAATTAACCATATTATAGTCTCTGAAATTTTATTTAATCAAAACCTCATTTTATTAATTTTCTAATTTAAAAATATACATTAAGTACTATTAGTGATTTAATTTTAATTACAAAATATAAAAAATGATTTGTGTTGGAAACATCAAAATAATGTTTCTATTTGGTAGATATTTCAATTACAATTTTTTTTGAAATTTAAATGAGGTTGTTTGGATTTATAAAACAGAAATTATAAGAGAAATAAGAAAAACAGAATTAAAAAAAATTGATGACGTCATCATGACGTCACCCTATCTTCTTCCTTCTGTAACCGAAGAATTCCCGAAACTGCCGATTTCAATTTGCGAGATTTAATCCTTGATTCATTGCCTCGTTTCCTCCTCCTTAAAGCCCTGCATTTCCTCTTCATTTCCCCCTCCTTTTCCCCTCGAATCTGTGCCCCCAGGCCGGAGGAATTTCTCACCGGAGTGGCTCGAGTCCACCGCCGTTTTTCATCGTTGTGGCCGTTACAGGAGGTCATCGGCCCCGTTTTCCC
The DNA here is from genome assembly GCA_028641055.1 of Alopecurus myosuroides. Taxonomy (NCBI): domain Eukaryota; kingdom Viridiplantae; phylum Streptophyta; class Magnoliopsida; order Poales; family Poaceae; genus Alopecurus; species Alopecurus myosuroides. Next base: position 104,054,597 of record CM054058.1, read on the forward strand.
ACTCCTCTACTTTCCCTTGTCCCCACGAACCTCCTCATATTTTTTTTCTTGATTTTGTTCCGCAGGGAACCAACGAATCGAGCTCGCCGGAGCCGTCCCGCACCGCCGCCTCGGAAATCATCATGGCGCCGCCGTTTCGAGCACCACGGGAGGCTTGCGAGCACACCATCAGATTCCCCATGTCGAGGAGACCCTCTCTGTGCTATCCCCGAGCCAGAGGGTGCCTCCTAGCCTCGACGCCGTTGAAGACCGAGGGCAGCGCCGCCACCGCGCCATTTTCCGGCGACCTACCCCGGTGAGACCCCTCCCCCTCTCTTGTCCGTTCGATCTACCACGAAGGGCCACGATAGATCCCCTCAACGAAGGGGTATGCCAACCCTCAGATCTGGATCTAACGATCCAGATCAAATCACTTAAACCCAGTCAGCACAGCCCAGTCAGCGACCAGTCAGCATCCAGTCAGCATGTGCGACCAATCAGATCCAGCCACGTGGCCAGCCTGTAATTTAAATTTTTCTCCCGCTAGAATAAATTGGCAGTTTTACAGATTAGTCCTCTGCATCTTAGTTCTATCATAACTTTTGATCCATGAAGCCAAATTTAGCAATCTTGGACTTTTTGAAATCACAGAACATGTAGAAACTTTTGGCACTGGCCAAATTCAAATTTGACAAACTTAAATTTGTTCAAATTCAAATATGCTTGTTTGATGAAATTTGGCATAATTCAAATTCTACAAATCCAAAAATTGTAAATAAAATATATTTGAAAACCTTAGGATGTGTACTTTCATATCCTCTGTCCCAAAATAATAATTGAACAAATTAAATTGAATTTAGAATTTAGTTGTCTATTTGAGTATTTTTGGCATAGATTAATTTGTATAAATAATTTCAATATAGTTCCTTTTGCAAAATTGTTCCATTTGATAACCTTGAACCAGAAACAACCTTGCCCAACCATTTTGGGACACCCTTGGACCATGACCATGTATTTTAGCCAAAAATCCATCATAGTAGTCCATCTAGTTATTATGTCTTAAATTTTGTTTCTATTTCTTTCTACCATTGTTTGTTGTGGCCATTTTGAATCCAAGACCAAGTCCCTTGTATGTAAACCTTCTAAGAGACCAAGTAGTGAACCTCAAACACTAGTACTATAGGTTTCTATCTACCCCTCCATCCCCCTATTCTTGCTTCAAGAATCCATCAAGTTAGCAAATGAAAAACAAGACTCAAGCAATAGAAGGCTCTTCACTTTCAACTTGGTGGCAACATGAAGAGAATACAAGGAGGATCAATGAAGAAATTTTGAAGAAAAGACTCCACCACTAGAGGAAACTCAAGGAAGTACAAGTGTGAAGAAATCCAGAAGAAAACATCTCCCTCTCTCTTTCTATCTTTCTTCTTATTTTTCTTTCCAAATTAACTTAGTAGTATTTGTGCCCATCCCATACCCAAACCAATTAGTGAAGTGAAAACCATGAAGACTATCAAGACCAAGAGAAGCACCACACCAAGGAAGGAAACAACTTAGATGTCATGATGATGATCTTCAAGAAGGCAATCACATGAGGCCTAGAAGCAATCCATACAAGTTGAAGAATAACATGTTATTTTTATCCAACCATTGACCCAAATGGAAAACCCAAGACTTAGTAATATTTTTCCCTTTGATGATGAAGTTAGTAGACCTACCCTAGCCACAATGAAAAATACTAACATAGTCACTCAAATATTTTTGAAGGTGAATATGACCAATTGTTTGCATGTATTACTTTAGTTGAAGAAGTAATATGTTTATTCTAAGTGAACTCTTGGAACTCCCTCGAAAGGTATGGTTATAATAAAGTTAGTTTTATACATAAATCAACATAGCCCTTCCCAAGTAAGCCATTGGAATTGCCTTAACAAGAATGAGACCACTAGGGAATGAATCTTTCAACTCAAACCTAGACCTTGTCCTAACCAACTTGGTTAAGCCCCTTTTGATATGTTAGTTGCTATGTATGTTTTCTACACTTGTATGTTTGTTTGTTAGGATGCTTGTTTATTTTGTTATTGTGTTTTCAATGAATAGATTGTACGGAGAGCAACGATCTTTTGTGAAGAGAGTGTGATATCTTCACTAACTTCAACAAGGCAAGTAACACATCAACAACTACCCATTATTTTATATATGCATTAGTTGATTTTTGAGTAGTATGCATTGATAGGAAATTTTACTAAGTTATGTTATGCTATGCTATTATCCTAGTAGGGTGTAACCATATCTTTTATCCTTGTTATTTATAGCCTTAGAACTTGATAGATGCTATGCAATGTGACAAATGATTTTTACTTGATGTTGTGGGAAAATTCTAAGTAACAACTTCAATGAACCACCTGGGTGGATTTGGTTGTTTGGCTGATGAGAGTTGAGTGTCTCCCCGAGGGGTTGTTCACTTGAGGAATGCCACCCAGGAACAAAGTGATTATGATGTTCCCCAAGTTTAGATTGCTTCCAGTGCAGCCTTTAGTCATATGGGCTCTGTCTTGATCAACTAAGTTGTGAGGGTTCAGCCTGGGCTTGACAAGCAGATGTAGCATAATTATAGGTGGAACGGGTCTTGCCATTGGGTTGAATTCTTGCTTCTGAAAGATCTCGTCTCGATTCTTCTCCTTTCCTTAATGCACTCAGGGTGTATAGGATGTTTGGGTTGAGTTGGGTCTGAAGGTGAAAGTGCACAAGCTCTGCAGAGTCAACAAACTAAGATCTTAGCCGTGTCCCTGGTTATGGACAACTATGAGCAGCTGGACAAGGAAGGACGGAAGAATCACATCACCATTTTCAATAAGTAAAATTTTGACCAACTGAAGAGTATTGTGGTACTTGGATTTCAGTCCAATGATGCCACCCTTTTGAAAAGAAAAGCTTGTTTTACAAAAGTGATAGGAGAAAACTGGCTTTATGCAAAAACTTAGCCAAAACTCCACTCAGCCAAATAAGCATGTAGTATTAGTCTTGCCATTTATATCCACCATAGTGTTACTTGCCAATACATTAAATGGTATTGACTCCCTTGTGGCTGCATATTCCATATTGCAGATGTTTCTGAAGACGAGTGAGGATTTCGTTTAGGATCTCGAGACTATCGCCAACATGTTTTGCCTGTGGCACATGAAGAAGATGGGCTCAATGTTGTTCTATGTTTTCCGCTGTAATACTTTGTTTTCTGCTAGTCTTCTAAGACTATGCAAGTTGTAATACTATTTTGTAAAGACTGGATCATGCGATGTAATAGAATTTGATGCATTTGCATGATATTTCATTTTGTACTGTGGTGCTAGCAATTGATCCAGGGACTAGCACAATAACACAGGTATTCCATCTTTATTAAAAGTTGGGATGCTACAAAATGGTATCAGAGCATTGTGTTGCCTTTAGGATTCGAGGCCCTTAGGTTTGGAAAACCCTTTTTGATCAAATTTATTGACTCCTTTGAGTACTTTTGGATCCTAGCGGCATAGTGAGATGAAGCGGCCCGGACAACTTTACGTGTCCACGGACACGAGACCGTTCCCTGATTGGCTTGCGGGTGCCAGTATCTCTCACTATAGTGAACATCCAATTTGCAACAAGTTGTTAATAACCCATTGATCACCCTAGATTGAAAAATATCTATGTTCAAACTTTCTAAAAACAAAACAATCATCTTAGTTCATCTCATATCATCTCATCTATTATTCATCTTAAAAAAAAATTCCCTAGATGACCTCCTCCTCAATACCATCAAGACAAGAATGTTGATGACCATACCAAGAAGTGCAAGAAGTATTTTCACCACATGAAGACCTACACTCAAGATTTTTGAAGAACTTGAAGAAAAACTTAGACTTCACCACAATCAAGAAGACCTTAGGAAATGGAGAGAAGAATTTGAAGAACGCAAGAAGATATAGATGAGACCACCAATCTAGTTTGTTAGAACAACGTTAACGTGTTAGTATATTGATCATACCAATGAGTGTGGTATGACAATACTAGATGTTTTTGAAAACTTTATTGTTTGGTGTGATGATTGTGTTGTTATTTGGTTGCTATGTGTTGTTTGTAAGATGAGTTTCCTTGATCTGCTATTTTGGATAAGAACCTTTCTTAGTCATCTTTCTAAATCTCTACTCATCCCTACTAGACAAAACCCAACACCATACTCATTCACCAACCATAGTGAGAACCATTTGGAATCATACAACCTTTACCCTATTGATACACAAGCCATCCTAATTGAGGAATGCTAGTATCAAATTTATTTCTTCTGTGTGAAGGAACAATCACATCCATGATCAATGCCAACTACCTAATAAGGAGTATCCAGCCCATCAACAAGTGAAGAAGAAAAGTGAACCCCAAGTTGCATGAGCTATGAAGATTTCAGAGCCAACTACACCAAGAGAAGAAGTAATGAAGAAACACAACTACCCAGTTTGTGTTACATGAGAGTTTGTTTAGAAATAGCATGATGTTGCCTTCAAGGATGACAACAACAAGATGGAAGATTGTCAAGAATATCAAAAGACCAAGTTGAGAGTGAACCAAAGGCTTTTGATTGACCCAAAGAGTGACCCCTCAGTGTCAAAGGTAGTTCAACAGACCTATGTTGGTCTACACCTCTACCACAGAGGAAAGATCTACTCAAGCTAATTTAGAATCAATCTACACTCCAATCTAATGAAAATAGACTACCCACAAAAGTTTCTTTTAAGGGTGGTAGCCCACCCAGTTGTTTTGGAATCCAATTACCCAAATCTTTCTTTCTAACCTTCCCAAATCTCGGGACGAGATTTCTTTTAAGGGTGGTAGTCTGTAACATCCCTGATTTTTGGAAATCTCAAAAATCACAAAAATTTGAAACTTTTTGTTTTCTATTAAAGCAATCCACCAAAAACAAATAAAACCCAAACACAAAGGAAATAATATTGTAATTCCTATGTTATTGAAATTAAGAATACAAATATACCTCTATTCCATGAACCCTAAAATCCCATTCAAAAATAAATTCTTTATATAAAGGAAATATGTTTTTATCAACAAGCCTTTACCCAAAATAATTACAACACCAATATTACTTTGAAGATATTTTAGGGCAACAAAAGTAAAAGATTTATAACCCTTAATAAAGTCCTAAGCCTCAAAAATATTTGATGAGAATAAAATGTTTTAATAATAACTATTAGTTGTTATTCCAAGTTTTAAACATGAAGGGGGTGAAATGAAATGCATTGCCTTGAAAATAACATAACAAAAGGTTTTGAAAACAATATTATGACTTATGGTTTTATTCTAAATATTATTGATCAACAATAATAATTAATTGTGATGAACTAATTAAATTGCATTAAGTTACTATTAGTAGATCCTTCAACTCCTAAAAATATAAAATGTGAAAGTGGTTTAAAAATGATATATGATTTGTAAAATGTCTCTGAGATTTTATTTAGACAATAACATCAATTTATTATTTTCTAAATTTTAAAATGGAATAAAGTTACTATTAGTAAATCACTGAAAGCTTAAAAATATAAAATATAAACATGATGTGAAATGAGTTTCAAAAATAATAATTGACATGTTTAATGTTTTCAATTGGGAAAACAACATCTTCATTTGAGAAAACCACATTATTTTTATTAAACCCCAAGTCAAATAAATAAGGAAAATTTTCTATTAAGTGACTATGATGTTTTCATCATATTTATAAATTATTAAATCATGGAAACAAGTTGAAATGGTTTTGGAAAATAGTAATTAACCATATTATAGTCTCTGAAATTTTATTTAATCAAAACCTCATTTTATTAATTTTCTAATTTAAAAATATACATTAAGTACTATTAGTGATTTAATTTTAATTACAAAATATAAAAAATGATTTGTGTTGGAAACATCAAAATAATGTTTCTATTTGGTAGATATTTCAATTACAATTTTTTTTGAAATTTAAATGAGGTTGTTTGGATTTATAAAACAGAAATTATAAGAGAAATAAGAAAAACAGAATTAAAAAAAATTGATGACGTCATCATGACGTCACCCTATCTTCTTCCTTCTGTAACCGAAGAATTCCCGAAACTGCCGATTTCAATTCGCGAGATTTAATCCTTGATTCATTGCCTCGTTTCCTCCTCCTTAAAGCCCTGCATTTCCTCTTCATTTCCCCCTCCTTTTCCCCTCGAATCTATGCCCCCAGGCCATAGGAATTTCTCACCGGAGTGGCTCGAGTCCACCGCCGTTTTTCATCGTTGTGGCCGTTACAGGAGGTCATCGGCCCCGTTTTCCCACTCCTCTGCTTTCCCTTGTCCCCACGAACCTCCTCATATTTTTTTTCTTGATTTTGTTCCGCAGGGAACCAACGAATCAAGCTCGCCGGAGCCGTCCCGCACCGCCGCCTCGGAAATCATCATGGCGCCGCCGTTTCGAGCACCACGGGAGGCTTGCGAGCACACCATCAGATTCCCCATGTCGAGGAGACCCTCTCTGTGCTATCCCCGAGCCAGAGGGTGCCTCCTAGCCTCGACGCCGTTGAAGACCGAGGGCAGCGCCGCCACCGCGCCATTTTCCGGCGACCTACCCCGGTGAGACCCCTCCCCCTCTCTTGTCCGTTCGATCTACCACGAAGGGCCACGATTAGATCCCCTCAACGAAGGGGTATGCCACCCTCAGATCTGGATCTAACGATCCAGATCAAATCACTTAAACCCAGTCAGCACAGCCCAGTCAGCGTCCAGTCAGCATCCAGTCAGCATGTGCGACCAATCAGATCCAGCCACGTGGCCAGCCTGTAATTTAAATTTTTCTCCCGCTAGAATAAATTGGCAGTTTTACAGATTAGTCCCTGCATCTTAGTTCTATCATAACTTTTGATCCATGAAGCCAAATTTAGCAATCTTGGACTTTTTGAAATCACCAGAACATGTAGAAACTTTTGGCACTGGCCAAATTCAAATTTGACAAACTTAAATTTGTTCAAATTAAAATATGCTTGTTTGATGAAATTTGGCATAATTCAAATTCTACGAATCCAAAAATTGTAAATAAAATATATTTGGAAACCTTAGGATGTGTACTTTCATATCCTCTGTCCCAAAATAATAATTGAACAAATTAAAATTGAATTTAGAATTTAGTTGTCTATTTGAGTATTTTTGGCATAGATTAATTTGTATAAATAATTTCAATATAGTTCCTTTTGCAAAATTGTTCCATTTGATAACCTTGAACCAGAAACAACCTTGCCCAACCATTTTGGACACCCTTGGACCATGACCATGTATTTTAGCCAAAAATCCATCATAGTAGTCCATCTAGTTATTATGTCTTAAATTTTGTTTCTATTTCTTTCTACCATTGTTTGTTGTGGCCATTTTGAATCCAAGACCAAGTACCTTGTATGTAAACCTTCTAAGAGACCAAGTAGTGAACCTCAAACACTAGTACTATAGGTTTCTATCTACCCCTCCATCCCCCTATTCTTGCTTCAAGAATCCATCAAGTTAGCAAATGAAAAACAAGACTCAAGCAATAGAAGGCTCTTCACTTTCAACTTGGTGGCAACATGAAGAGAATACAAGGAGGATCAATGAAGAAATTTTGAAGAAAAGACTCCACCACTAGAGGAAACTCAAGGAAGTACAAGTGTGAAGAAATCCAGAAGAAAACATCTCCCTCTCTCTTTCTATCTTTCTTCTTATTTTTCTTTCCAAATTAACTTAGTAGTATTTGTGCCCATCCCATACCCAAACCAATTAGTGAAGTGAAAACCATGAAGACTATCAAGACCAAGAGAAGCACCACACCAAGGAAGGAAACAACTTAGATGTCATGATGATGATCTTCAAGAAGGTAATCACATGAGGCCTAGAAGCAATCCATACAAGTTGAAGAATAACAAGTTATTTTTATCCAACCATTGACCCAAATGGAAAACCCAAGACTTAGTAATATTTTTCCCTTTGATGATGAAGTTAGTAGACCTACCCTAGCCACAATGAAAAATACTAACATAGTCACTCAAATATTTTTGAAGGTGAATATGACCAATTGTTTGCATGTATTACTTTAGTTGAAGAAGTAATATGTTTATTCTAAGTGAACTCTTGGAACTCCCTCGACAAGTATGGTTATAATAAAGTTAGTTTTATACATAAATCAACATAGCCCTTCCCAAGTAAGCCATTGGAATTGCCTTAACAAGAATGAGACCACTAGGGAATGAATCTTTCAACTCAAACCTAGACCTTGTCCTAACCAACTTGGTTAAGCCCCTTTTGATATGTTAGTTGCTATGTATGTTTTCTACACTTGTATGTTTGTTTGTTAGGATGCTTGTTTATTTTGTTATTGTGTTTTCAATGAATAGATTGTACGGAGAGCAACGATCTTTTGTGAAGAGAGTGTGATATCTTCACTAACTTCAACAAGGCAAGTAACACATCAACAACTACCCATTATTTTATATATGCATTAGTTGATTTTTGAGTAGTATGCATTGATAGGAAATTTTACTAAGTTATGTTATGCTATGCTATTATCCTAGTAGGGTGTAACCATATCTTTTATCCTTGTTATTTATAGCCTTAGAACTTGATAGATGCTATGCAATGTGACAAATGATTTTTACTTGATGTTGTGGGAAAATTCTAAGTAACAACTTCAATGAACCACCTGGGTGGATTTGGTTGTTTGGCTGATGAGAGTTGAGTGTCTCCCCGAGGGGTTGTTCACTTGAGGAATGCCACCCAGGAACAAAGTGATTATGATGTTCCCCAAGTTTAGATTGCTTCCAGTGCAGCCTTTAGTCATATGGGCTCTGTCTTGATCAACTAAGTTGTGAGGGTTCAGCCTGGGCTTGACAAGCAGATGTAGCATAATTATAGGTGGAACGGGTCTTGCCATTGGGTTGAATTCTTGCTTCTGAAAGATCTCGTCTCGATTCTTCTCCTTTCCTTAATGCACTCAGGGTGTATAGGATGTTTGGGTTGAGTTGGGTCTGAAGGTGAAAGTGCACAAGCTCTGCAGAGTCAACAAACTAAGATCTTAGCCGTGTCCCTGGTTATGGACAACTATGAGCAGCTGGACAAGGAAGGACGAAAGAATCACATCACCATTTTCAATAAGTAAAATTTTGACCAACTGAAGAGTATTGTGGTACTTGGATTTCAGTCCAATGATGCCACCCTTTTGAAAAGAAAAGCTTGTTTTACAAAAGTGATAGGAGAAAACTGGCTTTATGCAAAAACTTAGCCAAAACTCCACTCAGCCAAATAAGCATGTAGTATTAGTCTTGCCATTTATATCCACCATAGTGTTACTTGCCAATACATTAAATGGTATTGACTCCCTTGTGGCTGCATATTCCATATTGCAGATGTTTCTGAAGACGAGTGAGGATTTCGTTTAGGATCTCGAGACTATCGCCAACATGTTTTGCCTGTGGCACATGAAGAAGATGGGCTCAATGTTGTTCTATGTTTTCCGCTGTAATACTTTGTTTTCTGCTAGTCTTCTAATACTATGCAAGTTGTAATACTATTTTGTAAAGACTGGATCATGCGATGTAATAGAATTTGATGCATTTGCATGATATTTCATTTTGTACTGTGGTGCTAGCAATTGATCCAGGGACTAGCACAATAACACAGGTATTCCATCTTTATTAAAAGTTGGGATGCTACACCCCCGAACGAGAAATGGGTCCCGTCCGGATAGAATCCCCAGCCAGCGCCGCTGCTGGCCCAACGGTGGGCACCAACTTTCGTGGTGTGGAGAAGACATATGCCATAGGATGGCTTAAGGTTGGGGCCGATGGACGCTATAGGTATCCGGGGAGGGATCGCACGCCTAGATGGCGCGCTCAGAAACACTGTAAACACCGCAATTTACCCAGGTTCGGGGCCCTCGTGTGTAGGTAACACCCCTACTCCTGCCTATCTCTCCGTATATGTATGTGTCGAGTACAACAATCCCTCAAGCTCAAGGAGCTAGAGGAAGAAGAACCTCTCTGCTACTTCTCTCTCGTAACGGTGCCTCAGCTCTCACGTGGAATGAACTAGTTGATCGACCCTTACGCAGGAGGGGGGAGGCCACCTTATATACTGGTGGCCACCTACTACCTCTACGTAAGCAAGTACTGATTAGGTGACTACTCACTATGCCATAGCGCTCGCTTCCGTGTCTTCGCTGACAGTCGCCGAAAGTCTTCACGGTAGGGACGCTGACATGTCGTGTCCCCCATTGTCAGTGACATGACATGGCCTCACCCATACCGCTCACTGTACCCACGTATGGATACACATCATCACGTGCCTAGTAAGATGAACCGCACGCCTGTACTGCCCCTGGATACGCGGGATACACCCAATGGCTCCATTGAATTTGCCTCTGGATAGACCTGCTGCCTTCTCTATCCGGATCCTCCAAGTGCTACTCGCGTGACCCAGATAGTCACTGGAATCTTCACCTTTGTATCTTGCTCTTCTTGCCGGATAGTGCCCTATCCGGACGGGTACCATCCTATCCGGCCCGTACCAACTCGGTACGGCTGAACTCGGTAACCAGTACCTTGAACTCCATTTCTCACCGGCCTTACCCCTACTCGGGGGTAGCCCCCCGAAAAAAATAATATAATTTTTTTGAAATTTTAGAGAAACTTCATTTTCGAGCCATTTCCAGAAATTAATAAATAATTAAAAACCAGGAAAACAAATGTAGAAAGGTGAAAAAAAACCAAAACTATAGAGGTTCTAAGACACTCCAATGTGTAAATAACCACAGAAAACAAAGGTGGAAGTAGTGAAAACAAAATGATGGGTGGTGAAAACATGAGTAACCATAGTAATCAAGATGAAAACATGGCTATGGATGGTGGAAACATAACGATACTAAAGTAGCATGGTGAGAATAGGGTGAAAACATAAAAGTAAAAGTGAGAACATAGTGAAAACATTGTCCTCTTCATTCAAAATCACTTTGTTAATAAGGTTGATCAAGTCTTGTTACCAAAATAATTTTTATAAGAAGCAAAACTTTGCTTTTCACTAAATGATTATGTTACCTCAACCATGATAGACATAGTCCAATCATAATAATTTTATATTCTTTTGGTGGGATTGGAATGGGACAATAGAATTCTCCAATCTTGATGGTCTCAATATTTTCAATTGAATTTAGACCATATCTCATATCAATCTTCTTGGGAAAATAAAATGTGTGCTCTTTATCATCAACACTAGAAGTTACTTTTCCATCATTGCAATCAATAAAAACCCCTGCAGTGTTAAGAAAAGGTCTCCCAAGAATAATAGACATATTATCATCTCCAGGCATTTCCAACACAACAAAGTCAGTTAATATCAAACAGTTATTAGTCAATTGAACATGGACATTCTCGCATATACTAATAGGAATAGCAGTAGATTTAATTTGCAAATATATATCCATGTGTAACAATTTTTCCAGAGAGAGCCTCTTACAGAGATAAAAAGGCATAACACTAATTCCTGCTCCCAAATTACATAAAGCAGTTCGAACAAGGAATAGTGGGAATACCAGGATCTCCAAGCTTCTTTGCAACCTTGACATTGAAAGAGTAATTAGCAAGCATAGTGGAAATTTCCTCATTAGGAATTTTTCTTTTGTTATAGACAATATATTTCATATATTTAGAATAAGGAGCCAGTTTAATAGCATCAGTCAAAACTTTTTATAATGTTCTTCCTCCTTTGATTTACGTTTCTTATTAGGAAAAGGCATTGCTTTTTTTGTACCCAAGGTTCTCTTTCATTACCATGTTTATTAGCAATGAAGCATCTCTTTTTTCATTACCACTTTTAGTTTCAGCATCAGAGATAGATATACTATTAGGATCTTTAGCAGGTTTAGGAGATTCTACAGCAGTTTTATGTCTCTTCTTCTTTTACTTAGAAGGAGAACTATTGTTTTTAAGTTGTTGAGAATCTTGTTTAATTCTTTTAGGATGTCCTTCATGATACAAGGGATCCTGAGTAGAAATACCACTTCTAGTAATTATTTCACAAACATGTTTTTCTCTAGAAGCATTAGCTAGTAAATCTTTTTGCACTTTAGTGAGTTGGTCAATTTGAGTTTGAACCATATGAAAATGTTTAACAAGCATTTTAACATCATTAGAGGTTCTCTCAGTAATACCATGCAAATTATCAATAGCTCTATAGTTTTCCATTAGATGATTCTAGATTCTCATATTAAAGTTGTCTTGCCTAACAACATAATTATGAAATTCATCTAAGCATTGATCAGGTGGTTTAGAATAGGGAATATCTCTATTATCAAAATATTGGAGAGAGTGTACCTCAATTGTTGATGGATGAGGAATTGGCTTCATAATTCTTCTATAGGTGGTAGATTCTTCACATCTTCTGATTTAATACCCCTCTCTTTAAGAGATTTCTTGGCTTCCCTCATCACTTCATCATTTAATACAACCATTCCCCTCTTCTTGGGTGTTGGTTCTGGTGTTGGTGTAGGCTCAGGTATAGTCAAATCATCATGATTTTTGGTTATTTTAGCCAATGATTCCTCAGCTTCTTCCGGAGTTCTTTCCCTGAAAACACAACGAGCACAACTATCCAGGTATGTCCTAGATAGAAAAGTTAGTCTATTATAAAATATATCTAAGATCACATTCTTAGGTAATGGATTTCCACGGCTAGCACTTATTAAAGAACAAAACCTTGACCAAGATTCAGGCATTTTCTTTCCTTCAATTTGCTTAAGTTAAAGATATTCTAGAAAGCAGCATGTTGAGCACTAGCTGGAACATATTTTTGAAAGAAAGCATTAACCAAACCCATAGGACTATCAATAGATCCAGGTGAAAAATTGTTAAACCAAGTTTTAGCTTCATCTTTCAAAGAGAAAGGGAAGATCTTGGTAACAAATTAAGTGTGTTTCTTAATATCATCAGAAAATAAAGTACTCAAAGATGAAAGCTCATTCATATGTTTCAAAGCACTTTTACTTTCAGTACCACAAAAATATTCTTTATCAACAATAGATATATAAGATAAGTCTAGAGAGAAATCATAATCGTTACCTTTAATGTGTATGGGAGATGTAGCAAACTTAGCATGAGGAGAAGATTTATATTTAACAACATGTCTTGCAAGAAGACTCTTAAGAGCACTTGCACTAGTAGTAGCTTGAACTTCTTCAATAAAGTCATCATTAAGTTCAATGTAGATTTCCTCAAGATCATCACTAGGAATTTCTCTTGACTCGGGTGAATTAACAAGTGTACCAACATTTTCAACATGAATTTCAGTGTTTTGAATTTGTTTAGCTCTAGAAATTGTAGCATATATGAAAGGACATAGTGAACCGGTATCATCAAGCATAGTATAAGTATCATAAAAAGTATTAGAACCATTTTCAGACTCAGCAGAAGTACCAGTGTCTGTAACATGTGGTGGTGTAAGAACCTTACTCATTACAGACGGTGAATCAAGAGCAACGGAGGTGTTTAGAGTTGTACCTCTCCTTGTAGTGGATGGTAATATAGGAACTTTTCCATCACGAGTTTTACCCATGATGAAAGGCTTGCAGCGAACAATATTATCTTCAAGTGAGCAAATAAATAAAGCTATGCTCCCCGGCAACAACGCCAGAAAATAGTCTTGATGACCCACAAGTATAGGGGGTCCCAACAGTCTTCGAGGGAAGTAAAACCCAAATTTATTGATTCGACACAATGGGAGCCAAAAAAATATTTATAAGCCATAACAACTGAGTTGTCATTTCAGCTGCACCTGAAAGTAGACTTGCTCGCAACAATTTATCAGTGGTAACAGTTTTATAACAGAAGCAATAGTAATAAAATAACATCATGAGTAAAATAGTAACAGCAGTAGCAATTGAGGGAAACGGCAGGATTAAAGTATTGTAGGCATAGGGATGGATGAACGGGCACTGCATGGATAAGATATTGCATATAATAACCAAAACATGGGCATTGCAGATAGATAATAATAAAACATCCAAGCTCTAGGCAAACCATAGGCATGTATGGCAATTTAGTCGTACGTGCTCGAAGTGAGAAACTTGCACAACATCTTATGTCCTACCAGCTCGTTTGCAGCGGGGCCTCAAGGGAAATTACTGGTAATTAAGGTGCTCCTTTTAATAAAGCACCGGAGCAAAGAATTAACACTCCGTTAACACATGTGATCCTCACATCACAACCATCCCCTCCGGTTGTCCCAATTTCTGTCACTTTGGGGCCTTGCGTTCCGGACAATGGCATGTGTAAACAACTTTCAGATATGATCAACAAACATAATTATACTCATGAAACAATAACATGTTCAGATCTGAGATCATGGCACTCAGGCCCTAGTGACAAGCATTAAGCATAACAAGTTGCAACAACGATATAAAGCACTAACAACGGATACTAGGCACTATGCCCTAACAATCTGACATTATTACATGATCAATCTCATCCAATCACTTCCATCTCTCTTAGTCTACAGCGGGGGTTACCCACACATGGATGGGAGAATCATGGATGTTTGATGGAGAAGTGGTGGCGGTGATGATGGCGATGATCTCCTCCGAATCCCGGTCCTAGCGGGGCGCCAGAATAGGAACTTCTGATCCCCGAATTGAGTTTCGAGGTGGCGGCGGCGCTTTGATGTGTTTCTATAGAATATGACGAACCCCCCTCGGTTTTTAGGTTACGGGGCATAAGTAGTCAAAAGGGGCCCCGAGGGGGTGCCTGGGGCCACCACACCACCTGTAGGCGCGGCCTAGGGGGCGCCCCCATGTATGGTGTGGGCCCCTCCTTTCCCCCCTCCGGCTCTTCTTCTAGCTCCAGGGGTCTTAAGGTAAAATAAGGACTTCGGGATCTTTTCCGGGAAATTTCCTGAAAGTTGATTTTTCTGCACAAAACGAGACACCAAGGTAATTCTGCTGAAAACAGCGTTAGTCGGTGTTAGTTGTATCCAAAACTCACAAGTTTAGAGGAAAACAATAGCAAAAGTGTTCGGAAAAGGAGATACGTTTTGGACGTATTAGTACATCAGCAAGATTTTCCCTTAGAAAGAAACCATGATTTAATCAGACCATAAGGAGAAACAAATCACTTCTGAAGGCTGTTGATAGCTAATGTTGGCAGGACGCACTACCAGGCTCAGCAATAACGTGGAATCTGCACACAACACAACCAAGATACTTTGCCCCAACGAAACAGTGAGGTTATCAATCTCACCGGTCTTTTTGAAAACGAAGGATTAGATGTATAGTGTGGAAATGATGTTTGTTTGTAGTGAATGAAAGGAGAATAGTGTTTGTAGTGAAAAGAACAGTGTTGGCAGTAGGTTGTATTATCCGTGTAAAAGAATGGACCGGGGTCCACAGTTCACTAGTGGTGTCTCTCCATAATAGATAAATAACATGCTGGGTGAACAAATTACAGCTGGGAAATTGACAAACAGAGAATGCATAACAATGCATATACATGACATGATGACCTCTATGAGATTCATTTGGGAATTACAACATGATACATAGACCGTCATCCAATTGCATCTATGACTAATAATCCACCCTCAGGACGTCATTCGAGCAAAATTTGGGTATTAAGTTGCAAGCAACAGATTATTGCATTAAGTAAAGTGCGTAATGTAACCAATACAATTATGCTTAGACAAAGCATTGTCGTTTTATCCCTAGGGGCAACAACACATCCACAATCTTAGAAGTTATTGTCACTCTCCCAGATTACTGGAGGCATGAACTCGCTATCTAGCATAAATACTCTCTCTTGGAGTCACAAGAATCTACTTGGCCACATCATCTACAAGTAACGGAGAGCATGCAAGATCACAAATAACATATATGATAGATCTATAATCATCTTGACATAGTATTCAATATTCATCGGATCTCAGCAAACACAACATGTAGCATTATGATACGTCATAAACGTATCCGTAATTTCTCATGTTCCATGTTGTTTTCATACTATATGCTACATGTTTCTTATACCCTTTATGTCATTTTTATGGATTTTCTGGGACTAACCTATTGACAAGATGCCATAGAGCCAATTCCTGTTTTCTGTTGTTTTTAGTTTCAGAAAATTTGTTCTGAAAATATTCTCGGAATTGGACAATTCGAAGCCCAGAAGTCTTAGAATTCTTGGAGGATCAACGGAGTCCAAAAGAGACCCGGAGAGGGGCAGAGGGGTGCCCACACCATGGGTGGGCGCTGTCACGACCCCGGACCCAGAGATATACATACTGTTATGTGCTCCTGGACATGGACCCACAAGGGCTTCAGGGTTACCAGCCCCGGCCGCAACAAACAACGGCAGGCAGACTGGATTCATCGGCACGTAGTCCGGATCCCCGGTCTACTACTCCTTGTATCCATGCTAGTCATAACCAACTATGCATATCAAAGCGTCCACGAATCGAATGAAACTGGAGGAAACGGGACCAAGGCTATACAGAGATGCTATGTGTCCAGAAAGTGCAACAACAATCGAGGGTTACTGGGGTTACCTCGCCCCAGGCCGATCAAATCGACAGGCGGGCTCGGACATGGATCATCGGCTCCACAACCCCTCGACTGCGACAACTATGCAGGCATAGCCAAAACTGTATAACAATGAGCTCGAAACCAACAACCGATCAAAGCAGTACTCTAAACATGAAACTTGTATTAACAGATGATACTAGAGTATAGCTTACAAGCAGAGGTCACACGACCCAACATTACATCAGACAACGGAAGGCAAATTATGTTGCTAATCAACAAGAACCAAAAAGGCCTAAGAGGCCGCAACATAAGGCGACGTCCCAGCCCATAGATTCCAGGCTGCTACCTGGGAACCCCAAACTACTCGTCGATGTCCACGTTGAATCACCACCGATGGAGTTCTTCTCCTGAACCAAAATTAAGCAAACCTGAGTACTGGAGGTACTCAACAAGACTTAATTAACCTATTATATATCTGCTAACTTCAGAAAGGATTTTATGAAGGCTGTTTTGCGTAAAGCAATCTTTGTTTTTGAAATCGAGGAAGAGTAGCACGTATCATAGAATGTTTTCAAAACAGATGAGAAACTTGCTTCTGTAATCATCATCTTTTGATTCCACCAACATCATTTCCCGGCATCTCACATACTACAAGGATCACCCCTCCCGGCATCTCCGGGGAGGCACCCTTCATTCATTGCCAACATCTTTTACGCCACTTTCAAGTTATCTATGACCTCGTGACTTTCACCAAGTCATCCATAACCGTGGACACGGCTTTCCGAAAGATTTATCCCTGCAGGGTGGTACACTTTACCCACACGTACCCTCCGACTCTTAGCGCCACATGTACGCTCTTCCATGGAGCGCGGCAGAGGGTGGATGGCTCCGACCTTTACCTTGCTCGACCCTATCCATGAGTCAACCCAAACAGGGCCACCCCGTCAACAGGGAGTTGGCCACCTCCTGACGGCACCTGTTCTGTGAGTCGGGATCAAGATCCGTGTACGTCCATCACTTGTCCCGGTCACGCCCTAGGTTTTCTCCAAATCGTTTTCTGACTCACACGCAGATGGAAATAGCAAACTACGTGACTCATGGATGTGGCCAAACAAGTTAGTTAGTCGAGCGAGGTTCATTGGCTCGCGCGTGTGGTTGCACGCTCAGTCTTGGTTTCCGCGGCGAGACCTTACTCCTAGGGTTGGCAAGTACAGGACAAAGAACCACTTCCCAAGTGGCCTCTCGTCCTCGCCTTAGTCAGGTTAACCACACAATGCTCATCTCACCACGTCATCATACCATACTAGATTATCGCAGCTCTGATTCATCAACTGGATGGAGCAGAGGTAAACAGACATGCACAATTAAGCGAAGCAGATATGAGGCTCTGGCGATGCGCACAAGCAATTCTATGGCAGCTAGGAGCAGTGAATCAGGATATTAGGTTATGCATTATATAGGGGAACTCTATCTACTGACATCAAATAGTTTGAACCGCATGCAATATACGAGATTCCAAAACACTTCGAAAACCATATATGAGAAGATAAGAGGTTATGCTTGCCTTGGTTATAAGAAAACCAGATAAAGATCTTCTGGAGTAAGTGCTTGACTTGTCGGTTAAGATCAAGTATTCGTCATTGGACTGATGGACTTCTCTTCGGAGTCACGTTCTACCGGAGGGGGAACAAACACCGAAAAGGAGAATAACAATCAATCATGGCATCGATGCAATGCACAATATGTATGCATGAGCAGATTAATGCACTGAGATAAAGCCCTAGACATGATCGTTGGGTTGCTAGGGTTCGTATGTCAGTTAAACATTTTTAGTGGAATTAGTCCGAAGTAGACCCCGGAGGGGGTTTCAGACGATATAGAAAGTGAGTGCAACTTTAAAAGCTCAAATGGCCTTGAAAACATCATAACAAGATTGCATTTGTCATTTTGAGCAATTTGGTATATAACTTTTAATTTTCTAATTTTAGTGAATAAAAACTTATTTTTCTATTTTTAAATGAATAAACAATATTAAATAAAGGCCATTTTTCAACTTTCTCAAACATATATGAAAATGACATATTTGGGTAGATTACATTTTTCTGATCATTTCTATATTTTTTCATAATTTTCTGAGTTACAGAAATAAAGATATTCATTTTCTAATTTTAATTATATTTCTGTAATTTAAATACAGGTGGGGCCCACGTGGCATATTTCTTTTTCAAAAAAAACAGAGAAAAACTTGGTTATGATGTCAGTATGACATGATGATGACATCACCATGTTCTGTTCTTCACAGTAGAGTTCAAATTCGATCGAAATCGATCAAATTAACGTGCAATGTTGGAATCAAAGGGCACCACGACGTAGAGTGGCTCGAGAGGGACCTAGGGGAGGCGGCGCCGCTTGCTAAACGTCGCCGGGAGCTCGCCGGCGAGCTTGCGCGGCGGCGGCCCGCGGTGGTGATCGACGGCGCATCGATTCGGAGGGAGAGGAAGGGAGAGGAGGGGTCCTGGAGGCTCACCACTTCACCACGGAGCTCATGGAAGGGTCGGAGGAGCAAGACGGGGCCGGAATCGGCCGGAATCGCCCTCGACGGCCGGCGGCCGGAATTGGTTTCGGCGGCCCGATTAGGCTCATCCCGGACGTCCCAGCTCGCGTGACACCTTGAGGAGGTGGAGGAGATGATGAGGGAGATCGTGGTGGCCTCGGCCCGTCGCGGTGTGGCCGGAAATGGCGGCAAATGGCGGCGGCCGGAGTTGAGCTAGGGTTTGCTCCCGGCAAACCAGAGAGCGAGAGAGAGGGGCAGTGCAGCGAGCAGGGGGAGGGAAAGGAGGGCACGGAGCTCTCCTCAGCATCTTATCCGTGGGGGAGGGAAGCAGGACGTGGAGAGGCGTCGTGGGCGGCCGGCTCTCCTACTGGCAGGAGGTAGAAGACAATGTGCGTTTTGCAAAACCCCCCAGAAAATGCTGAATTTTACAAAGAAGTCCTTTTCTCTTTTAAAACAGGACAGAAAACAAAGTTTTGGGGCCCTTTTTGCAAGAATAAAAATTTGCAAAAATACATTTTGAAAACCTTATGAAATTTGCAAGCTCACCATGTATTTGCTTTCCAAAATTGAAATTATTTTTAGAACAAAATTTGGGTGATCACTTTAAGTGATTTTTGGTCATTTCATTTGTTATTTTCAAATGCAAAATTTTAACCAATGTTTTTATGCATGTATGAGATGAACACAACACCACACACCTTTGTTAGCAAAATTGGGATGTTACAGGCGCAGGTCCCCCTGGCCGCGCCCAGGGGTGCTGTGACCCCTGGCTGCCCACCGACATCGCCCTTTAGCCTATAAAGTCCCGCCGGGGCATAAAACCTAAATATAGCAGCCCCCTTCCACGAAAAGTTCCGTAGCTCCATCGTCGCCGCCGACAAGTTTCGGGGGACAAAAATCTCTGTTCTGGCTCCCTGCCAGGACGGGGAAGAGCCCCCGGAGGCATCTCCATCGACTCCGCCACCATCTTGATCGTCGTTGCTTTGTCCCATGATGAGGAGGGAGTAGTTCTCCCTTGGGTCCGAGGGCTCTACCTGTAGCTATGTGTCTCATCTCTCTCTCCCATAGTGTGATCTTTATGTGATCATGAGCTTTGTAATCTAGTTGAATAAGTAGATGTTACTCGTCATCTGTTATGCTACTCAAGTGGTTTTGTTATGAGATCTCCGTAGACACTTTGATCACGATGTAACGGTGACAGTGTGTGCACCATGTGGTTTAGCATGATATTTATATCTTGTGTTGGATGACCCTATGAAATTGTGGTGTTTGTTTGGAACAATCTAGGTCTCATGGTGATAGCATCGGGGTTACCTAGATGGGGATATGTGAACTCTAAGGAATGCTTTTATTGCCCTACGCAATGATTGGTGTTTGTTATCCAACCGGAGAGTGGTTCGGAGTAGCATAGTGAAGAGATGATATTTATGCATTCAATTATGTTATTATTGTTGAGAGTGTCCACTAGTGAAAGTATGATCCCTAGGCCTTGTTTCTAAGCGTTGAAACACCATTTACAATCAGTTTGTCTACATGTTTACTTGCTTCCATTTTTATTTCAGATTTCTATTGTCACTTATAATCATCCATATTACTTGTATTTCACTATCTCTTCGACGAACTAGTGCACTAATGCGCGTGAAACACACGTTCGTTGGGAGACCCCAAGAGGAAGGTATGAAGAGCACATTACCAAATTTCCCTCAGAAAGAAACCAAGGTTGAATCGACCAGTAGGAGGAAGGATTAACTTCAGAAGGTTGATGCAGTTGAGATGGTAGGGCGCACTACCGGTTCAGCAGCAACCTAGAAACTACACAACACAATCGATTCACTTTTCCCCAACGTAGCAGTGAGGTTGTCAATCTCACCGATTTTGCTGAACACAAAGAGGTTAAAAATATGGTGTGGAAAACGGTATGAGAACAATATGAAAATAGTGGAAGAAGTGTGAAAATAGTGGAAGCAGCGTGAAAACAGTAATTGAAGTGGTTGTATTATCAGTATGAGAAAATGGACCAGGGTCCACATTTCACTAGAGGTGTCTCTCCATAAAACTAGCATCTACTTGGCCAGACCATCTACTAACGACGGAGATCATGCAAGATCATAAATAACATACACATTAAGATAACATGATAGATTGATAATCAAAAGACATAGCATTCAATAATCATCGGATCCCAGCAAACACAACATTACAATAAGATGATCTCGATCATGTGAGGCATCCCACGAGAGCTAAACATGAGGCATAAATTGGAGAGGACAACCATCTATCTACTTCTATGCACCCATAGTCCAAGGATGAACTACTCACGCATCACTCCGGAGGCGGGCATGGTGGTGTAGACCCCTCTGGTGATGATTTCCCTCCCGGCAGGGTGCCGGGGAGAGCTCCAGAACCCTCCCGATCTCGGGTTGATGATGACGACGGCCTTGGGTGTTTCTCAGGGAAAAGTGGTATCTTTTTAGGGTTGACGTATCGGGGGGAATAAATAGGCGAAAGGGCGATGGTGGTGGAAGCTCGAGGGGCCCAAACCACCCCAGGCGTGTTATGGCCCCCCTCCGGGCCTCTTCGGGACTCCGTGGAACCTTCGGGAATTCTAAGACTTCCGGGCTTCGAATTTTCCAATTATGAGAATATTTCCAAAACAAATTTTCTGAAACTAAAAACAGCAGAAGACAGGGAACTAGCTCTGTGGCATCTTGTCAATAGGTTAGTCATAGGAAATCGATAAAAATGTCATAAATTGTAAGGAAAACATGTAGCATAATACATGAAAACGACATGGATCACCAGAAATTATAGATACGTTTATGACGTATCAACATCCCCAAGCTTAGTTCCTACTCATCCTCAAGTAGGTAAATGACAAAACAAATAATTGCTAAGGTGACATGCTACCAACATAAACTTGATCATCATAGTAATGTAAAGCATGTAAACGAGGATCAAATGAATAAAGGTTGTATTTTATATTTGATGTAAAACTTTTTAACGAATCAATACTAAAAGACAATCAACTATGCAAAGTAAGACGATTTAAGCTTCAAGAACAACAATATAATCATCCATGGCATCAAACTCTCACAACAACTCCTGTTAGGATCAAGTCAAGTGACAACAGTATGCACGTAGGAAAATCGTTTAAATATTTGTGCACTCAAAACAAGAAAGTGTTCTGTATTGGTTCCTCACACTAGGATGTTGTGGCTAAAATAACATTTTGGGGGGTTTGGATGGTCAATGGAAGAAAGTCTCACACAACTGAAAGTGATCATTAGACAAGAGGAAGTCTTATAATAAAAGTTATGCAAGGAGTAGTGATTGTCACACAACAGATGCACATAGAGATATAAGTGTATGAAAGCTCTCCAATGGAACTAGTGGGGGTGCATCCAACTTGCTTGCTCACGAAGACCTAGAGCACTTTTGAGGAGGCTCATGATTGGAATATACAAGCCACGTTCTATAATGTAAGTTCCCCACATAGTTATGCAAGTCATAATATGAAAGCTCTCTCCAAACTGAAGTAATGATGCTAAACAAGCACAAGTGTGGAATAAATGATAGTAGTGCTGCCCCCTCTCTCTTTATTTTCTCTCTTTTGCCCTTTCTTTATTTTTTGGGCTTTTTCTCTTTTTTATATATAATTTTTTTGATATATAACCTCACTGGTAGGGGCAACACTCTATTTTATAATGAATCAACACACTTTTAGTACTCATAACTCAAACTGAAATATCTCTGATGTAAATAAAACTAAATGCTCCTACCGGTGTAGCAGTATGCAAAATAACAATGAAGCATGACAAGTAACATAATGATGATGGATGTTGTATGGCAATATATCTTGGAATGGCTATGGAAATGCCATGGTAGGTAGGTATGGTGGCTGTTTTGAGGAAGATAATTTTGGCTTATCTGTAGAATAACTAAGTTCTCCCACGGGGTTTGGATGCACTGGCGAAGTTTGCACCAACTCTCAATGTGAGAATGAGAAATGCACAATACTGAAGAGTATAGCAAATATGGATGGTGGAAGTGCCAGAAAACCACAACATAGAACTCACAAGTTAAAAGATTCCAACTAAAATCATGATCTCACGATGCGTAATGAAAATCACTCCAAGAGGGTCCGTGGCAGTGACAGTTTCAAGCTTTTAGACCAACCATTAATTGTTTTTACTCTACTAGACCAGCAAGTTTACCATTAAGCATATAAGTATCTCAAAACAATAGCAAATAATCAAGTGAAACAGTTTAGTGATCTACAAGAATATGCAAGCTTTTTCGTTATACCATCTACCACACGTAGCATTTTCTATTTCCATCAAACACCAAACAACAAAAACTCTACAAGAGATATAGAAATGAAAAAAGAGAGTACTAACACAAACCTACTAAAACTAACAACTCTAAATAAGAGATGCAAAAAAATAGGAGCTAAACAGGAATTTTGCAGCAACTAGAAGAAAAACTAATAATATGAGCATAACGAGTATTCAAACGAAAAAGCGGATCATGTCTCTCTACCACACAAAGAATTCTAGGTTCCAAATATATTATTTAAGCAAAGAAAACAAAATAAAACAAAGGAAAACAAATGGAAAACAAACAAACGCTCCAAGTAAACTTCATATTATGTGACCGAATAAAAATATAGTTTCACTAGAAGTGACCTGATAAATTGTTGATGAAGAAGGGGATGCCTTGGGAATCCCCAAGCTTAGATGCTTGATTCTTCTTAGAATTTTCTGGGATGGACCACGGGGGCATCTCCAAGCTTTGACCTTGCACTCTTCTTGATCACATTATATCACCCCCTTCTATTGATCGTTCAAAACTTCCTCCACACCACACTCAAAGAGTAAATCGCATTAGAGGATTAGTGCACCAATAAAAAATTCATGGGTTCTGCATGGGCACAAGTGATATTGATACTTTTAAACATTAGCTACAGCCACTGATGTTTCGTGAAGCAAAGAAATCCACTTGACATCGTAAAAGAGCAAATGCAAGAAAAATGACAGAATCTGTCAAAACAAGAACAGTCTGTAAATACAAATATTTTCGGGGAACTTACGTTGCTCAGATTGAAAAACATATAGAATAAAAATGTTTTGGAATTAGATGAGGAATAATCACAAAAGATTTCATGCCAATTTGATCATTCTGGAATTTATACGATTTTTTACGGTGGACAGCAGAAATCTGTTTCCTGCGCAGAAATCCAAAACCAACTCGAAATTTTGCTAGAAACTTTACTTGGCACAACTAAAACATGAAAATAAAGATACAAATGAGGTTCTACATAAGTATACAACCCCTTGACTCAAAGAAAACTGAGAAAAACAAAGCAAAAATAAAACCATGGGTTATCTCCAAAGAAGTCCTTTTCTTTAACGCATTTTAGCTAGGCCCAGAAAAATGGAATCAAGTAGATGCTCACATAAGAAATATGAATTAAGCCAAAGAGAGCATCAATAAGCAAGTATAAAACAAATTTAAGTCTAACCCACTTCCTATGCATAGGAATCCTTTGAAGAAATAAATTAAAGAAGCTCAAACTAGAAATCATGGGAAGGTAGAACAAGAGCAACTTCAAAACTTTCAACAAAAAGAGAGGTGTTTTAGTAACATGAAAATTCCTACAACCATATTTTCCTCTCTCATAATAATTTTCAGTAGCATCATGAACAAAATCGAAAAACAAATTATCACATAAAGCATGTTTGTCATGGTCTAAAAGCACACAATTCATATCAAGCTCCAAAACAGTGAGATCAAGATTTAAAATCAGTTCATCTTTTTTCTCACTTTTAGCAATAGCAAAACAAGATGATTGGCCCCTCCTAAAATTTATCGGACACATTATAGCAATCCTATTTTCAGTATAATTATAATTTATAACATCAAGTAACATAGGACCATCAAGCATTATCATATAAATTTTGTAAGCAAACTTCCTCATTATCATGCATATCAATAGTTGGAATAAATAGAGGATTCTCGTAGGATTTATCAAAGTAGCATGGATTATCATAAATAACAGTAGAAATATCATTCTCACAAGTTTCATTCATGGTAGTATCAAGGTCACAAGTATAGCAAGTATCAATTTCATCAAAAAGGGATGTTTCAAAAGAATCAATAGGATTATCACAATTATGAGTTAAAGAGTTACACTCATTTGTAGGTAGACATGGATAGCTACTCCATTCTTCCCCCTCTTGATCATCACTCTCCTCCTCTTTTCATCCAATGAGCTTCCAGATTCAGCAATTTCTTCTTCCATAGGCTCCTGCAAGGCATTAGCCTCTTCCTTAGGTTGAGAGCATTTATTAAAATATTCCATTATGTAGTAATTATGATCCTTGTAATTATCAAAGCAATATTCAAGTATAGCATAAATCTCGTAATTATAGGGTGCATCGTCAATATTTTATGCAAATAAGCAATTTCGAATGCACCCGTCCAAGAAATAAATTTCTCAATTTGTTCTGCATCATCAAGTCATAATTTCCCTTAACATAACAAGATATGGTAACATCATAATTATACTCATATTGAAAAGGGAGGTGTTTATACCTCCTATAACAACAAGATTTATCCAAAGCAATAAGTAACATTATAAGTAGAGCACATGTTTCTAGCAATGATATGCAATTTATTAATTTGCTCCCATAAGTGTATCCCTTTTTGTGACAGGCGGTGTTCCTTATAATATTTTTGTTGTTCTTCCGTGAACCCATATTGCCAATAAGATCTAGTTTCAAAGACATCAACCATTGGTAGCAAGGATGATAAAGCAAGTAACAAGAAAAACAATAAAAAATAAAAAAATGATTGGATGTGAGAGATCCTCCTTGAAAAAATTCTCTTTCTCCCCGGCAACGGCGCCAGAAAAGTGCTTCATGCGCGTGGAGCACACGTTCGTTGGGAGACCCCAAGAGGAAGGCATGAAGAGCACAGTAGCAAGTTTCCTTCAGAAAGAAACCAAGGTTGAATCGACCAGTAGGAGGAAGGAGTAATTTTAGAAGGTTGATGCAGTTGAGATGGTAGGGCGCACTACCGGTTCAGCAGCAACGTGGAACGTAAACAACAGAATCAATTCACTTTGCCCCAACGAAGCAGTAATGTTGTCAATCTCACCGGTTTTGCTGAACACAAAGAGGTTAAACAAATGATGTGCAAAATAATATGAGAACAATAATTGCAGTGGTTGTATTATCAGTATGAGAAAATAGACCGAGGTCCACAGTTCACTAGAGGTGTCTGTCGATGAGTCATGTCGACAAATCCCTCGGATGATCCGATAGGGTTTCGAGTGGTGGAACGTAATAGGCGCTGGCTGTTGACGGCTAATAGGGGGACACAATTTACCCAGGTTTGGGGCCCTTTTAGAGGTAATACCCTTACTCCTGCTTGTCTTCCCTTGTATTATGAAGATTGGTTACAATGGTGGTGCGCAAGTCGAGAGATTGGATCTCGAGCTATGGCTATGGTGGTGAAAGTTTAGATTGGATGTCCCCCCTCGGGTGGCTCTCCCAACCCTTAAATAGGTGGCTAGGTCTCAAGCTGTACCCGGGGGGTCACAAACCCTAGCCCTAGTCGGTGGAAAACTTCCATCTTGTCCCGCAAGTCTTTCGGGTTGGCCGTTGTTGGGCCTTCTAGAGCCACGGGGTAGTCCTTTGTGCTGGGATTCAATGTTGGGCCTTGGACCAGGTATGCCCATCCGACAGGTCCTGAAGTGATCCCCACGTCAGTAGCCCCCGAGTGTTTGTTCGACTGAAAATAATCAAGTAACACTCAAAGCTTGTTTCTGGATCTCGCGGCTGAGTAGTCAAATACTTGATCTGAAGGGCGTGTACCCTGTGTGGGATGTACTCGAGTATCGAGTGGTAAACGCGTCTTGTGTTGGCTTTTTTCACAGAAGAGTATGGCTTAGTCGCTTGGATCTCCCGAAAGATCAGGGCCAATTCATTGCTTCTCGGGCAAAAACAGTTATGCCTACACGAATTCAAGACCTTTGCCTCGAACTCGGCAAGGTGATCATTGCGACTGGGCCGTGGATGACTTATCAAGTCGAATTTAACCCTAAAGGGGCACCCGACGCGTCCGCTAGGATTTTCCTTCGTGTTGGTGACACGGAAAATTTACTGAAGGACGCAGCTTGAGTGCGATTCCAGGCCCACAAGACAGATCCTTGGGTCTTACCTTCGTACTCGACGAATACGGCATTCGGGCGTGCCTTGATGGCTGAATGACCCGGGTTTGTTTCCAGTGATATGTTTCTACATCGTAATGTGGAGTTGTGGTTTTCGCGGGAGCCGCGTACTCACGATTTTCTCCCTGCTACGTGGCGAGTGCCGCTCTTTGTTCTTGGAAAATGGAGAGTGCCAATGTCTTCACCTTGCAATCCTTGAGTGAGGCGAGATTTTCTTCTGAGTCTATACAAAAGAAATTTCATGTCGTGAGGTTCTATACGAAAGAATTTTCGTGTAATGATGTGCGCAATGACGTCACCGCACACTCGTCTGCTCCCGATGGGACGTTACGCTGTGGGGCAGGGCATGTAGGGCCCATCGTGTTAGCTTTTGACCGAAAGCGTGTCGTCGTGCCCCGGTTTTTCCGCAGGACGTGTAGCCATTACGCACGATCCTCTGTTAAAGATCATGCGGAGTAACCGCCCTCCATCTCTTCGTTTCGGCTCAGCGCGTGGCAGCCAGGATGCGCGCCAAGTACGCAAATCGACGGCTCTTGGTGACCATGTGGAAGTATAAATAGTGGGCCTTAGCGTGGCAGCCGGGATGCGTGCCAAGTTACTTTCCCCGGCCCTTATTCATCTTCTTCTTCCTTCCATCGCACCCACCTTCCTCTGCGAGAGAGCGAGCACCAATGGCAGCAGGCAAGAAATGTGGTGCGGGCGCGGCTTCCGGCAAGGAGGCGGCTAGCGCTTCCACGGCGGCTCCGGTAAAGAGGACAGGCGAGTGGCGCCCGTCCAATGTGACAAAGAAAAAACATCTCGGAGCGTGTCCCTTCGGAGGACTCCGGGCGCGTCCGCATGACGACGAAGGGGGAGGAGGTGCCCAGTCTGCGTGCCAATGAGTGCGTTGCTTTCTCGGAGCATGTCGCACATGGTATGTCTTTCCCCCTCCACCCATTTCTCCTCGGGCTGTTGTATGTCTATGGCATACAACTGCACGACCTTCCTCCCAAAGCGGTGCAACACGTTTCGTGCTTCATCGTGTTGTGCGAGTGCTTCCTCAGCATTCGCCCGCATAGAGGGCTCTGGAAGGCCATCTTCCAGGTGAGCATCTTCCGGGAGAAGCCCCTGGCGGGTGAGAGAGTGGGGGAGCCGCTAGCTACCGGCGGTTTCAGGATCCAGACAACCAAGGAGTTCTCGTACCTGGAGATGAACTTCATCGAGTCGGCGCAAGGATGGCGCCGGAAATGGTTCTACATCTAGGACGACGATGCGGGTGGTGCCCCAGAATTCAAGCCATTCGCGATTCCAAATCGGAGGAGGTCCTGGGCGCACAAGCTATCACCCGAGGAATCCAAGACGGTGTCTCCCCTGCTTGCGCAATTCGGGCGACTCCGACAAAAGGATCAAGGGCCTCTGCTGAATGGGATGCATTTGGCGAGCGTCTTCCTACGCCGGAGGATTCAACCGCTTCAGGATCCAAGCCGAACGTGCAAAGTTCTCGGGTATCAACGATCCAAGCCGAACGTGCGACGACATCCTCTCGAATGCTAAGTTCGAGAATAAAATTACTGCCATCACCAGTCTGAAGAAGGGGGAGAGCCACTCTCCGTGTCCCTTCACGCCTTTTGACGCCCAGCATCCTCCGAGCAAGGTAAACTTTTTTACTCTTCCTGTTTCTTATTTTTCTCTTTTGTGGATTCCTACCGATTGAATTTGCTTCTTCCTTTATTTCTTCTTTGTTGCAGAACAAAGACATGGCGAAGTGCTACCAGCCACTTTCCGTGGATGACGGAGGCTTGGATCTTTTGGCGAGTAACTTTGAGGCCCCTCCCAAAGTCAGCGTCGCGGATGCTGAATCCAGCGAGGAGCAAGTGGAGCTGGAAGAGGAGGAGGAATCGCTCGGGCACCGCAAGCGTCGTCGAGTGGGGGATGATGAGGCGACCTCCAAAGACAGGCCCTTGAGTGTGGGCACTGTCGAGGATATCGAGACTCATCCCATCATGGCGACTCCTATGAACGTGCTTCCTCCCTCGATCCAACAGTCGAAGATTCCCACCGCCTGGGACGTGGATAATCTCAACGAGGATGGCGAGGACGAGTGAGTTTTTGTGCTCTCGCTAGTTGAGGTTATCTTCTTTGTTTTCTTTTTTTGCCTTCGGTCAGTCTTGTGGTCATTGGAAGGGACCAATTCGCGTCTTCCGCTCAATCTGTGAAACAGAAGGTGCTAGCCGCAAGTCCACCTCGAGCTTCAAGTCCTACCCGATGATCTCCGAGCACTGCAAGGACAGCCGACACTTCTATGTACGCGATTCCCAGCTTGGCACACGAGCAATATTTGGATGTCGGGGCGTCAGCGAACAAAGAGGTCTCGGCCAGTTCGCCTGACGCTTTGTCGACCCCAAATGGCAAGGTAAAGTTGTCTTTCTTTCGAGTAGTTGTTCTTCTTTTAGTAGGGTGCACGGCAGTGCTCCCGATGGGAGTAGCCCCCGAGTCTGTGATCGACTGTTCGTAGTCGGTTACAGAATCAAGTTGCGCCCTTGATTTTATTGCTTTTCTTCTTGATCTTATCGAGTGCACGGCAGTGCTCCCGATGGAAGTAGCCCTCGAGTCTATACTCGACTGCGTGCATTCGGGCGTCGCCTTGATGTGGCCGGGGTGGAGTGCGCTTCCCTTAGCCAGGAGCGCGACCAGTGCCTTCAAGACGCTCGTTCTTTGAGAGGTGACTTACCATGCGATTCATGTTTTTTGCTTTGTTTCTCCAGATTGCATCATTGTCTGATGTACTCTTTCTATGTCGCAGATGAGGCCACCCGCGTGAACATCGAGAAGACTGAAGCTAACTCTCGGATCAAAGATCTCGAGAAGGAGATGGAGTCTACCCGAAGGGAGCTAGAGTCTACTCGCAAGGAAGCGGCCGAGCATCTTGCTGCATCTCGCGAGTCTCTGAAGAAATTGGAGGACACAGGTGCGGCGCACGACAACGACCTAACGGACATCCTTTGTCCTATAGCTCAGGCTTTGGCAGGTATGCTACTTGTCCATTCGCGATTTTATCTTGTCGCTTTCTCCTTCCTTTTGTGACTTGTTTCATCCTGTTGCAGATGCGCTTGGCGTTGCCTTAACGCTTCATGGAGGGGTCCGGGTCGACGCTCTCGCGGATGTGTGCACCCAGCTGCAGGAGTACGGGAAGAAGGCGTGCCTCTCCCTTCCTGATGTTTTTCGAGTGTTATCGCAACTACATCAGGGACTGCTCGCAGGGAAGCCAGTTCCGTCGACCCTGGAGGGCCTCCTGCAAGTTTTCCTTCGCGAAGGCGATCCTCTTCAGGAGTACACTCTCGCCCAAACCGAGCGCGGAGCCAGGACAGCCATCTAGTTCGCTCCGGCGCACGGTGTGTCGGGTGACATGGATAAGTTGTACTCGGAGCTACCTCCAGACGCCCTGGGCAAAACGGTAGCGCTCCGTCCTTTTGGCGATCGTGCTGAAAAGTTAGCAAAGACGCTTTTTGGGCTGCTTTCTCGCGGTCGCAGTGCGAAACAATCTGCAAGCGGAGCCACTTCCGAGAAGTCTGTTGCTCCTTAGGCTAGATAAAATTTCTGTTTTTGTATGCCTAGACTTGTAACGACCTTTGGAAATACTCTATGTTTTAATTTCTGAATGAAGGGTTTTAAAGTGTCACCATTCGTCGGTTTGCCTTACTTTGTGTTGTCCCGATGGGAGTAGCCCGCTAGCATTCAAAGATATTTTCATTGTATATCGTCGAGTGATATGCAGCTTTGCGACTGAAACTGTCGTGTGTCTTGTACTGTTTGCAGGTTGTGGATTCTGGCGATGGCCCGTCTAGCGATGTTGCTCTTTCAACTACGCCGTTGATTACAGATGCGAGTATGCTTGCTTCGCTTCGTGGTCGTGTCGCGGATGGCGAGCGTAACCTTAAGGCACTGCAGGGTATGGAGGATGTTTCCAAGTCAAAGCAGAAGCTTGCTGCCGAGCGCGAGCAATTTGTGATGGAGGAGCTGGCCGTTGTCGCGAAAAGCTTGCTCTATAAGTCCTGCAAGCCCCAGAGTCTTTTCGGTGTTTTCTTGCTTGCGAACTGACGCGTTTCCTGTCCGTGTAGTTGTCGAACCTGATGGAGCGTCCGAAGGTCATTGTGTGGATAACAGGGTGGCCTGTGAATCTAGCAGCTCGAATATCCATGTGTGCAACTTCAGGTCTGATTGCAGCAGGGGTTTTGTCCTGGCGACTCTGCAGTATCGAGTAAGTCAGGCACAAATTTTTGTCGAATCCTGTCGGGAGGCTCTTTCTTTGGTCTATCGGGCGCTGTATCCGTTCGACGTTGTGCTTGATCGACTGAGTAGTCTGCTAAGGCTCTTCCGTCGGAAGGAGGATGTT
Source organism: Alopecurus myosuroides (assembly GCA_028641055.1). Lineage (NCBI taxonomy): Eukaryota > Viridiplantae > Streptophyta > Magnoliopsida > Poales > Poaceae > Alopecurus > Alopecurus myosuroides. Next base: position 104,086,313 of record CM054058.1, read on the forward strand.
TGCGAGTGTGTGCGTCAGCAGCTTATCTACGGCGCTTAGGTGGCACTCGCGTTTGTGCGGGTGTGGCATCATGACGTGAACTTCAACTCTGTGGCGCAACTTGCTGCGACCCGAGGAGCAGCCATTGACTTTGTTCCGCACTATGAAGTTGTGCGGCCTGCGGCGGAGCGCATCGTTTAGCTAACTTCTGCGGAGACGGAGCGGCTGCTCCGAGAGGGTGCTGCTCGACGATAGTTGTGTCTGTTAAGGTGTATGTACCTTGTGTGTTGTTTGATTTGTTTAAGGTGTGTTAAGGTGTGTACCTTGTAACCTTGTAAAATATTTGTTGTGCATAGGCAGTCGAAGAATGTTTATGCTAGTTTGGTGTAGCCCCCGTGCGTTGGGGTGTGACCGTTGTTAGCATGTAAAAAAAGAAAAAGATGCGACTAAGTAGTCTTTATAGCGATGGTTGAGAAACCATGTTTTTATTGCGATGACCGAGAAGCCATGTGTTTTTCTTGAGTTACAATGTGGCTGGAGCAGCCTTATTTGCGAGTATACGCCGCCTTTTTTTGGTTTCTTCAAGCGATAGGCGCCTCTAGGGATAACTTCGTGTATGATGAAGGGTCCTTCCCATGGTGGCTCGAGCTTGTGTCCACTGTCTAGCTTGAGCCGTAGCACCAGGTCGCCTACCATGAAGGATCTGCTGTGGATGCGGAGACTGTGGCGATTGCGTAGCACTTGCTGATAGACGGAGGATCTTGCGAGTGCGACGTCCCTGGCCTCGCCCAGTGCGTCCATGTCTTCCACGAGTGCTTTGTTGGAGGCTTCTTTGCTGTAGGCAATGACTCGTGGAGCACTGAATCGAACATCTCCGAGCAAGACTGCTTCGGTGTCGTAAACCATAAAAAATGGCGTGTAGTTTGTGGATCTGTTTGGAGTTGTTCTCAGACTCCATAGGACGGACGGTAGCTCCTCAGCCCAATGTCCTACTGCTATATCAAATCTGTCGAGTAGGCGCTTCTTCAGGCCAGTCGAAACTAATTCGTTGGACCGTTCGACTTGGCCGTTTGTTTGGAGGTGTGCCACCGAGGCGAAGCTAAGAGTTATCCCTTTTTCTTTGCAGAAATCTTTCAGCTCCTTGGCTGTGAAGTTGGTCCCATTATCCGTGTAATATTGTGAGGGACGCCGAATCTGCACACGATGGAATCGAGGAACTTGACTGCGCACTTCACGTGTTGCGACGTCACTGGGACTGCCTCTATCCATTTGGTAAATTTGTCGACTGCGACCAGCAGGTGAGTATATGCTATGGGTGTTGCCTTCTGTAGTGGTCCCACCATGTCTAGCCCCCCATTGTGTGAAGGAATGTGAACATGTGCAAGGAGCAGTATCCGTCGAGGTCTTCCTCACGTATTTTATCGTCTGGTTTTGCCTTCCACTCGCGATTTCCGCGGGATCCGCTATCGCGGTTTCTTGTGAATTCAGCCGCTACCAACTCCGATTGATCGTCCTGCTCATAGTGCCGTCTCTTTCTTCTCTAGCGTTCACCGTTGCGACCATCGTCGTGCACGGGTGAGGAATTTTTCTCATTTTGAAGGGATTCTTCACCATTCGCCCATGTGTTGGCTATCATCATTAACTCGCCGATAGTTTTGGGCGCATATTGTCCCAGTTCTTCTCTAAAGGTTGCGTGTCGAGCGCCCTTGGTGAAGGATTCGACTGCTATCTCTTCTGATATATTCCTAGTCGTGATTTTGAGCGTAGTCCGTCTCTGGATATACTCGCGGGTTGATTCACCGCTCTTCTACCTGCAGGCTCGCAGTTCCTCGATAGATGTTGGTCTCTTGTACGGTTCCTGGAAATTCTTCTCGAAGTCGCGGGTGAGATCGTCCCAGGATCTGTAACACACGTGTGGTCTTCCTTCGAGCCAGCTCAGGGCAGCCCCGACGAGGTGCATGTTTAAGTACTGCATGGCTATCACTTTGTTTCCACGTTGGCACTTCACCGCGGTCAGGTAGTCCGAGATCCAGGTCTTAGGTTACTGCGAGCCATCTTACCTCGGGACTTCTGAGGTGAGCTTAAATCTCTTGTGCATCGGTGCCTCGCGGATGTTGCTGCTAAAGCACATCGCTCCGCAGGATTCCTCGTCGGAGGAGGTAGATAATGAGCGGGCACGGTTCCTTCCTGCGCGGGCTCTGTCGACCTTGTTCTGCATGATGTCCCCTCGCGCGTCGTATTGGGCCCGGTCGCAATTGTCTTCTTGCCGTGGTTCCCTGCTACGATGTCGCGAGTGGCTTCCGTGGTGCCGTGGGCTATTGTCACGGTGTCGCGGGCTATCATCGTTGCTGCATGGGCTGTCGCCACGGCGCCTTGCCTCTTTGCCCCTGGCACGGCGAGGCGACTCCTTGTCTCCTCTCTTAGGGGACGCACTCTCGCGCCTGCGAGGTGTTCTGTCCACCCGAGGTTTTTTATCGGCTTCAGGGGCCGCTGCATTCTTGCGGGTTTGGGCGGCAATCGCTGCTCCGACCATGCCTATCCCCCTTTGGACTTGGCGATGTTGTTCTGCGCGGGGGTCGTTTTCTGGTGGCTGGTTTGCCTGTAGGTAGGTAGCAGCGGCCAGGACCGCGGCGGCGGGAGTTGTCGGGTGCACGTTACTCTCGTCGACGTGCATGAGGGAGGTCTCGATGGTTTTGCTAATCTCTCTGAGGGACCCTTGGTCCATATGGGCGGTCCTCGAGACGTACTTCCCCTTTCTGATGGGCTGGTTCCCTGTCGAGTGGGTTTTGGAAAGCTCCGCGCGGTGCTGGCTCGAAGCTTCTGCTGCGCGTCGGCGCGCGTCGAGTTCCTTGCGGGCGTCCGCTAACTACCGTCTTTTCAGTGACAGGTGATAGTGGTATGCTATCAGATCTTTTCGAGTGGCCTCGGGCTCTAGCAGGTGGCCTATTTGCACCGCTACTTTCCCCTTCTCCTGGGCAGCCCACGAACATTGATATGTTACCTCGCCGCGAGGCTGGTCTCTATTTCAGCGGTTTCTTCGACTGGATCTGCCATATAGACGTGGGTCAGATAAGGCTCGTGAGTCTCTGGCGCGGGCCAGTAGTTCTTGCCGAATTCCGCGGGCTCTTCAGTCGCGATGGTGTGGAAGTCGAGCCTATTGCGGAGGATGGAGCCGTCGCTAGACTCCGAGTTGCAATCGGTATCGCTGAGCGGTGATTCTTGGGTCGCCGTGCTCGAGACGGATTCAGTGTCTGGTCCATCGAGCGTGATCGGGTCAGGGAAGCATAGGATTCCCTCCTTACTGGCGCGGAAATGGAGGTCGCTGAACATCATGTTGACGCTCTCCTGGAGACCGTTGAACGCCGGGCGAGATTCCGATGAGTGGGGCGTGTAGATGAACGACCCGAACCAGATTGGCTCCGAAGGAGCCGAGGATCCCAGGCTCCAGTTGAAGCTCGGTAAAGATGAAGCCGGCGATGTCGTGGATCCAACGCCTGCCTTTCCCACAGACGGAGCCAATTGTCAATGAGTCATGTCGACAAATCCCTCAGATGACCCAGTAGGGTTTCGGGTGGTGGAACGTAAAAGGCACTGGCTGTTACAACGGCTAACAGGGGCACAATTTACACAGGTTCTGGGCCCTCGTACAGGTAATACCCTTAATCCTGCTTGTCTGTCCTTGTATTATGAAGATTGCTTACAATGGTGGTTGCTCCTTGTGATGGCGTCTTGACGGGGAGACTTCTTGATGCTGATGAATTTTACGTCCCCGGCAATGGCGCCAGAAATTTCCTTGATGTTGTGTGTTGGGATACCCCAAGAGGAGGGTGTGATGAGCACAACGGTAGGAAATTCCACTTAGTTAAGAACCAAGGTTATCAATCTAGTAGGAGAAAGAGGACCTTCGGAAATGTTGATGCCACTGACGGTGGTGATGGCTCACCGGTGTCAGCAACACCGTGGAACCTGCACACAACACAACACAAATACTTTGTCCCAACGGTACAGTGAGGTTGTCAATCTCACCGGTCTTGCTGAAAACAAAGATTAGACGTATAGTGTGGAAAATAATGTATGCTTGTAGTAAGTAAAGAAAACAGGAAATTGTGGTGGTTGGTTTAACTGTATAGGAAAATGGACCGGGATTCATAGGTTCACTAGTGGTGTCTCTCCATAAGAGATAGCATGCTGTGTGAACAAATTACAGTTGGGCAATTGACAAATAGAGGTTGCACCGTAGTGCACATTCATGACATGATGACTACTATGATATTTAGTGCAGGCATTACAACAATATACATAGACCGTAGTCCAACTGCATCAATGACTAATAATCCACCCTCAAGTTATCATCTGAACCCCCATAGGTATTAAGTTGCAAGCAACAAATAACTGCATTAAACAAAGTGTGTAATGTAAGCAATGATTATGCACGCGGGCACTCTCACCGCTGTTTTCTCCCTAATATCTACAGCACATCCTCCCCATTCACGTTTCTGTCACTCGAACAAGGTGGTGAGGAGGCATGAACCCACTGTCGAGCATAAATACTCCCTCTTGGAGTCACTAGCAACTACTTGGCCAGAGCAACCACTAGCAACGGAAAAGCATGCAAGATCACAAATAACATATGCAATAAAGACTATAATCAACTTGGCATAAGTTCAATATTCATCGGATCCCAACAAACACAGCACATAGAATTACATAAGATCAATCTCGATCATGTTAAGAAGCTCACGAGATCTAAACATGGAGGCATATGAGGAGAAGACAACCATCTAGCTACTGCTATGGACACGTTGTCCAAGGATGAACTACTCACGCATTACTCCGGAGGCAGGCATGGTGATGTAGAGGCCTCTGGTGATGATTTCCTCTCCGGCAGGGTGCCGGAGACATCTTCAGAACCTTCCTGATCTAGGGTTGATGGTGACGGAGGCTGCGGAACTTTTCGGGGATATTTGATCAGGTGTTTAGGGTTTTCCATCCGGGGGATTAAATAGGCCAAAGGGTAGAGGCGGTGGAGCTCTGGGGGCCCCACACCACCCCCTGGAGTGGCCCCCCTGATGCCTTTCTTCGTCTCCTCTTCGTTCTTTTGGATGCTTCCGGGGAAAATAGGACTTCCGGGCTTCGAACTTTCCAATTCCGAGAATATTTCCAGAACAATTTTCTGAAACTAAAAACAGCAGAAAACAGGGAACTGGCTCTGTGGCATCTTGTCAATAGGTTAGTCCGGATAATCGATAAGAATGACATAAAGAAGGGAGAAAACATGTAGCAATTGGCATAATATCATCATGGAGCATCATAAATTATAGATACGTTGGATACGTATCAAGCATCCCCAAGCTTAGTTTCTACTCGTCCTCGAGTAGGTAAACGATAAAACAATAATTTCTGAGGTGACATGCTACAAACATAATCTTGATCATAAAAAATGTAAAGGCATTTGCAAGCTGAGATCATAGAACTTCAAACATAAACATGATAAATAGAACTTTAATGATAAAGCAAAGCAATAACCTTTCATCATGAAGAGTATCTCAAATAAAGGATCATGAGAAACAAAGCAAAGAAAGATAAACATCTTTTTCAGGTATAGTGAAAGCATGGCAAAGTGATATTTCGCTAGTCCTTAAGAGTGGGGCAAAACATAAATGCCAGGACACCTTCAAAGTTCATGAGGAAGACTAGAGCAAATAATTTAAGAACAAATGATATCACATCATGAAGTAATTATTGATGTTCATGGGATAATGCATGTAGAACTAAGAATGGAAAAAATGCTCTCTCAATTGTGCATAAAGTTAGAAGATGGAGACTCAACATAAAAGTAAAAGAAAGCCCCTTCGCGGAGGGAAGCGGGGATCACTCATGTGCTAGATATTTTATTTTACTAAACAGAGGTATTAAAAATTTGACACTCCCCCCATCCATCTTTCACAAACCATGGCTAACCGAATCCTCGGGTGCCTGCCAACAATCACATACCGTGGAGGAGTGTCTATATTTTGGGAGATGTATGTTAAAGTCGATGAATGGTAAATAAAAAATACAGTACGTCACAAGCCAACTGGATGCACAAGAGCGTCTCCCATGTGAAGGACACATCTGGGTAGAAGGTCATCCCTCTTTCTCTTTTGTTTACACAATTATGCTTTGACTGATAAATCAGGGGCAAAAATAGTGAAGAGATTTTGTGTGTATTAATTTGGGGCTGGGAACCCCGCTGCCAGATTTTCTATCATTTGGATAAGTAGATGAAGCCACTAGTCCAGGGTGTGAAATCCAATCAACAAGTGAGATAAAGATTCTCTATTGACGTTCTCATGAGAAAAAACGGGAACATAAAGCAGGAGTAATTTTGAAGTTTTTAAAGGTAACACATGAGAAATTTACTTGGAGTGACAGATAAATACCACGTGTAGGTAGGTATGGCAGACACAATGGGAAAATCTTTGGTTTAAGGGAGTTAGATGCACGAGTAGATCTCATACTCAGTACAGGTGGAGGCTAGCAAAAGACTGGGAGTGACAAATCAAGAGAGCATAAGAGCCATAATCATGCATAGCGACATAAGCATCATTAATTAAAGCATAAGCAATATCATAGTTCAAAAACCAAGTGGTCATGGAGGCTATTCGTGACTGGTTTGTAGTCATAAACATGGTGTGAGCATGTGCCAAGTCAACCAAATAAAACATTCGAAAGAGAATACCAAAAATTTATGCTTCCTTATGACAAGAACAGCTCATGAATCTTTCAATGACATATTAAACACTCTCAGCTATTTGAGGCTATTCATGCTACTCAACATCACAAGGCTTTACAACTAAAATAACATTTAGCATGGCATGAAAAAGTTCTAGCAACAGTCTATACAAGCTTCTACTTGCACCAGTATAAATTCTACTTTAAACAAACATTTCTTTCTCCCAACAAGCACCATACACAATATGTTTTAACAAAAACTATCTAAATGCTACAACAAGCAAATATGAGAGTAATCACATAATACTACTAAAATTAACAGCTCTAATAAGAGATGCATGCAAAACAGGAGCTAAATAAATGCAGCAGCCAACCAAGGATTAAGAATACAAAGTATTCTCATGAAAAAACGGAGCGTGTCACTCTCCAATAAAAGAATGCTTGGGTCCAATCAATTTTATTGAAAAAGTAAAAAACAAACTGAAATAAAAAACAAAAACCAAATGAAAACAAAAATAAAAGACGCTCCAAGTAAAGCACATAAGATGTGACCGAATAAAAATATAGTTTCACTAGAAGTGACATGATAATTTGTTGATGAAGAAGGGGATGCCTTGGGCATCCCCAAGCTTAGATGCTTGAGTCTTCTTGGAATTTGCTGGGATGTACCACTGGGGCATCCCTAAGCTTAGGCTTTTTCACTCTTCTTGATCACATCATATCATCCTCTTCTCTTGACCCTTGAAAACTTCCTTCACACCAAACTTCTCACAATCTTCATTAGCAACGTTAGTGTTAGCGAAATAATAAATTCACATGGTTCAGTTTCAACACATGTCTAACACTCAAAAACACATTAGCAACTGTCACAACTTCTTCTAAAACTCTTTTTTCTCAAAAGAACACCAAAAGAAAGCGATTAAGATGCAAATCCAATTATTGGCAGAAATCTGTCAAAACAGGACAGAAGGTAAAGATGATTTTTTTTTAAAATCTTCTATTGCTCAAATAAAAAAGTGCTAAACTAAGAAAAGTTGCGTATACAGCTCAGGATTACGCACAAAAAATCTCAGGTCATTTTGAGTTTTCTGTGTTTTATACGGAATAAACAGTGGACAGCAGAAATCTGTTTCCTGCGCAGAAATCCGAAATATAGCCTCAACTTTCCACTAGAGGCTTTGCTTGGCTCAACAAATACATGAAAATAAAGATACAAAGGAGTTTCTACATAAGTATACAACCACTTGACTCAAAGAAAACAGAGAAAAACAATGCAAAAATAAAAACATGGGTTATCTCCCAAGAAGTGCTTTTCTTTAACGCCTTTCAGCTAGGCATAGAAAGCAAGAAGATGCTCACATAAGAAATATGAGTTAAGAAAAAGAGAGCATCAAGAAGCAAGTATAATTATTTTTTTAATTCTAACCCACTTTCTATGCATAGGAATCTTGTAAAGAAATAAATTAAAGAAGCTCAAACTAGAAATCATGGGAAGGTAGAACAAGAGCAACTTCAAAACTTTCAACAAAAAGAGAGGTGTTTCAGTAAAATGAAAATTCCTACAACCAAATTTTCCTCTCTCATAATAATTTTCAGTAGCATCATGAAAAAACTCAACAACATAATTATCACATAAAGCATGTTTGCCATGGTCTAAAAGCACACAATTCATATCAAGCTCAAAAATGGTGGGATCAAAATTTAAAATCAGCTCTTCTTTTTTCCCACTTTTAGTAATAGCAAAACAAGATAATTGGTCACTCTTAAAAGGTATAGGACACATTATAGAAATCCTATTTTCAGTAGCATTATGATTTATAACATCAAGTAACATAGGACCATCATCAAGAGCATTATCATAAGATTTATCCAAGTAGCATGGATTATCATAAATAACAGTAGCAATATCATTCTGACCAGTTTCATTCATAGTAGTATCAAGGTCACAAGTATAGCAAGTATCAATTTCGTCAAATAATGTATGATTTAAAGAGTTACTATCATTGGGAGGTGGACATGGGTAGCTCCATTCTTTCTCCTCTTGATCATCACTCTCCTCCTCTTTTTCATCCAATGAGCTTCCAGATTTAGCAATTTCTTCTTCCATAGGTTCCTGGAAGGCATTACTCTCTTCCTTAGGTTGAGAGAATTTATTAAGATATTCCATTATGTAGTAATTACAATCCTTGTAATTGTCAAAGCAATATTCAAGTATAGCATAAATCTCGTATTTATAAGGTGCATCATCAATAATTTCAAGTAAATAGGCAATTTCGAATGCACCCTTCCAAGCAATAAATTCTTCAATTTGTTCATTATACTCATATTGAAAAGGTAGGTGTTTATACCTCCTACAGCAGCAAGACTTATCAAAACAATAAGTAACATTATAGGTGGAGCACAAGTTTTTAGCACAGTCATGCAATTTATTAATTTGCTCCCATAAGTGTATTCCTTTTTGTGACAAGCGGTGTTCCTTATAATATTTTTGTTGTTCATCTGTGAACCCACCTTGCCTATAAGATCTAGTTTCAAAGACATCAAACATTGATAGCAAGCATGATAAAGCAAAAATAGCAAGTGAATGCTTCACTTGAAAATACATGAGTTTCTTTCTATGCTATAAAGTAAACTAATTTTTTTGTGTGTTTTTGATAAAGAGAAGCAAAAAAAGAAAAAAAGAAAAACAAGACAAATAACAAAATAAAGAGGTTGAGAGTGAGAGAGTCCCCTTCCCAGAAGACTTCCTTCTCCCCGGCAACGGCGCCAGAAATTCCTTGCTGCTTGTGATGGCGTATTGATGGGAGACTTCTTGATAATGATGAATTTTAAGTCCCCGGCAACGGCGCCAGAAATTTCCTTGATGTTGTGTGTTGGGATACCCCAAGAGGAGGATGTGATGATCACAGCGGTAGGAAATTCCCCTTAGTTAAGAACCAAGGTTATCGATCCAGTAGGAGAAAGAGGACCTTTAGAAGGTTGATGCCACTGACGGTGGTGATGGCTCGCCGGTGTCAGCAACAACATGGAACCTGCGCACAACACAACCAAAATACTATGTCCACACGGTACAGTGAGGTTGTCAATCTCACCGGTCTTGCTGAAAACAAATATTAGACGTATAGTGTGGAAAATAATGTATGCTTGCAGTAAGTAAAGAAAGCAGGAAATTGTGGTGGTTGGTTTAACAGTATAGGAAAATGGCGGGGTTCATAGGTTCACTAGTGGTGTCTCTCCATGAAAGATAGCATGTTGGGTGAACAAATTACAGCTGGGCAATTGACAAATAGAGGTTGCACCGTAGTGCACATTCATGACATGATGACTACTATGATATTTAGTGCGGGCATTACAACAATATACATAGACCGTAATCCAACTGCATCTATGACTAATAATCCACCCTCAGGTTATCATCCAAACCCCCTTACGAATTAAGTTGCAAGCAATAGATAACTGCATTAAACAAAGTGTGTAATATAAGCAATGATTATGCACGTGGGCACTCTCACCGTTGTTTTCTCCCTAATGGCAACAACACATCCTCCCCCTTCACGTTTCTGTCACTCGAGCAAGGTGGTGAGGAGGCATGAACCCACTATCGAGCATAAATACTCCCTCTTGGAGTCACTAGCAACTACTTAGCCAGAGCAACCACTAGCAACGGAAAGCATGCAAGATCACAAATAACATATGCAATAAAGACTATAATCAACTTGGCATAAGTTCAATATTCATTGGATCCCAGCAAACACATCACATAGAATTACATAAGATCAATTTCAATCATGTTAGGCAGCTCACGAGATCTAAACATGGAGGCATATGAGGAGAATACAACCATCTAGCTACTGCTATGGACCCGTAGTCCAAGGATGAACTACTCACGCATCACTCCGGAGGCAGGCTTATAGATAAAGAAACATGCATGACATAAAGATTACTATGAGATTCATGCGGGCATTACAGCAAAATACATAGATCGTCATCCAACTACATCTATGACTAATAGTCCATCCGAACAAACGTAGGGTATTAAGTTGCAAGCAACGGATAATCGCAGTAAGCAAAGTGTGTAATTTAAACAATGTAAACTAAGTAAACTTCGTTGTTTTCTCCCTAATGGGAACAACACATCCTTCATTCATCATGTTTCTGTCACTCTAGCACGGATTTAAAGGAGGCATGAACCCGCTATCGAGCATAAATACTCCCTCTTGGAGTCACTAGCATCTACTTGGCCCGAGCATCTACTAACAACGGAGAGCATGCAAGGTCATAAATAACATACACATGAAGATAACATGATAGATTGATAATCAAAATACATAGCATTCAATAATCATCGGATCCCCGCACACACAACATGTAGCATTACAATAAGATGATCTCGATCATGTGAGGCAGCTCACGAGATCTAAATATGGGGCATAAAGTGGAGAGGACAACCTTCTAGCTACTTCTATGTACCCGTAGTCCAGGGATGAACTACTCACGCATCACTCCGGAGGCGGGCACGGTGGTGTAGACCCCTCCGGTGATGATTTTTCCTCCCGGCAGTGTGCCGGGGAGAGCTCCAGAACCCTCCTGATCTCGGGTTAACGATGATGACGCCCTCGGGGGTTTCTTGGGGAAAAGTGGTATATTTTTAGGGTTGATGTATCGGGGGGAATAAATAGGCGAAAGGGCGATGACAGTGGACGCCCGAGAGGCCCACACCACCCCCAGGCGCGGCCAGGGGGCGCGCCGCCCTATGGTGTGGCCCCCCTCCGGGCCTCTTCGGGACTCCGTGGAACCTTCGGGAATTCTAACACTTGCGGCCTTCGAATTTTCCAATTCCGAGTATATTTCCATAACAACTTTTCTGAAACTAAAAACAGCAGAAAACAAGGAGCTAGCTCTGTGGCATCTTGTCAATAGGTTAGTCCCGGGAATCGATAAAAATGACATAAAGTGTAAGTAAAACATGTAGCATAAGTCATGAAAACAACATGGAACATCAGAAATTATAGATACGTTTATTACGTATCATGCCCCTATACAACTAACAATTGTATTAGGTGTGTTGGGGACACAAGAGACTTCTTGTATCGTAATTGCAGGGTTGCTTGAGAGGGATATCTTTGACCTCTATCTCCCTGAGTTCGATAAACCTTCGGTGATCCACTTAAGGGAAACTTGCTGCTGTTCTACAAACCTCTGCACTTGGAGGCCCAACACTATCTACAAGAATAGAAGCATGCGTAGACATCAAGATCTTTTCTCGCGTCGTTGTCGGGGACGTAAGGTAAAAGGTACTCACATCCTCTGTGGGTGCTCGAAGTTATTTCCTTTAGATTCTACAATTATATCTTTTTTTACTAGTTAGGCTTATATTCACTTGTTCTTTGATTTTATTTTCACTAGTTAGGCTTAATGGAAAACAACAAAAATATGAGAGAGCTTTATTCGCATGCTAGTAGCAATGTTATTAGCATTAATTCTTTGGATACCATTATTTATAATGCTATGGAAAAGTCTAAGCTTGGGGAAGCTAGTTTTTATAATCTTTTTAGTTCCCCAGCTTTAGAGGAGAAAATTTGCTTTGATGATACTTTATCTCCCATATGTGATAAATCTAATGATGCTTGTGATATTTTAAATCCTCCTTCTGAAAGTATTCCTTTTAAAATACCTATGAAAAATGTTGAATGTGTCATAAATAACTGGTATTTTCGAGATGCAACTGTGCATCCTAGTGATCATTTACTCTTTATACATGAATTATGCGGGTTGTTCAAGTGTGCAGGTATTTCAATGGACCAAGTTAAGATGAGGCTATTCTCTTTGTCACTTAGGGACTGTAACATCCCAAGTATGAAAATCTCCCCCTAGATGTTTGTTTCTTGTTTCATTATTGTTTTGCATCATGTCATCATAGTCATTGGCTTTTGTTGCATTTGTGGTACATTTGATTTCAATTGTTTCCATCTGATTTGTATTTGAATTCCAAAACAAAAATTCAATTGTGGTTCATACTTGTTATGTTACCTGTTTCAAATAAAAACTACAAAGCAAACAAATAATTGTTCCACCAAAAAGTGGAATCCAAAAACTTTAAATTTTTGGCTTAGGTTCATTTATTCTTTTGATACCAAAAAATTGCTTAAAATCATTTAATTTCCAAACATCAACTAAATTAAAATAATTGGAAAACAAAAGTTTATTTTTAAGGTGTTGTTACAAAAACAAATCATTAAAATTTTATTCCAAAATATTTGCTAACCCTAGAACCATTTGTTCTCTCTCTTTTCCCAAATCTGAACAAAAGGAAGAAAAAGATTAAAAGAGAGGGAGAGGGGGAATAGGGCATGCAGCCCAATTGGGCTAGCCCAAGTGCCCCAGGCCTGGTACCCCCCTCTGTATCTCCTACCTCCCGTACGGAGCACCATCCATGGTGCCCACGTCGACATGTTCAGGCAGGGGACGGTGATCGAGCTCCCCCTCCCCCTTTTTAGCCTGCCCTCGAGCTCCTCCTTGCCCTAAATCTCTCCACTCCTCTCTTCCCTCGACCGCCGCCCTTTTCCCTTCCGCTGCTCTCTCTCTCGCTCCTCTCTGTACCCCACCGAAACCATCATCACCGCGCCTCCCTCCGGCGAGCGCCGCCATCCCGGTGCCCGCCCGGCCGCGCTAGGGCCAGGGACGGAACCGTCCCGGCTTCCTCTACCTCGCCGTGCCCTCCATCTCCCTCGAGGGCACCGGAATCGCCGCCGCCATCCGATTTTTCGCCGCCGGCCGCACCCTGACGACCACCACCGAGCGCCTCCTTCCCTGCCTCCCTCCGTTCCCCTCTGTGAGTCGCCTCCCTTCCCTCTCCTTTCACTCTCCGGCACCAGCTCGCAGCAGCCGCATACCGGCAGCCACAGCACGCACAAGCGCGGCAGCAGCCACCGCGCGGCGGGCCACGATCGCCGGCGGGCGCCATCTCCTCCGATCGATCCCTGTCCGCACCTAAACCTGCACGCACAGAGAAAGATTCAGTTAATTTCAGTTATGCGCGCATACAGAAGGATAACCACACACGTACCGCTCACCTGTCACAAACTCGAGCAGAGCCGCAGTGGCCAGCGCGCCGTGCCCGCAACCGCGGGGTCGCGGGTTCGACTCCCCACCCCCCCCCCCCCCCCCCCCCCCCCCCGCGCGTTTGCAACCTTTTTTTCTGTTTTATTTTCAGATCTAACACAGCACTCCATATTTCGCACAGGTCCTTGGATATTTTCTTCTAGGTCCCTGCAGTTTTGTTCTAAGCCCCTAGTTGTGGAATAAAATGGCAGATTAACAACCAAACTTTAAAAATGCCTAACAAATTAATTACAACTCCAAATTTAACATTTTTAATGTGTTTTCCATACCAAATTTAATATTCTACCTATTTAAGTCAATTGTTTTCTGTTTTGAGCATTGCAAATGTTTTCAAATTTTAAATTCAAACTATTCCTTTCACATTTGCTAAATTCCATAACAAATTCAATATTAATCCAAATAACACAAATAAAATATGTTTTCCATGTCAAATTAAACCACCTAACCAAATATAAATTTTGTTTCATGATTTGAATAATTAAAATTGCTTAAATAATTTAAACCTTGTTTAATTCATTTAAAATTGCTAAATTCATAACTTGCTCAAATTAAATTATTTTTGAGCATATAAAATAGGTTTTCAAACCAGAAAAACATAAACTTTTCAAATAGGAAATTGGTTTAATATTTTGAACAAATAAAATTCAAATATTATTCATACTTGTTTTAAATTCATTTAAATCTTGTCTAAACTTGTTTAATTCACAATTAAATCATTGTAATTCCTTTTTCAATAATTGAAACATGTAATCCAACTAAAATTTGGTGTTCTTTTCAAATATAAATTTTGTTATCTGTTTTGAACAATTAAAATTGGTGAAAACAACAAATACTTGTGTGACACCTTTAAGTAACCAAAATTCCATAACTTAATAAATAAAATTTCAAACTTGGTAAACCCTGTTTCTAATTGTTTCTATTGTTTTTATTTTTCTGTTTTCCTCATCCATGCATCACACTAATCCACTTTCACCTGTTGATTAGTTGTAAAACAATTATTCCAACCTTAATTCATGGGCTTTCCATATGCAATCCAAATTGCCTGTGGGGTCCATTTAAACATGTGATCTTGTCAACTAGTTTATTTTGGTGCATCAATTAAATTGACATGCATCATCCCATGTTTGTGCATTATGCCATGTTATTGATTGGTTGTCTCTCTGCGTTGTTTGTTTGCTTATTCTCGGATAGACGACGACGTTGAGACAGACGATCTTACGACACCCCTTCTGAGGATTTTAGCTCAGTACCAGGCTACTGAGTTGCAGGCAAGTATTCACTCACATGAACCATCGTGTTCCTTTTAACTTTGGATACCGATACTTCCCGTTGTCTATTTCTGCTAGCCATATGTATCGTTGCTTGTTCTCCGAACCTATCATATGAATCCCTTAACCCCGATATTGCCTCACCTCCACTCCTATCACCCCGTTGCTTGTTGCCCGTGTCTTACTAGCATGCTTAGGGTTGTTTTTGCTCGAGTCTGCTGTCAGTTACGTTCTGTTATTATATTTTATTATGTTCTGGGGCTCGATGTTAAACAATCAACCTGTTAATGCTTGGGTAATAATAATTTTCTGATAAGGCACCGGCAGGAGGCCCGACGTGGTTTTGAGGCCTGCTAGTGTCGACCCTAATTAGGAAAAGGGTCTTGTCTACTGATCCATGATGAGCGTGCTCACCGCATCCGGGTGGTGGTATGGAACCCCCCTCGACTTTGATCTGATCCGCAGTTTGTCCGAAGAGCCACACTTAGTTCGGGTGTTCCATTTGGCTCATACGCATAAATGGGTCGCTCCCATGGTTACTGATGATGATGATGACGCACACATATAGGGCGAGGCCTGTATTGCCGGGGTGTTGCGTCCTGCGGGAGTTTTGCACACTTGCGCTGAGTATTCGGCTGCGTGGCTGGGACCTTATAGCTCCGTGGCTCCTAGGACAGGTTGTAGAGATGGTTCGAGTCGTGTCAAGCCAACCTGAGTTTTAGTTGGTGGCTTGAGTGTGTACGGGTACTGGAGCACACCCTGTAGGGATGAATCTTCTCGAGAAGCCGTGTTGTCCGCGGTTATGTGACGACTTGGTGAAAGTACTGGCTAACAAGTACTCAGACAACTTATACCTAACTAATGATAACTTGACTAGTAATAGGTTATTGACACAATAACCTGAATCATCATTAATCCAACTGTGTGAGTTATCCTCGGATTGCTTCTTTGGATAAGGGGCTAGATCCAGGATGGGTTTGTTTGGTGGTTAGTTATAGTTGGTTACGATACGCTATCTTATCTTCTTTCTGTTAGCCGGAAGTGGTAGTAACTCTGTAGTTGGTTAGAGCAGCCAGTTGCAGCATCTTTTATATCCCCTTTCTTCCGTTGAACCCAAAGCATCTGTGCTTGGTGTTGACGGGTTACACTTTGGTGAACTGTGAGTCTTGCTTGCCAGTACGTTTATGTACTGACCCCTTTGGGGCTGTGGTTTCCGCAGACGACGTTTCCGAGGATCCCCATGGTGGCTGCTACGTGGAGTACGGCGAGGCTGCTGACGAGTAGATAGCGGACCCGGGCAGGATCCGAGACTTCGTGGATGGGCTCCGTCTTTTCGTTTCCGGCTTCTTAAGCCTATTTGGTTTTGTCTGTACTCAGACCTGTTGAATGCTTCCGCTGTGATGTAATGATGTTATGTTGGGACATGTGTCCTCTGGATGATTGTATTTGCTATCTCTGCTCTAGTGAGAGCCAGTCGCAACTTATTTCCATCTTTTGTGTTTTAGAGATATGTTGTGCTATCACTTTGTTCAACGCCGTTGACGTACCATGTGTGTATGGTATGAAGTACGTCAATGGTAGTATCCTGATTTCTATGGGATAGTTTGCGTCGAAGCTGAACAGATAGGGGTTGGTTGTCACACATACGTGTGTTGGCCTACTCGTAAGAGGACGCGGGTGCCGGTAAGCCCCGTAATCCAATCTACTACTGTTCAACGGAACGGCGAGTATCCTTTAGAAGTCCGGGTGCGACAAATGGTATCAGAGCCTGTCTGCCTGTAGGATCCCTTTTACTGGTCGCAGTTGAGTCTAGAAACTATTTTGTACCTATATAGGAAAAATGAAACGTGAGAGTAGGAATTCTGCCATTTTATTTCTTTCCCCACCCACCCTCCCTTTTCTGGTAAGGAAGTGCAACGTTGTTTTCTCTTTCTTATCTAAACTTTCAAGTTAGGATTTCACGAATCCTGGTTTCTCTAGGATGGTTATATCTACTAGACCATAGGAATGGAGGTGGTTGTGACATGATTTATCATGTTGCCTACTCACCATTGAGAACGGTGGCAAATAAGCCCCGGAAGCAGATCCGCTATTCCTTAAGCAGTAGATATTGATCCTTTAGAAGCCCGGATGGGTTTTCCCATAGTACCTCAGGTGTTTGTGGTCTCCTGTTTCCCAGTTGTTGCTTCGATATCGTCCTTCACAAATCTTCTATTCCGTTGTAACAACTAATCTGTTGATCCGTTGTTAACCTCCATCCTTGTTCTATGCTGTCGACTTACCGTCTGAAGTAATCCTTTTAAGCACTTATATTGGATTTTGTTATCCGGTTAGTGTGTTAATCTTGGTATCCTCTTCAGGATGGAAAGTGGTGACGAAGAACCCACACTGCCACCTGAGATGGGGAAAGTGCTGTCTCAGATGACACAAGTTATAAAGCAGATGCAGCAGAACCAAGACCTTGGAAGTAATGGCAACACCCGGGTGTCTATTCGGGAGTTCCTTGAGCTAAATCCGCGCACGTTTGATACCTCCTCCGAGCCATTGGATGCTGATGACTGGAATGAACCGTACTCTTATGGTAGCTCATGTGGCTGACGAGGACCGTGTTCCTTACGTGACCTACCTTCTCCATGGACAATCCATGTCTTGGTGGGAGAATTTCCAAGAAATGAGAGGTTCTAGTGTGGCAATCACATGGGAGGATTTCAAACAAGCCTTCGTGCGCCATCACATTCCCGATGGGCTCATGGAGAGAATGCGTGAGGAATTCTATTCTTTCACACAAGGCAATTTGGACGTTCTCGAATACCAAAGAGAGTTCAATCGTATGGCTCGCTACGCCGGAGATGAAATCTCCACGGAAGCGAGAAAGATGGCAAAGTTCCGCAGGGGTCTAAACCCGGAACTCAAGTATGCTCTCACCAACGTCAAGGCCAAGAATTTTGAGGACCTCATCAACATCGCTCTAAAGGAAGAGCATGGGCGCAAGTTGGTTGAGGAATCTCGTAAGCACTCTCGCGAACAGGCTAATCTCTCAAAAGCTATCATGCCTCCACAAAAACGAAGAGTTGGGTTCCATAAACCACAACAAACACCGCCCATCTGCTTGCCATGCCCGGCAGGATTTCTTGCCCGCCCCTCCACCCCAGTGGGTATCTTTAGGAGGTGCTCCATCTCAGCCAAGTCCACAACAGCTCAACGTTCTGCTAGTACATGCTTCAAGTGCGGTCTATCAGACACTACTCCTACAAGTGCCCGCAGAACAAGCTAACCATCACTACCTATCTCTAAGGTCAATCATGTGAGGGTACACACTTCGTCCGCCTAGGCCCCGCAACAGGAACAAGTCTGTCTTGAGAACTGTGAGGGTGAAACCATGTCAAGGCCCAGGGAGCAGAAGAATCTCCAGAGGTTGTAATGGGCACACTTCTTGTGAACTCGTTACGTGCTAAGTCTTGTTCGATTCTGGTGCTTCACACTCTTTCATCTCTCAATGCTTTGCAAACAACAGTGGAATCAACTTCGAACAGTTGTCTATCCCTTTCCTATTGAAATCACGGGATCTAGCTGGCAAAGCAATAAAGTTAGCCAGAACATCGAGATCACAATTGGAAACCTTCAATTCCAGGCATCCCTGATAGCTCTCCACTCTTCAGATATTGATGTCATTCTGGGATGGATTGGCTGGTAACCAACAAAGCAGTCATTGATTGTCTGCTAAGTCTGTCAAAATCACACCACCCTTCTGGCCAGATAGTCTACTTCCATGCTGAAAATCCAGTTGCTCAACTCTACACTCTCAATGCAAATCCTCTACCATCTATTGAAACTATTCCGGTGGTTTGTGAATTCCCTGATGTCTTTCCAGAAGAATTGCCAGGAATGCCTCCGAACAGAGCAGTTGAGTTCGTGATCGAACTTGAACCAGGCACTGCTCCAATCTCTAAGCATCCATACAAGATAGCTCCTCCTGAACTGAAGTTGTTGAAGGAGCAAATCGATATGTACATGGAGAAAGGCTACATTCAACCTAGTTCCTCGGCTTGGGGTTGCCCAACTCTGTTCGTTGCGAAGAAGGATCAAACAAAGAGACTCGCTGTTGACTATCGTCCTCTTAACGAGAAAACCATCAAAAACAAGTATCCATTTCCTCGTATCGATGATCTTTTTGATCAACTTGCTGGAGCCTCAATATTCTCCAAGCTGGACTTGAGGATGGGTTACCATCAAATAAAGATCAGAAAGGAAGATATTCCAAAGACAGCTTTCACCACTCGCTATGGTCTATATGAATACACCATCATGTCCTTTGGTCTCACCAATGCACCGGCGACATTCTCTCGACTAATGAATTCTGTCTTCCATGAATACCTCGACAAGTTCGTTGTGGTATATCTTGATGATATTCTTGTCTACTCAAAATCCGAGGAAGAGCATGGAGAACATCTTCGTCTCACTCTCATGAAGCTTCGCGAGCATCGTCTGTATGCCAAGTTCTCCAAATGTGAGTTCTGGATTCCAGAAGTTGCTTACCTTGGTCATGTCATCTCTGCCAAGGGCATAGCCATTGATCCAGAAAAGGTTAAGGCAATTGTTGATTGGAAACCTCCGAAGACGGTGAAGCAAGTAAGAAGTTTTCTTGGCTTGGCTAGCTATTGCGGTCGTTTCGTCGAAAACTTCTCCAAGATTGCCAAACCTCTCACTGATCTCACAAAGAAGGACAAAAAGTTCGTTTGGTCTCCACAATGTGATGAAAGTTTCAATCTCCTCAAGACTAAACTCACTTCTACACCAGTTCTGGCTGGCCCAGATACTACCAAACCCTTCCAGATATTCTGTGATGCTTCCCTCCAAGGTCTAGGAGCAGTTCTTATGCAAGAACGTCAAGTTGTGGCTTATGCTTCACGTCAGTTGAATGCACATGAGCAAAATTGTCCCACACATGACCTAGAACTTGCAGCAGTTGTGTTTGCCCTCAAGAAATGGAGGCAATACTTGTTGGGTAATCGCACTGAAATCTTTTCCGATCATAAGAGTCTGAAATACATCTTCACTCAGCCAGATCTAAACCTCAGACAAAGGAGATGGATTGAAAAGATCAAAGACTTCGATCTTACCATTTCTTACACTCCAGGCAAGGCTAATGTTATGGCCGATGCTCTCAGTCGCAAGTCGTATTGCAATAATCTCATGATCATGGAAAGCCAACCTCCACTTCATGAAGAATTCCAGAAGCTGAACCTTGGTCTTGTTCCTCAAGGTTATCTTGCAAACTTGACAGCCAGTCCAACTCTCGAGGATAAGATTCGTTCTGAACAACTTCGTGATGCTGAGATCAAGAAGATCGCAAAATAACATCAAAGCAGGCAATGTGAAGTATGAGTTCTTCTCAATTGATGACAAGGGAACTGTGTTCTTCGAAGGACGCATTGCAGTTCCTCAAATTCAAAGTCTCAAAGATGTTATTCTCAAGGAGGCTCATGAAACTCCTCTCTCCATACATCCTGGAAGTACAAAGATGTACCAGGATCTCAAGACACTGTATTGGTGGTCTGGCATGAAACGTGAAATTGCTCAATACGTTTCTGAATGCGACGTTTGTCAACGTGTTAAGGCAGTTCATCAGAAAACAGCCGGTCTTCTCCAGCCTCTGAAAATCCCTGAGTGGAAGTGGGACATGATTGAAATGGACTTCGTCACTGGTTTTCCAAAGTCCAAGAGGGGCAACGATGCAATCTTCGTTGTTATTGATCGTCTCACTAAGGTAGCTCACTTCTTTGCTGTCAAAGAAACAATCTCAGCTAGCCAGTTAGCAGAGCTCTACACAACAAGGATTGTTCCTCTTCATGGTGTTCCTTTGGAAATAAGCTCAGACCGTGGAAGAATATTCACTTCTCATTTCTGGAAAAGCTTTCAAGAAGCATTGGGCACCAAACTTCTGTTCAGCACAGCTTATCACCCTCAGTCTCAAGGGCAAGTCGAAAGAGTCAATCAGATTCTCGAGGATATGCTCAGAGCATGTGGTCTCTCCTTTGGCATGAAATGGGAGGAATGCCTTCCATATGCTGAATTCTCCTACAACAACAGCTTCCAGGCAAGCCTAGGCATGGCACCATTTGAAGCTCTCTATGGCCGCAGATGCAGGAGTCCAATCAATTGGTCTGCAGCTGGTGAACGTTCACTCTTAGGCCCTGACATTGTTAAGGAAGACGAAGAGAAAGTTCGCATCATTCGTGACAATCTCAAGATTGCTCAGTCTCGTCAGAAAAGCTACTATGACAGCAAACACGGGGATATGATCTATGCACCTAGTGACAAAGCATATCTCCGTGTAACTCCCCTCAGAGGCACTCATCGTTTTGGTGTGAAAGGAAAGCTGGCACCAAGATACATTGGTCCTTTCAACATTATCTCAAGGCGTGCGGAAAATTCCTATCGTCTTGAACTTCCAGAAAAACTATCCAAGGTGCACGATGTGTTTCACGTGTCACAGCTCAAGAAGTGTTTCAAAGATCCAGATCGTGCAGTTGATCATGATTCCATTGAACTGCAAGATGATCTATCTTATGAGGAGCACCCTGTTCGTATTCTCGATGAGACCGAGCGTAAGAATCGCAACAAGAGCACCAAGTTCTTGAAGGTGCAGTGGTCCCATCATTCCGATAAAGAGGCAACGTGGGAGACCGAAGAGGATCTTCGCAAGAAGTATCCAGACCTTTTCCTTTCTCAGTAGGAATCTCGGGGCGCGATTCCTTCAAGGGGGGGGGGCGTTTTGTAACATCCCAAGTATGAAAATCTCCCCCTAGATGTTTGTTTCTTGTTTCATTATTGTTTTGCATCATGTCATCATAGTCATTGGCTTTTGTTGCATTTGTGGTACATTTGATTTCAATTGTTTCCATCTGATTTCTATTTGAATTCCAAAACAAAAATTCAATTGTGGTTCATACTTGTTATGTTACCTGTTTCAAATAAAAACTACAAAGCAAACAAATAATTGTTCCACCAAAAAGTGGAATCCAAAAACTTTAAAATTTTGGCTTAGGTTCATTTATTCTTTTGATACCAAAAAATTGCTTAAAATCATTTAATTTCCAAACATCAACTAAATTAAAATAATTGGAAAACAAAAGTTTATTTTTAAGGTGTTGATACAAAAACAAATCATTAAAATTTTATTCCAAAATATTTGTTAACCCTAGAACCATTTGTTCTCTCTCTTTTCCCAAATCTGAAAAAAAATAAAAGGAAGAAAAAGATTAAAAGAGAGGGAGAGGGGGAATAGGGCATGCAGCCCAATTGGGCTAGCCCAAGTGCCCCAGGCCTGGTACCCCCCTCTGTATCTCCTACCTCCCGTACGGATGTCGCACCCGGACTTCTAGAGGATACTCACCGTACGAACTGAACAATATTTTGGTTGGATTACGGGGCTTAACGGCTCCCGCGTCCCCTTACGGGTAGGCCAGCACTTATGTGCGACAACCAACCGTTACTGCTCACCGTCGATGTAAACTATCCCATAGAAATCAGGATACTACCATTGACGTACTTCATACCATACACACATGGTACGTCAACGGCTTTGAACAAAAGGATAACACAACATGCCTCTAAGACACAAAAGATTGAAATAAGTTGCAACGGGCCCTCACTAGGGCAGAGAATAGCAAATACAATCATCCAGAGGACACATGTCCCAACATAGCATCATTACAACTCAGCGGAAGCATTCAAAGGGGGTCTGAGTACAGACAAATCCAAATAGGCTTAAGAAGCCGGGAAAATAAAGAAGACGAAGCCCATCCTCGTAGGTCCTGGATCCAGCCCTGGTCCAGCTATCTACTCGTCTGCAGTCTCGTCAAACTCCACGAAGTAGCCATCCTGGTGGTCATCGTAGCCGTAGTCGTAGTCTGCGTAAACCACAGCCCCAAAGGGGTCAGTACAACAACGTACTGGCAAGCAAGACTCACAGTTCACCAAAGTGTAGCCCGTCAACACCAAGCACAGATGCCTTGGGATCAACGGAAGAAAAGGGTATGAAAGATGCTGCAACTGGCTGCACTAACCATCTACAGAACATACTACAACTTCCGGTGTAACAGAAGGAGATAAGATAGCGTATCGTAACCAAGTATAGCTAACCACCAAACAAACCCATCCTGGATCTCGCCCCTTATCCAAAGAAGCAATCCGAGGATAACTCACACAGTTGGATTAATGATGGATCAAGTTGTTGTTTCAGCAAGCCTATTACTAGTCAAGTTATCATTAGTTAGGTGTAAGTTGTTCTGAGTACTTGTTAGCCAGTACTTTCACCAAGTCAACCATAACCGCGGGAAACACGGCTTCTCGAGAAGATTTATCCCTGCAGGGGTGCACCAATTTGGCCGTACACGTAAGAATAACCCGCCAGATGGGAAGGCCTTTCCCACCAAGCGGGGCACTCAACACAACTCAACTCTTCTTCGCATCAAGCCCAAAGCACCACGTGCTGTGCGTGCGCGGCTAATCGAGCCCCCCGAAGAAAAGGAGGACCCTCATAGCACTGGAAGACCACGCCGCCCTAAATGCCGACTACAAAAGTTCCACCCTGGCCTCGGGTTCGTACCTGCATATGCGTGCATCAAATGGAAAGCCCGAACTAAGTGTGGTGATTTGGACGAGATGCGGATCGAGTCAAATTGAGGGGGGCACCCATACACGCTTCCCACATGCGGATAGTGCGCTCATCATGGATCAGTAGACAAGACCCTTTTCCTATTAGGGTCGACACTAGCAGGCCTCAAAACCACGCCGGGCCTCCTGCCGGTGCCTTATCAGCAAATTATTTATTACCTCAAATTAACAAATTGTAGTTTAACATCGAGCCCCAGAATATAGCAGATATAATAACAGAAAGTAACGGATAACAGACTCGAGCAAAACAACCCTAAGCATGCTAGTAAGACACGGGCCCAAGCAACGGGGTTTTAGGACTGGAGGTGTGGCAATATCAGGGTTTAGGGTATCATGTGATAGGTTCGTAACAGAAGCAACGATACATAGGGCTAGCAAATATAGACAACGGAAAGTATCGGTAACCAAATGTTGAAAGGAACACAATGGTTCATGTGAGTGATAACTTGCCTGCAAACCCAGTAGCCGGGTACTGAGCTAGATCCTCAGAAGGGGTGTCGTAAAGATCGTCGGTATCAACGTCGTCGTCTATCCGAGAAGAAGCAAACAAACAAGGCAGAATATAAACAATCATTATCATGGCATAGTGCACAATCAAATATGATGCATGACAACTTAATAGATGCATCAAAATAAACTAATTGATATGATAACACAATTTAAATGGACACATATGCAATGTTGAGTTGCATATGAAAAGCCCATGGATTTTGGTTAGATTATTTGTTTTCCAACTAATCAACAGGTGCTAGTGGTTTAGTATGATGCATGCAAAAGGAAAACAGAAAAATAACAACATTAGAATCATATTAGAATAGGGTGTAGCAATTTAGAATTTTATTATTAATTTAGGGAATTTTTGGGTGCCTTAAAGGTGACACACAAGTATTTGTTGTTCCCAACCATTTAAATTGTTCAAAACTAATAACAAAGTTTATATTTGAAACGAACATCAAATTTTAGTTGGATTACATGTCGGGGGTTTACCCCCGAGTAGGGTAAAGACAGGTGGTAAAGGCCGCTTACGGAAGAGAGGTTTGGTCGAGTAGCCGACTACCGGGTACCCGCTACCCGGTCGACTGCTACTCGGTCTCACCTCAAGATGGCCATAAGGAGATATCAATCAGTTTCTACCCTGTCGAGTAGAAGGTTTGGCCCGAGTACAATTGGCGGGAACATTTGGCGGGAAACTACTCGGGCAGGAAGTCAAAGGAGCCGTTCTGACACAGGATCCCGCGTATCCTGGGTCCGTACTTGGCAGCATTCGAACTACTGTTCACGTGGGGACGGCCTGCCTGACAGTGACAGCATGGAAGCAGTCGGTGGCAGGATAAGGGGGGCCTACTCTGTGACTAGGTACAGTGATACCAGTCTGTCCCCTAGTTTTGCCCAACGACTTTACAGAAGCAGCCAAGACCAACGACCAAAGCTGTCAGCGGGTACTCGGAGAAAGGACAGTGTGCACACTATGTCGACACTTGTCTAGGATTTGGACGTATCCGGCTAGGGCACCATGTATATAAGGTGCCCCGCCGCCTCCTGCGAGAGGGTGGATCTCATTCCAGGCTCATAGTGAACCCTAGAAACCCTAAGTCCTTGACCTAGCTCTACTCGGAGAGGGGCAAGGGGCTACTCGGTAGCGATATCATTTGTATTGTACCTACTCGGAGAGACATCGTAATACATAGAGAAAGGCAGGAGTAGGGGTTTTACCTCCTCACGAGGGCCCTGAACCTGGGTACATCGTGTTGTTTGTGTTGTGTGGATCTCACCTCACGCGGCTACTCGTCGCGTGATCCCTCCCCGGACACCTCCAGCGTCCATCGTCCCCACATCTTTAGCCATCCTATGGCATCTGCCGTGACACCACCACGACAGTTGGCGCCCACCGTGGGGCAACCAGCGGCGCTGGCTGGAGTTTCTGTTCGGACGGGATCTTCATCAGCGGAGCGCGTAGTTTGTGGCCTTGTCCACAGATTCGGCTCCTTCGACTTCGTCACCGACAACGCCGGCTGTTTCGGCGGCAAGGCCATGCCGGAGGGCGGCTCCGTGATCTCCTTCGGCTCTCACCTCGTCTACGTCGCCACCGTCGCCAACGACACCTACCCCGAGCTGGTGCACGACGCGGAGGATCCTCCCGCGGTGGTTGCAGCTCGCGGAAGGCCGGCACGCAGCTCTGCATGCTGCGCGGAGGTGATGGTGACGGGCTTGGCGGCAAACACTGGCGCAGCTGCTACTGGCACTGCGACCGTTGTCGAGGAGGTTGACGACCCGCCTGCTGGTGGCAGGACTCACCGGCCTTACGAGAAGGAGAGCAACCTGCCGCCTTCCACGTCTACGGTCATTCCCGCGTCTGCAGCGCGAACCGGCATGCCCACTCCCACCGATGTTGAGCTCCTTGCAGTGAGGGAGCAGCTCGAGCGGCAACGCCAGGAGCTGCTCACCGAGCAGGCGGAGTTGGAGAAGATCAGGTTGGAGCTGAGCCTGGATCAGCTCGAGTACAACAAGGCTCACGGCTTCACGCCGGTCGCCAGGAGGCCTAGCAGGGTAGGCGCTACTCGGCGCAACCTGGGCGCCGAGATGGCGACTGTTGCGGAGGAGCCCGCGCAGTCCGCCACCGCGAACACCTTCACAAGGCCAAGGTATAGCACGCCCGCCAAGACGCTGCGAGCTGCGCAAGCTGTGGCTGCCGAGTTGCCGCGCCTAGAGGGAGAAGCGCGTCGCAGGCAGCAGGAGAGGCTCGGAGAGCTGGTGCTGGAGGCCGCCAGGCAGAACGAGGAGTTCCGGAAGGCCAACCCGGGAGCTGGAGCTTCGCAGGTGGTTCACTCGCACGCGGCTAGATCTAACGATCAAGCCTCATCTCCGCATCCCAGCCGCGAGAAGAGCCGCAGCGGGCGTACGGGTAGAGACAGGCAAATGCAGGTGTATGACCCGGCTGCTGCCGCGAAACAGGTTGCTGTGCCGCAGCAGCCCGGGCAGGAACACAACACTGCAAGAGCAGGCTCTCAAGCCCATCAAGCTCAAAGCCGTGTCCGAGAAGCCGCACGTCCGGGTACTTCTCGGCAACCCGCAGCTCCGCCTACTCGGCAGAGGCAGCAGCCGCGCCCGGCGGCACCAGTCGCCAACCCGGTGGAGCAGCCTGCGGCTATGCAGGTGGATAGGTATGACGATGGCTACTCGGCTATGGAGATGGCTGGTTATGATATTCATGACCGTGTTGGTGAGCGTGTGTTGGCGCCTGGAGATGCAAGGCACCAGCTGGACCGTATCAGCTTGTCGGCGCGGCTTGAGAGCACGGGTCCCCCTGGCCCCGAGTGCTTTGGCCCGCGCATCATGAACGAGCCTTCCGTGAAGGGCTTCCAGCTCGCAAGGGGCACCAAGAGCTACAATGGTAGCACTAAGCCTGAAGATTGGCTCAATGACTACGTCACCGCGGTCCATATCGCGAATGGCAACAGGAGATGGGCGGTACGCTATGTGCCGCAGATGCTAGAAGGTCCAGCTCGCACTTGGCTCAACAACTTGCCCAAGAACAGCATTAACTGCTAGCTGGACTTCTCGGATGCCTTCATCAGCAACTTCACCAGCACCTACAAGAGGCCGAATAGGCCACAGCAGTTGTCGGCTTGCCGGCAGCGAGAAGACGAGACAGACCGCGAGTACCTTACTCGGTGGAGCACCTTGAGGAACACCTGTGAGGGTGTGAATGAGGCGCAAGCCATCACTTGGTTTGCGCAGGGTTGCCGACATGGCAGCATGCTTTGGCAAAGATTGCAAAGGGAGATGCCGAACACCTTGGCCGAGACCATCAAGATTGCGGATCAGTACGCACTCGGTGATCCTACTCAGCCACTGATGGATTCCTCTGAGCCGAGAAGAAACTTCAACAGCAGCAAGCGCAACGAGTTCCGCAACAAGCGCCGAGTAGATACTCGGTATGATCCCGAAGAGGTGAATGCAGTGAATGTCGGAGGCGGTGGTGGCCAAAGGCAGAAACCTGCTGGAGCCTACGGGCAGAACCAGAACCAGGGCCAGGGAAACAAGAAACCGTTCCGCACAGCGCAGCCGAGTAGCGGGAACTCCGAGCAGCCGAAGAAGTTTGTCTTCGATGACATGAAGGATGGGCCATGCAGCTTTCACACTCACCACCCCTCAAGGCCTGCGAACCATACTACTCGGCAGTGCGAGTGGTGGGATGTGATCAAGAGTGATGGCTTGCCTCCTCCACCTCCTCTGCCAGCCGCGAATGCCACTGTTCAGCCTACTCGCGCTCCTGCAGCTCGGCCGCCAGTGTACCCGAGAAGGGAGAATGTCAACCAGGTGGCTTTAGGAGCCAACCAGAACTTCAACAACGAGAGGTACCGCAACAACAACAACAACTACAACCGCAACAACAACAACAGAGGCAACAACAACTACCAGGGCAACAACAATGGCAACAATGGCAACAATGGGGGCAATGGCTCCAACCAGTACCAAGAGCACCATGAGAGCTATATGATCTTCACTTCTGAGGCAGTCGACAAGCAGTCACAGCACAGGCGGGCCATGGAGGTCAATGCAGTGATTCCGGCTGTGCCTCACTACATGTATTGGTGTGACCAGGAGATCAGGTGGACTCGGGCAGATCACCCCAAGGTGATGCCCAATCCGGGTACCTATGCTTTGGTGCTGGATCCCACTTTCCTGGGCCCCGAGAAGAATGTGAGATTCAGCAAGGTGCTGATCGACAACGGCAGCAGCATCAACATCGTGTACAAGGACACGCTCGAGAAGCTTGGCCTGGCCGAGAACATGATGCTGCCCAGCAAGACCACCTTCCATGGCATTGTGCCCGGGATCTCATGCAACCCGATTGGCCGAGTGTGGATTGATGTGCTATTCGGTACTCGGGAGAACTGCCGCACTGAGCGTCTGCAGTTTGAAGTGGTGGATCATCAGAGCCCATATCATGCTCTACTCGGCAGGCCTGCTCTGAGCAAGTTCATGGCCTCTACTCATGTGGCGTATCTGAAGATGAAGATCCCCGGGCCCAATGGCATCATCACCATCTCGGGAGATTACAAGAAGTCCATGGAGTGCGCCTCTGCTAGCTCTCAGCTGGCGGAATCGATGGTGATTGCTGCCGAGAAGAAGAAGATGTACGAGGTGGTGGCCATGGCTCAGTCCGCACAAGCTGGCGCGCAAGGTGTGCCGAGTACCCAGCATGGTACTGCTTTCCAAGCTGCCAAGGAGACCAAGACAGTCCAGGTTGACCCCGAGTTCCCGGAGCGCGTGGCCATCATTGGTGCCGGGCTGGCCGAGAAATAGGAAAGCGCGCTCATCCACTTCCTCCGTGAGAATCGGGACGTGTTCGCCTGGACCAATGAAGATCTACCAGGAGTCCCGAGGGAGTTGGTTGAGCACTCTTTGCATGTGCGTCCTGACGCCAAGCCCGTGAAGCAGGCTTTACGCCGTTTCGGGGATGAGAGAAGGAAGGCCATCGGTGATCAAATCACCAAACTGCTGATCAGTAACTTCATCATGGAGGTGCTGCACCCGGACTGGTTAGCCAACCCGGTCATGGTCGAGAAGAAAAAGGAAGATCCCAAGGCTGCCACTGCATGGCGCATGTGCGTCGACTACACCGACTTGAACAAGGCATGCCCCAAGGATCCTTTCCCGCTACCTCGCATCGATCAGGTGATCGATTCCACTGCCGGCTGTGAACTGTTGTCTTTCATAGATGCCTACTCTGGTTTCCACCAGATTGCACTCAATCCTGCTGATCAAATAAAGACTGCTTTCATTACCCCGTACGGGGCTTATTGCTATCGTGTCATGTGTTTTGGCCTGAGGAATGCGGGTGCAACCTATCAGAGATGCATGCAGAAATGCTTGCACGACCAGCTCGGCAAGAATGTGCAGGTGTACGTAGATGACATTGTCATCAAAACGAATAAAACACATACTCTGCTTGCCGACCTGGAGGAAACCTTTGCTAACCTACGCAGGTACAAAATGAAACTGAATCCGAGTAAGTGTACCTTTGGTGTACCAGCTGGAAAGCTACTCGGTTTCCTGGTTTCTAGTCGGGGCATTGAAGCCAATCCGTCTAAGATAAAAGCTATTGAGAGCATGTCTTTGCCGAGATCATTGAAGGATGTGCAGAAATTCACGGGTTGTCTGGCATCTCTGAGCCGCTTTCTTGGCCGGATGGGCGAGAAGGCTTTGCCTCTGTACCAGCTGATGAAGAAAAGCGACAAGTTTGTCTGGACTCCGCAAGCGGACGTGGCATTCAATGAGCTGAAAGCAATGCTGGCTAGCGCTCCCGTCTTGGCTAGTCCGCTACCCAAGGAGCCTATGCTGCTGTACATTGCCGCGACTAACCGAGTAGTCAGCGTGGTGATAGTGGTGGAGCGAGAAGAAGAAGGCAAGAGTGTGCAGCGCCCAGTCTATTATCTCAGTGAAGTGCTGTCCAGTTCCAAGCAAAACTATCCTCACTACCAGAAGATGACATATGGTGTGTATCTGGGCGCCAGGAAGCTGAAGCATTACTTCCAGGAGCACCCCATCACTGTTGTGAGTTCAGCTCCCATCTCGGACATCATGGGTAACAAGGAAGCGAGTGGCAGAGTAGCCAAGTGGGCAATTGAGCTAGCCGCGTACGCTCCCGCGTATACGAGAAGAGAAGCAATCAAATCTCAGGTACTGGCGGAATTTCTTGTGGACTGGGCCGAGATGCAATATGAACCTCCTGCTCCAGTTTCCAACTATTGGAAGATGCACTTTGATGGCTCAAAGGTGAAAGAAGGCCTCGGTGCTGGCGTTGTGCTTACGTCACCCAAGCGGGATCAACTCAAGTATGTGTTGCAGATTCACTTCAAGGCATCTAACAATGTAGCCGAGTACGAGGCAGTAGTGCATGGTTTGCGAGTAGCAAAGGAGGTTGGTGTGCAGCGCATTATCTGCTATGGCGACTCAGATCTGGTGGTGCAACAAGTCTCAGGTACCTGGGACGCTTTGGATGCCAACATGGCGTCGTATCGCTTCCTGGTGCAGTCAATGACTGGGTTTTTCGAAGGCTGTGAGTTCCAGCACATTCACCGAGCAGAGAACGAAGCAGCAGATGAGCTGTCCAAGTTGGGATCTTCTCGGCAGTCCATCCCAGCAGGGATTGCCTTGGAGCATTTGAGGAAGCCATCCATCAAGCCTTCCCCCAACTCGGAATCCATCTTTGTCCCTTCTCTGCCAAGCGAGGAATCTGACCCAATGGAGATTGACTGGGAGAGTGCTGCAGGAAACCCGGGGACTGCCGTCCTATACTCGGGGACTGCCATTCCCTACTCGGGGACTGCCATTCCTTACTCGGGGACTGCCGTTCCCTACTCGGGGACTGCCGTTCCCTACTCGGGGACTGCCGTCCTATACTCGGGGACTGCCATTCCTTACTCGGGGACTGCCACTCCCTACTCGGGGACTGCCGCCCTCAACCCAGAAGCTGTCGCATTCATTGAAGAAGTTCTCGCCAATCGGTTTGGGCTGCAGAGAAGCGCTCCTACTCCTCCTGTGCAGCCACCAGAGCCTGTCCCAATGGAAATGGATGAACCAGTGTTTCCCGTGCGGGAGACACCGAGTTGGGCAATGCCCATATTATCCTTTCTAAGGGACGGTACTTTACCTGAAGATGAGGTGACTGCGAGGCAGATTCAGAGAAGGTCCAAGGGCTACACCATAGTCCGAGATGTGCTGCACAAGAGAAGTGCCACTGGTGTGCTGCAACGCTGTGTGAGCCCAGAGGAAGGAGAAGAAATCCTGGTGGAGATACATCAAGGGGAATGTGGGCATCACGCCTCTTCTCGGGCTTTAGT
The DNA here is from genome assembly GCA_028641055.1 of Alopecurus myosuroides. NCBI lineage: Eukaryota > Viridiplantae > Streptophyta > Magnoliopsida > Poales > Poaceae > Alopecurus > Alopecurus myosuroides. The sequence goes on from CM054058.1 coordinate 104,117,925, forward strand.
CAAGAAAGCTTTTCGGCATGGCTTCTACTGGCTCACTGCATTGCAGCAAGCTGAGGATATTGTGAGGAAGTGCGCCGGCTGCCAGATGTTCGCAAGTAAGATTCACATGCCAGCTTCCGAGTTGAAAACAATTCCTATCACATGGCCCTTTGCTGTCTGGTGCTTGGATATGGTTGGTCCTTTCAAGCCGGCTAAGGGCAACATGACACATATTTTGGTCATGGTGGACAAGTTCACCAAGTGGATCGAGGTGAAACCTATTCGGAAGTGCGATGGGGTCACAGCTGTGAAGTTCGTGAAGGATGTGATCATGAGATATGGCTACCCGCACAGTATCATCACCGACAACGGCACCAATTTTGCAGAGGGGGCAATGGTGCGATTCTGCAGAGATAAGCATATCCGACTAGACGTTGCGTCAGTCGCGCACCCTGCCTCCAATGGGCAAGTTGAGAGAGCAAATGGGATGGTACTGGCAGGCATCAAGCCAAGGCTTATTGAGCCACTGCTGAAAACACCTGGGTGTTGGCTAGAAGAGTTGCCAGCGGTGTTGTGGAGTCTAAGGACTACCCCTAACCGGTCAACCGGCTACACGCCATTCTTCTTGGTATACGGGGCTGAGGCCGTGTTGCCAATAGACTTAGAGCATGACTCCCCCCGAGTAGCCCTCTACACTGAGGTGGAGGCGAGAGAAGCTCGAGAAGACGACGTTGACCTGCTTGAAGAAGCAAGAGAGCTGACTCTGTCACGTTCGGCTATCTACCAGCAAAACCTGCGGCGCTATCATAGCCGAAAGGTGAACCCAAGGGTTTTCCGAGAAGGAGACATGGTCCTTAGGCTGGTGCAGCGCACAGCCGGGATGCACAAGTTGTCTCCTCCTTGGGAAGGGCCTTTCATTGTCAGCAAAGCGCTGCACAATGACGCGTACTATCTTGTAGATGTGCGCCCATCGCAGGCGAACAGGGCAGATAAAGCTGGAGAGGAAACCAAGCGTCCCTGGAATGTAGCTCTACTTCGTCGTTTTCATTCGTGAGCAAAGATGTGTATGTACCCTTTCATCCGAGTTGAAATTCTACTCTGCAATCTAAAATTGTTCTCGGGGACTGCCCTCGTCCAAAATTGCTCTAAGTGTTTTTCTTACTTGGCTTGTTCCTTTGTCTATTCGGTTGCTTCACTTCAGAACTCAAAAGTGAATTGAGTACTGTGTTTAAACCTATATGCCAACTCTTCGACTTTGCTGCTGTCCGAAACCCGGCTTCATGGCAAGCAAGAGAACAAGCAAAAGGTCAATGAGCACACGAAAATCACTAAGGAAGAAGGAGTGCAGGAACCGAGTAGGTTGTCGGTTACTTTTTGTTCCCCGTTTTCGCCTTCTCGGCTAAGTGGTGGGCTGCGTTATCATGATTGTTTCTAGCGGCTAAGTATTTGCAGCCTTGTTCCTTGATTCTTGTGACTCGAATACCAAACAAGCGACAAGTCGCAGGTAGAGCGGAGATGAAAAAGACAGGGTGAATAAGAAATGCTACTCGGGGACTCGCATGGAAACACAACTCGACATTAAGCCAGTGTCGTTCAAATTGATTAATGTCAACGTAAACCGAGTGGGCATAAAAACTGAGTAGCAAGCAAGATAAAGGTAGTCTGTTACATCTGCTCCCGGCATTCCGGGGATCTGATAAAATGTTCAAGTGAAAGAAAAGATTGCAGGTTGCTTCAAGTTGAAGAGGAGACGTTCTCGGCGCTGGCCTTGGCGGCTGTTTCCTCGGCGGCGGTCCTGGCAGCAGTTTCTTCGGTGGCAGTCGTGGCGGCTGTTCCTTCGGTGCTGGCGTGGGTAGCATCAGCCTCCGTCTGCACGGCGGCGGATTCCTCCATCCCGGCGCCCTCCTGGGTGGCCGCCTGCTCGGAAGTGGCCGTGGCCACCGAGACGGGTCCCGGAGCCGAGGAGGAGCCTGAAGCGTGGCCAGGAGGAGGCACCGTGTCGTCGAGAGCAGCACCTGAGGAGGTGCCGAAGTCGAGTGGCTCGCTGTCGATGTGCGCCCCCTCGTCTTCATCGCTACTCGCGACGACGGTGGCCTTGCCCTTCCCGGCCTTGCCCTTGGGAGATTCGAAGTAGTCCCCAAGTTCTTCCTCGTCGTCATCTTCGTCGTCCTCGTACTCGGTGTCGGGTTCGGGGACGCCATCGATGTAGACCTCCGTCTCGGCGCACTCTGCGACATCATATGCAATCTGCTTGCGCAAGGCCACGCTATCGGCATCAGTCTCCCACTTGGAGTTATTGCGCTTCCCGCGGATGAGCTGCATGTCCAGGTTTTCATACCAGGACGCAATGCAGAGAAGCATCACGTCCGCACCAGCACGGGCTCCGGAGGCTCGCCACTTTTTCAACTCGGCCTTCACGTTCTCCAGCTTGAGGGCGAGCTCCCGCATGCTCCTTGGCTCAGCATCATGAGGCCAGAACAGCCGGTGGAGCTCAAAGCCCGCATGCATCAAATCAGTCCCGCAACCGGCCAGCTGTTCAAAGTAACCCTTGAGCACCTGCAAGCTGTCCTCGATATCAGCCCTGGTGTCAATCGGCTCACCCAGCGAAAGGCGAACTGCTCGGGCCTTGGCTATCGAGGGCGCAGAGGTAGACTCAAGACGAGGCCAGATATCTGAAATAGCAAGTGGCAAGATCAAAACCGAGAAAGAAAAAAGGAAGCCGAGAAGGAATAAGACCGAGAAGAAAGATGCAATGGAGAAAAGAACTTACCGATCAGTTGGCGGCGCAGTTGGTGCAGCTTGGTTCTCCAAGATTCCTCGTTGCTAATGTGCTTTGATTGGACCTGGCGCAGGGTGTCCATCTGAGCGAAAAGATCAGCATTGGTCTTCTTCAGAGTCTCGCACTCAGCCTCGAGGGCCCTCTCCTTGGCCTTGAAAGTGGTCTCGGCCTTGGCTTTCTCGGCGATGGCCGTGTCCCTCTCGGCGCCAATCTTCACGGCATCTTGGAGTGCATTCTGAAGCTGGAGCTGCAGTTTCTCCATCTCGGTGGTGTGGTCCGTCACCAGAGAAATGGCCTGATCGGATAGCTGTTTCTCCACCTCGGCTGGCTGGACGCAATCTTGGTGCGCCTCAGCAAACGACTTATAATCTTCTGCAAAAAGATAAGATGAGGTCAGTAAGCGGGCAGAGAAGAACCGAGTTCAAGGACATACCGAGGTAAACAGCAAACTCACCTTCAAGTTTCTTTATGGTGGCCTCGGCGTTCGCCACGAAAGCGCGGCATTTCTCATGCTCATCGGCCAAGGCCTTCAGTTTGTCTGCAAAGAAGAAAAGGTTAGCGCGTGAGAAAGCAGAAGCGGGCGTAAACATAAAACGCAGAAACCGCGTGGCTAAGCGTGTACCTTGCACTTCGGCCAGCTGTTGGGTGCTGTCGTTTGCATTTTTGCTCGCGGCCTCAGCAGCTAACTTCTCCTTCTCCAGCGCAGCAATTCGCCTCTTAGCGATGGAGTGGTTCCAGAGAAGGATGCGGTATAAGTTGGTCCGCTTAAGAACGCTATCCTGAAAACCGAGAAGAAAATGAGTTAGGCAAAGCAGAGAAGATTCGGCCCGAGTAGGAGGCTACTCGGAGAGTATCCGCCTACTCGACCCAAATCTCGGGGACTGGGGGGTGATGGTAAGAAAGAAGAAAGGCGAGTAGAAGAGAAGAAAATTCAACTCGGAAAAGGCAAAAAGACTTACTGCGTAGCTCTGTTCGATATCTTCGGCGTTCTTGCGGTGCAAGAACATCTTGGCTGCGAGGGTGGCGGTGTCGGTGGAGACGGACATGGGCTGGTGTCCCAGGTCGATCTTGTTCCACTCCACGCGGTAGTGGTCGACGGAGCCAAGGGTCAAGCCGTGCCACTTCTCCTCTCCGAGAACCCCGCTGTCCCACTTGGCGCTGATGTAGCCGACAGTGTCCAGTACCTGCTCAAGACCCTTGGAGGTTATTGGCTTGTCTTGGGCTCCCCGAGAAGCAATATTGACGGGTTTGTTCTGGGCTGGATCGAAGGGAGGAGTATTCCTGGCTACAGCTTTCCTCCCTTTCTGAATAGCTACAGCTTTATCTTGGGGAGGGAAGCCGATGCTATGTTGGTGGCTAACCTCAATCATATACTCCGGGTAGCAAGGCTGGCCAGCAGCGCGAGCGCCCGCAGAGAGCGCAGCAGGAATCGGGCCGGAGTCGCGGATCACGAGTGCTCCGCCTGCGGATGCGCCTTGGTCTCTGGCCCTCTTCTTTGTTTGCTCCTTCTCGATTTCCTGCTTCTCGACATCCTCGGGTTTCTTCCCGTCAGTCTTGGCCTTGGCCTTCTCGGCGACTGCTTTCTCGGCAGTTTGCCTCTCGGCCTTCTTCTGTTCAGCCCTGGCCTTCTTCTGCTCGGCCTTGGCTCTCTCAGCAGCTTCTTTCTCAGCTCTGACCTTCTCGGCGGCCTCCTCCTTGGCCTTGGCCTCCTCAGCAGCCACCTTATCGGCAGTCTCCTTCTCAGAAAGGCCCTTCTTGGAACAGTAATCCCTCAGAGCATCAAGGGCCTGTTGCTTGGCTGCTCGCCCAGGAGGGCTGGATGTATCCTTGCTCTGTGGAGACGAGGAGGAAGTTGGTGGTGTAGGGCCTTGCGCAGTCGGTGGCGTAGGGCCTTGCGCAGTAGGTGGCGCCGCTGCAGCTCCTGGCAGAACACCACTCGGTGCGCTGCCTGGCAGTGGGTAGACATCCGCTACGGTAGCATCCGCGGCGGTGTCGTCTGTTGTCAGCTGCTCGGCGGCGATGTTCTCTTGTGCAGCAGCCTCAGTGGTGGGCTGCTCCCGTTCTACTTCTGGCCGCTCAAGGGCGGCGGCATCTGGCATTTCTCGTTCTTGGTTCTCCTCGGCGTTGCTAGCCGGAGGAGAAGGGGGTCTCTCGTCGTGGACGGCGGTGTCTTGTGCTACTGGTTCTGACGCTGCTCCTTGTGCTGGATTGGCAGCGGCAGCATTGGCGTCGCGATCCTCATCATCATCGTCCAGATTGACCAGAGGTACTGGTTTCTTCTGGGCTTGGTCGGACGCGAGGGCTGCGTTCGCATCCATGGCAGGACTGCAGAGAAGAAAGAGATCAGAGATTGGAAGAAGATTTGGGAGAAATCAGTACTACGCGAGAAGGAGGGCAAACGAGAAGAGAACTCACGCATTGGTGGACTTAAGCTGTCGTCGGGGTTTCTTGACAGTAACCTTCCTCTTCTTCTCGGCGGCCTCCTCCTTCTCGGCGGGCTTCCTCTTCTTGGCTGGAGGTACCTGCGCTTCGCTCCCAGTCCGCTTGCGGGTTTCGGGAGGGGCAGTAGACAAAGGTTGGACGACGAGGGGCGCATCGCCCTCGTTCTCGCCCTCATCCTCGTCGTCCCTCTCCGCGGCGGCCTCATCTGAGAAGTTCAAAGGAGAAGAAGGAAGAATCAGGAACAGCAGTGCAAGGGGCTGGTGTTTCTCAGAAGCAAACAAGATGAAAATAACCATACCGTGAGAGCCTTCATCCGACCAAGTGCGGAGAGCATCACGCTTGTCAGGAGCGGGACTGCTCTGTTCCGCGTCGTCAGAGGGCAGCATGTCATCCTCCTCGCGATCGGCGAACCAGTTGTCCTCGAAAACTTCCCGACTCTCAATCAGCTGTCGAGTAAGAGTCTGAAAGACAGAGAAGGATCATAAGTAAACCGAGTAGCAGGATGGAACTCTACTCGGATAGGCATGCAAACACAAAGCACACTAAGCCTATGCGGTTTTCTAAGTATTCTACTCGGACAGGCATGCAGACACAAAGCACACTAAGCCTAGGCAGTTCTCCAAGTGTTCTACCCGGATAGGCGTGCAAACATAAAGCATACTAAGCCTAAGCGCGAGTCGACTAAGAGCTCTACTCGGTGCACCAGGTGGTTGCTAGTCGGGGCGGAAAGGGAAGTTCTCTACTCGGGTGGCAGAGGCAAAAGACAGAGAAGGAAGAACGTACCCGGGCAATCGGTTGCTTGCGGCTGTACGGGGCGAAGCCATACCGCCACTTCTCGGTAAGGCTTGTCTTCAGCATGTTCCTGGCATGATAGGCAACATCCGCGTCGTCGATGTCGATGGTGGTGGTCCTGGTGCAGTCGCGCGGGCCTCCCATGTAACACATGAGATGGCAGCGCTCCTGCAGAGGGAGTACTCGGCGCTTGATCCAGCATATCACCGGGTCGTCGTTCTTGAGGCCCAGCTTCTTCAACTCGCCGAGTCTATCTTCTATCTCGACGGCGATTTCGTCGATGTTGGGCTTCTCCTTCCAGTTCGACCCGAGTGGAGCACGGTTCCTCCAAGCGGGCAGGTTGATTCGATCATCAACCACACCACCTTCCGTGGCGGGGACGTTCTTGACGTAGAAGAAGGTCTGCTGCCACATTCGGCAGGAGTCCAGCCCCTGGATGCGGGGATGGTTCGTACCCGTCCGCTGCACCATCATGGCACAGCCCGTGTCGGTGGCGCGGCCGATACCTGCACCTTCTTTCTTCCCGACAGACTGTTGGCGGAGATTAAAGTACCTGAGCCACGTATCAGTCGTGGGCCTGATGCCGAGGAAAGCCTCGCAGACGACGACGTGGTAGGCGAGGAAGACGACCGCGTTGGGCGGCAGATGATGCATCTGCAGCCCGAAATGGTCGAGGAACTTGCGCAGGAAGTCCGAGGCGGGCAGTCCAAAGCCGCGCTCGAAGTGCGACATGAAGACCACCCGCTCGCCGTCTCGTGGAGTTGGCACAACCTCGTCGTCGGGTGCCCGGCACTCCACGCCGGGGGGAACCCTTCTGCTGGTCACGAGCCAGGCGAGGTTGGCCTTGGTGACGGAGGAACCCGACCAGCTAGCCTTGGCCATCGTTGCGAGTGGGAGGAGTGGATGCTTTTCGAGTGGAGTTGCTCGGTGGAGAGAGTCCGCGGCGGCGCGGAAGCTTGCGCGGCGGCGGAGGGCTCGGTGGAGAAGAAGAACAGGAGGCAGAAGGGGAAAAGAGCAGGGAAGAAGAAAAGGAAGTTACCGCGGGGGTATTTATATCTCCCTCGCGGTGTTACCGTTACCACCGCGGTAGTGGGATCGACTGCGGCGTGTGGTGGGTCCTGTAGCCGGCTAGAAACGCACACAAGCGTGGGTTGCGCGCGTAACGGCCGCATTAGATCCCACCATCAGATCGTGGCCAGTAATTGCGCGTGATGGGACATGACGGCCGGTGGACCCACAGCGTGAAAACTGGACACGTGGCGTCGTGTCCTGGGCAACCAAACGACGAGGTCGTGGATGCTTGACACGTAGGCAGTGCCTGCGTGAAGGGCTGGATGTTGCTCTGCGCTGCAGAGGCTCAGTTTGCGAATTTTCGCTAAGTCTTTTTACTCGGATACAGAGTAGAAAGCAAGTGCTACTCGGAAAAGGAAACCCAAGATACTTTCCGGATAGCTACTAGGAAGACCTAATCGGTCATCTTGAGGTTCGATGGCTGAGATGCGAAGGCTGGTTTTAAGCTGGCAGAGCCTAGTGAACAAGTTCGCAAGACTCAACCAGCTTCGGGGACTGCTGTCGGGGGTTTACCCCCGAGTAGGGTAAAGACAGGTGGTAAAGGCCGCTTACGGAAGAGAGGTTTGGTCGAGTAGCCGACTACCGGGTACCCGCTACCCGGTCGACTGCTACTCGGTCTCACCTCAAGATGGCCATAAGGAGATATCAATCAGTTTCTACCCTGTCGAGTAGAAGGTTTGGCCCGAGTACAATTGGCGGGAACATTTGGCGGGAAACTACTCGGGCAGGAAGTCAAAGGAGCCGTTCTGACACAGGATCCCGCGTATCCTGGGTCCGTACTTGGCAGCATTCGAACTACTGTTCACGTGGGGACGGCCTGCCTGACAGTGACAGCATGGAAGCAGTCGGTGGCAGGATAAGGGGGGCCTACTCTGTGACTAGGTACAGTGATACCAGTCTGTCCCCTAGTTTTGCCCAACGACTTTACAGAAGCAGCCAAGACCAACGACCAAAGCTGTCAGCGGGTACTCGGAGAAAGGACAGTGTGCACACTATGTCGACACTTGTCTAGGATTTGGACGTATCCGGCTAGGGCACCATGTATATAAGGTGCCCCGCCGCCTCCTGCGAGAGGGTGGATCTCATTCCAGGCTCATAGTGAACCCTAGAAACCCTAAGTCCTTGACCTAGCTCTACTCGGAGAGGGGCAAGGGGCTACTCGGTAGCGATATCATTTGTATTGTACCTACTCGGAGAGACATCGTAATACATAGAGAAAGGCAGGAGTAGGGGTTTTACCTCCTCACGAGGGCCCTGAACCTGGGTACATCGTGTTGTTTGTGTTGTGTGGATCTCACCTCACGCGGCTACTCGTCGCGTGATCCCTCCCCGGACACCTCCAGCGTCCATCGTCCCCACATCTTTAGCCATCCTATGGCATCTGCCGTGACACCACCACGACATTACATGTTTCAAATATTGAAATAGGAGTTAGGATTATTTAATTATGAATTAAACAATATTAAACAAGTTTTAAATGAATTTAAAACAAGTTTGAATTTTATTGAATTTTTATTTGTTTCAAAACATAATTTCAATCTCATATTTGAAAAGTTCACACTTTGATGGTTTGAAAACATATTTTGCATGTTAAAAATTATTTTATTTTGAACAAGTTATGATTTTATCAAATTTAAATGAATTAAACAAGTATTAAATTATTTAGGCAATTTAAATTATTCAAACCATGAAACAAAATTTATATTTGAATAGGTTATTTGAAATAGCATTGAAAACATATTTTAATTGCATGATTTGGATTCTTTATGAATTACTTATGAATTTTGGCAAAAATACAATTGAATGATTTGAATTTAAATTTGAATTGCAATTTGAAAGTTCAAAACAGTACACAATTGGATTATTTGGAAAGATCATTTGATTTGGATCAGAAAACATATAAAACTCTTATTTATTGGACTTATAGATTAAAAGATATTAAAGTTCAAAGTTTGAGGTTTAAATCTGTTATTTAAATTGATTTTGGAATAAACAGAAACTTGGAAACTTTTGGTACCGAGGGGTACCCTAACCACAGCCACTGTCCAGTGGACCCGTGGCCAGCGTGGCGCGCGCGCGCGCACGCGTGGCAGAGGGAGCCGCTGACTGGTGGGCCTCTGCGCGGGGAAGCGAAAATAGCCAAAAAAGTTGGGCGCTGCGGGGCTCGAACCGCGCACCTCGAGTGAGATTCAGAGAGTGGCTACCACTGCACTGTGTTCAGTCATTTGACAGAGATAGCGACGCGGACAGGTTAACATTCCCTCGCCTGCTTAACTGAATTTTCTGACGACGCACCCGTCCGCGACTGACAGAAACAAAGGCGGCTCGCCGGCGGGGAGATACGCGGCCGTGCTCGAAATTGGTGGTGTGCAGTGAGTGGTGGACGTGCACGGAACCGCACGGAAGCAACAGAGGGAGAGATGGGAGATGGTGGATGCTCACCGGGAGGTGTCGAGTTGCAGAGAAAACGCGGCGAGTCGACGGCGACACGGCTGAGGACGGCGGCGAGTGCACGGTCGATGGCGAGCTCCTCTGAGGTGTTCGAAAGGAGGAGGAGACGGCGGCGAGTCGTTTCCCGCGAACAGACCGCAACGAGGGGCTCTGCAACGAAGGTGGTGACCATGGGTTCAGAGAAAATGTCGCCACGGTGGTCGGAGAGGGCGATGATCGCGGCATCAAAACAGAAACTCACCGGGGCTGCTTTGGTGTTCAAACGGACGCGGAGAGAGAGGGGTTGCGGTTCCTGGCTAGCCAGTGGGGTATCGGGCGGCGACGGAGGCGTTCATCGGCGATCTTCAGAGCGGTGGTCGCCGGAGGGAGTAGCAGAGAGGGGGGAGACGGTGGCAGAGGGTGGAGAACGGCGGCGGAGGCGAGGAGCAGTGACCTAGGGGGCTAGGGTTTGACGCCGCGGCCCTAGGGCTGATTTATAGGGGTGAGGGGCCGTGGATGGCCGTCCACGGCGCTCTGCCGTCGACGTGGCGGCTCGGATTTTCGGCCGTACGGGGAGACGACGGTGGCGGCGATCTAACTGAAGCGGTACGCGCGTTAGGTGGGCTGGGTTGCGCGTTAGTTGGCTTAGGTGGGCTGGGCTAGCTAGCTGACGCGCGCGCGCTGCAGTTTTCTCTTTTTATTTTTTTTCTGTTTTACTTTTTTTTTGCTGAGAACAGAATTTGGAAGAAAATGATAGGTTTAAATTAATGAAAAATTTGGAAAAAATTTGGAGAAGTTCCTTAGGCCAAATACAACCAGTTGGTAACTTTTATTTTCAAAAGTTTAAGTATTTGCTTGCTGTTTAAAATTTAAACCAAATTTGGGTGAACTTTTTAATATTAAAGATCACTAATAAAACCAATCATTTAAATAGGGTAACCCCTATTGCAAAATAGACAATTTGAATTGATTTGTTTTGGTATCAACATAAATTCAAAATGGTTCTGTTTTGGGTGCTTTGATTTGAATTTTAAATGTGTTTGGAAAATAAATAATTGTTTTAAAACCATCATTTTCACAAGTGGTGACTATGGAAAAACATGAAACCAAATGGTTGTTATTATTTGTGATTTTTATCCCAAAAGTTGTAACAGAGCAAGTATGAAACCATTGTTTGAATAAGGTTTGAATTTGAGTTGTGAAAACAGTGAAAAACAAATGCAACAATTAAGAAACAAATGCAAACAACATGGAACAACATGATGACATGATGCAATACTTAAATAAACATGCAACAAACATTCTAAGGGGATGATTTCATACTTGGGATGTTACAAAACGCCCCCCCTTGAAGGAATCGCGCCCCGAGATTCCTACTGAGAAAGGAAAAGGTCCGGATACTTCTTGCGAAGATCCTCTTCGGTCTCCCACGTTGCCTCTTTATCGGAATGAAGCGACCACTGCACTTTCAAGAACTTGGTGCTCTTGTTGCGAGTCTTACGCTCGGTCTCATCGAGAATACGAACAGGGTGCTCCTCATAAGATAGATCATCTTGCAGTTCAATGGAATCATGATCACTTCACGATCTGGATCTTTGAAACACTTCTTGAGCTGTGACATGTGGAACACATCGTGCACTTTGGATAGCTTTTCTGGAAGTTCAAGACGATAAGCATTTTCTGCACGCCTTGAGAGAATGTTGGAAGGACCAATGTATCTTGGTGCAAGCTTTCCTTTCACACCGAAACGATGAGTGCCTCTGAGGGGAGTTACACGGAGATATGCCTTGTCACCAGGTGCATATATCATATCCCTGTGCTTGCTGTCATAGTAGCTCTTCTGACGAGACTGAGCAATCCTGAGATTGTCACGAATGATACGAACTTTCTCCTCGGCTTCCTTAACAATGTCAGGGCCTAAGAGTGAACGTTCACCAGCTCCAGACCAATTGATTGGACTCCTGCATCTGCGGCCATAGAGTGCCTCAAATGGTGCCATGCCTAGGCTTGCCTGGTAGCTGTTGTTGTAGGAGAATTCAGCATATATAAGGCAATCCTCCCATTTCATTCCAAAGGATATACCACATGCTCTGAGCATATCCTCGAGAATCTGATTGACTCTTTTGACTTGCCCCTGAGACTGAGGGTGATAAGCTGTGCTGAACAGAAGTTTAGTGCCCAATGCTTCTTGAAAGCTTTTCCAGAAATGAGAAGTGAAAATACTTCCACGGTCTGAGCTTATTTCCAATGGAACACCATGAAGAGGAACAATCTTTGCTGTGTAGAGTTCTGCTAACTGGCTAGCTGAGATAGTTTCCTTGACAGCAAAGAAGTGAGCTACTTTAGTGAGACGATCAATAACAACGAAGATTGCATCGTTGCCCTTCTTGGACTTTGGAAACCCAGTAACGTAGTCCATTTCAATCATGTCCCACTTCCACTCAGGAATTTTCAGAGGTTGGAGTAGACCGGCTGTTTTCTGATGGACTGCCTTAACACGTTGACAAACGTCGCATTCAGAAACGTATTGAGCAATTTCACGTTTCATGCCAGGCCACCAATACAGTGTCTTAAGATCCTGGTACATCTTTGTACTTCCAGGGTGGATGGATAGAGGAGTTTCATGAGCCTCCTTGAGAATGATATCTTTGAGACTTTGCACTTGAGGAACTGCAATGCGTCCTTCAAAGAACACAGTTCCTTTATCATCAACTGAGAAGGACTTGAATTTCTCCTTGCCTTCCTTGATGTGTTCAACCATCTTCTTGATTTCAGTATCACGAAGTTGTTCAGAACGAATCTTGTCCTCGAGAGTTGGACTGGCTGTCAAGCTAGCAAGGTAGCCTTGAGGAACAAGACCAAGGTTCAGCTTCTGGAATTCTTCATGAAGTGGAGGTTGGCTTTCCATGATCATGAGATTATTGCAATAGGACTTGCGACTGAGAGCATCGGCCATAACATTAGCCTTGCCTGGAGTGTAAGAAATGGTGAGATCAAAGTCTTTAATCTTTTCAATCCATCTCCTTTGCCTGAGGTTTAGATCTGGTTGAGTGAAGATGTATTTCAGACTCTTATGATCGGAAAAGATTTCAGTTTTGTTACCCAGCAAGTATTGTCTCCATTTCTTGAGGGCAAACACAACTGCTGCACGTTCAAGATCATGAGTGGGATAGTTTTGCTCATGTGGGTTCAACTGACGTGAAGCATAAGCCACAACTTGACGTTCTTGCATAAGAACTGCTCCTAGGCCTTGGAGAGATGCATCACAGAATATCTGGAAAGGTTTGGTAGTATCTGGGCCAACCAGAACTGGGGTGGAAGTGAGTTTAGTCTTCAGGAGATTGAAACTCTCATCACACTGTGGAGTCCAAACGAACTTCTTGTCCTTCTTTGTGAGATCAGTGAGAGGTTTGGCAATCTTGGAAAAGTTTTGGACGAAACGACGGCAATAGCTAGCCAAGCCAAGAAAGCTTCTAACTTGCTTCACCGTCTTAGGGGGTTTCCAATCAACAATTGCCTTAACCTTTTCCGGGTCAATGGCTATGCCTTTGGCAGAGATGACATGACCAAGGTAAGCAACTTCTGGAATCCAGAACTCACATTTGGAGAACTTGGCATACAGACGAAGCTCACGTAGTTTCATGAGAGTGAGACGAAGGTGTTCTCCATGCTCTTCCTCGGATTTTGAGTAGACTAGAATATCATCGAGATATACCACAACGAACTTGTCGAGGTATTCATGGAATACAGAATTCATGAGTCTTGAGAAGGTTGCCGGTGCATTGGTGAGACCAAAGGACATGACGGTGTATTCATATAGACCGTAACGAGTGGTGAAAGCTGTTTTTGGAATATCTTCCTTTCTGATCTTTATTTGATGGTAACCCATCCTCAAGTCCAACTTTGAGAATATTGAGGCTCCAGCAAGTTGATCAAAAAGATCATCGATACGAGGAATTGGATACTTGTTCTTGATGGTTTTCTCGTTGAGAGGACGATAGTCAACCACGAGTCTTTTTGTTTGATCCTTCTTGGCAACAAACAGAGTTGGGCAACCCCAAGCGGAGGAACTAGGCTGAATGTAACCTTTCTCCATGTACATATCGATTTGCTCCTTTAACAATTTCAGTTCAGGAGGAGCTATCTTGTATGGATGCTTAGAGATTGGTGCAGTACCTGGTTCAAGCTCAATCACGAACTCAACTGCTCTGTCCGGAGGCATCCCTGGCAACTCTTCTGGAAAGACGTCAGGGAAATCACAAACCACCGGAACATTTTCGAGCAGAGGTAGAGGTTTAGCATCCAGGGTGTACAGCTGAACATAACTTGATTCACTTGGAGAATAGACTATCTGGCCGGAAGGGTGGAACAGAGTTATTGACTTCTTAGCACAATCAATCGTAGCTTTATTGGCCTTCAACCAATCCATGCCAAGGATGACATCAATGTCAGAATTGCCAAGCAGAATGAGGGAAGCAAGGAATATGTGACCTCCAATCAAGATCTGATTCTCGTGACTGATCTTGGAAGTTTGCATAGTTGCTCCAGGGGAGTTTACTACTAGCGGGGAACCCAAACCAACAAAAGGTAGTTTAACTGTTGTCGCAAAGATCTTTGACACGAACGAATGCGATGCTCCGGTATCAAACAACACTTTAGCTGGGTTAGAGTTTACGGGGAATGTACCGAGAACGACGTCAGCAGCTTCCTCAGCTTTGTCGGCCTTGATATGATTCACCCTCGCGGTCCTCCCGACAGGCCTGTTGTTGGAGTTGAAGGCTTTAGCCGGGGGAGCACGAACCATTGCCTGGTTGGTGTTGGGGCGAGGAGGTGGTGGAGGTAGCTGCCTCTGAGTGCACTTATCAGCGTAGTGCCCAGTCTCCTTGCACTTGAAGCAAGTGACGACACGAGGAGGAGCTGGCCTTGGCTGCCCCATTGGAAACCTCTGACCCTGCATCTGAGATGGGTTGGGTGGGCGGGGACCAAAGCTTGGAGAAGCTTGGGCATTTGGAGCCCTAGTGACAGCACTGTTTGGCACCCAGATGCGGCGCTTCTGCGGAGGGGTGGTCATGTTGGAGGAGGAACCACCCTCACGCGAGTGCTTGCGCGACTCTTCGAACGCCTTGCGCCCATTCTCCTCATTGAGCGCGGTGTTCACGAGCTCCACGAAGTCCTTGCACTTGATGTTGGTGAGAGCGTACTTCAGTTCCGGGTTAAAACCTCGGCGGAACCTTGCCATCTTCTTGGCTTTAGTGGACACCTCGTCACCAGCGTATCGAGTGAGACGATTGAACTCGTTCTGGTAGCCGAGGACGTCCAGCTTGCCCTGTTTGAGAGAGCAGAATTCCTCACGCATCCTTTCCATGAGACCATCCGGGATGTGGTGCTTCAGGAAGGCATCCTTGAAACAACCCCAGGTGATAGGATAGCCAGCTCTCATGGTCTGGTAGTTCTCCCACCAGGTAGCTGCCTGACCCTTCAGTATGTAGGTGGCATACTTGACCTTATCTTCCTCAGCAACATGAGCAATCTCCAGAGCCCTGTTCATCTCCCTGATCCAGTCATCAGCATCCAGAGGCTCACGTGTTGCCACGAAAGCTCTCGGCCCCATGCTCAGAAACTCCTTGATGCTGACTCGCAGAGCATTCTGGTTGTTGTGCTGGTTAGCCTGGATCTGGGCCATCTGAGCCACGACCTGAGTCATCTGAGTCAACAGCTCCGTGAGTGGAGGTGGTTCAGGCGGGGAGTTCCTTGTTGGAGGCATCCTGAACAGAAATGCATTTTAGCACAACAACAGAAAAGGATAGTCTTGGTAACCGAAAGAGAGATTATTCCGACGCATGAATAGATAACCAACAGGTACATCATCACATGTTCAAATACATCAGAATATCCAACAGACCAACACATGGTTCGAATGCCGCAGGATAACTAAACATAGCTAGGAACGGATACATCGGTACTCCCATGCTCATCACGCAGGACGGCGGCGAGTAGTACGACGAGAGATACGGTGCGGAGGAACCCCCCGGAAGTAGGTATGACGACGATCCACGTAGAGCGGAACTGCTCTGAGAGGGACTCTCGGTGTGGTGAAGTAGAAAGCGTCGTCTCCCTGTGCTCCAAAGCGGGGAATCCCAGTGTAACCTGGACCAAGGTCGAGAAGTGGACCTCTGATCGGCTCGTAACCTCCAGCATCTGGCAGCGGTAACCCAGCTGTCTGAACGCAACATGCAAAGCGCTCGTCTCCAACAAAATCTGTGGTGTACGACGCCAGACAAGTGAGAGCAAGGTGGAGCTGCTCCCTGACTGAAGCCAACTCCTGAGACAGTGTGGAAGCAACTGCGTCACTGTGCCTCACAAACTGAGCAGTGGTGTGCAGCCTGGAGCTATCAGACTCGTAGGTATCCAGGTTGCCGTGGAGAGTGAAGTGAACTCCCGCCGACGTGATGTAACCACGGGGGATGTGGCGATAGATAGAATCGTCAAACCCCCAGTAGTCAGCACGGAGGACGGTGAGACTCACGTAAGCTGCCTGCTGCACGGCCATATCCACTGTGGAACCTACTGCCTCGTAGCGGTGGACAACGCTCCTGCCATCATCCGACAGAATGTAGACGATAGCCTGGTAGTAGGTCTGGTCAAACTCTCGCTGCTGCTCGTAGACCTGGTACTCTGGTGCCCAATGGAACCCCAGATAAGTCACCATGTCTCTCAGCATCTCCGGATAACCGGCGGTGCTCTCACAGCGAGTCATCCGAACCACCTGTGGGAAGAACCTGAGATCCATCTGTAGATGATTTGGGGGGTTTTGATTAGACTCCGGTAGAAGAAATGAAGTGGAAAACAACAGCAAGGTTTCAACGGACGAAAGGTTCTTTTAGAAGAACAGGATATCGAAGCAACATCGGGAAAACGAGACCAAAAGTCCTGAGGTACTACGGAGAACCCAAAACACGTG
Organism: Alopecurus myosuroides; assembly: GCA_028641055.1. Classification (NCBI taxonomy): domain Eukaryota; kingdom Viridiplantae; phylum Streptophyta; class Magnoliopsida; order Poales; family Poaceae; genus Alopecurus; species Alopecurus myosuroides. The sequence goes on from CM054058.1 coordinate 104,134,379, forward strand.
AAATCCTAACTTGAAAGTTTAGGTGAGAAGAGAAAACAACGTTGCACTTCCTTACCAGAAAAGGGTGGGTGGGTGGGGAAAGAAGAAAAATGGCAGAATTCCTACTCTCACGTTTCATTTTTTCCTGTATAGCTACAAAATAGTTTCTAGACTCAACTGCGACCAGTAAAAGGGATCCTACAGGCAGACAGGCTCTGATACCATTTGTCGCACCCGGACTTCTAGAGGATACTCACCGTACGAACTGAACAGTATTTTGGTTGGATTACGGGGCTTAACGGCTCCCGCGTCCCCTTACGGGTAGGCCAGCACTTATGTGCGACAACCAACCGTTACTGCTCACCGTCGATGTAAACTATCCCGTAGAAATCAGGATACTACCATTGACGTACTTCATACCATACACACATGGTACGTCAACGGCTTTGAACAAAAGGATAACACAACATGCCTCTAAGACACAAAAGATTGAAATAAGTTGCAACGGGCCCTCACTAGGGCAGAGAATAGCAAATACAATCATCCAGAGGACACATGTCCCAACATAGCATCATTACAACTCAGCGGAAGCATTCAAAGGGGGTCTGAGTACAGACAAATCCAAATAGGCTTAAGAAGCCGGGAAAATAAAGAAGACGAAGCCCATCCTCGTAGGTCCTGGATCCAGCCCTGGTCCAGCTATCTACTCGTCTGCAGTCTTGTCAAACTCCACGAAGTAGCCATCCTGGTGGTCATCGTAGCCGTAGTCGTAGTCTGCGTAAACCACAGCCCCAAAGGGGTCAGTACAACAACGTACTGGCAAGCAAGACTCACAGTTCACCAAAGTGTAGCCCGTCAACACCAAGCACAGATGCCTTGGGATCAACGGAAGAAAAGGGTATGAAAGATGCTGCAACTGGCTGCACTAACCATCTACAGAACATACTACAACTTCCGGTGTAACAGAAGGAGATAAGATAGCGTATCGTAACCAACTATAGCTAACCACCAAACAAACCCATCCTGGATCTCACCCCTTATCCAAAGAAGCAATCCGAGGATAACTCACACAGTTGGATTAATGATGGATCAAGTTGTTGTTTCAGCAAGCCTATTACTAGTCAAGTTATCATTAGTTAGGTGTAAGTTGTTCTGAGTACTTGTTAGCCAGTACTTTCACCAAGTCAACCATAACCGCGGGAAACACGGCTTCTCGAGAAGATTTATCCCTGCAGGGGTGCACCAATTTGGCCGTACACGTAAGAATAACCCGCCAGATGGGAAGGCCTTTCCCACCAAGCGGGGCACTCAACACAACTCAACTCTTCTTCACATCAAGCCCAAAGCACCACGTGCTGTGCGTGCGCGGCTAATCGAGCCCCCCGAAGAAAAGGAGGACCCTCATAGCACTGGAAGACCACGCCGCCCTAAATGCCGACTACAAAAGTTCCACCCTGGCCTCGGGTTCGTACCTGCATATGCGTGCATCAAATGGAAAGCCCGAACTAAGTGTGGTGATTTGGACGAGATGCGGATCGAGTCAAATTGAGGGGGGCGCCCATACACGCTTCCCACATGCGGATAGTGCGCTCATCATGGATTAGTAGACAAGACCCTTTTCCTATTAGGGTCGACACTAGCAGGCCTCAAAACCACGCCGGGCCTCCTGCCGGTGCCTTATCAGCAAATTATTTATTACCTCAAATTAACAAATTGTAGTTTAACATCGAGCCCCAGAATATAGCAGATATAATAACAGAAAGTAACGGATAACAGACTCGAGCAAAACAACCCTAAGCATGCTAGTAAGACACGGGCCCAAGCAACGGGGTTTTAGGACTAGAGGTGTGGCAATATCAGGGTTTAGGGTATCATGTGATAGGTTCGTAACAGAAGCAACGATACATAGGGCTAGCAAATATAGACAACGGAAAGTATCGGTAACCAAATGTTGAAAGGAACACAATGGTTCATGTGAGTGATAACTTGCCTACAAACCCAGTAGCCGGGTACTGAGCTAGATCCTCAGAAGGGGTGTCGTAAAGATCGTCGGTATCAACGTCGTCGTCTATCCGAGAAGAAGCAAACAAACAAGGCAGAATATAAACAATCATTATCATGGCATAGTGCACAATCAAATATGATGCATGACAAGTTAATAGATGCATCAAAATAAACTAATTGATATGATAACACAATTTAAATGGACACATATGCAATGTTGAGTTGCATATGAAAAGCCCATGGATTTTGGTTAGATTATTTGTTTTCCAACTAATCAACAGGTGCTAGTGGTTTAGTATGATGCATGCAAAAGGAAAACAGCAAAATAACAACATTAGAATCATATTAGAATAGGGTGTAGCAATTTAGAATTTTATTATTAATTTAGGGAATTTTTTGGGTGCCTTAAAGGTGACACACAAGTATTTGTTGTTCCCAACCATTTAAATTGTTCAAAACTAATAACAAAGTTTATATTTGAAAAGAACATCAAATTTTAGTTGGATTACATGTTTCAAATATTGAAATAGGAGTTAGGATTATTTAATTATGAATTAAACAATATTAAACAAGTTTTAAATGAATTTAAAACAAGTTTGAATTTTATTGAATTTTTATTTGTTTCAAAACATAATTTCAATCTCATATTTGAAAAGTTCACACTTTGATGGTTTGAAAACATATTTTGCATGTTTAAAATTATTTTATTTTGAACAAGTTATGATTTTATCAAATTTAAATGAATTAAACAAGTATTAAATTATTTAGGCAATTTAAATTATTCAAACCATGAAACAAAATTTATATTTGAATAGGTTATTTGAAATAGCATTGAAAACATATTTTAATTGCATGATTTGGATTCTTTATGAATTACTTATGAATTTTGGCAAAAATACAATTGAATGATTTGAATTTAAATTTGAATTGCAATTTGAAAGTTCAAAACAGTACACAATTGGATTATTTGGAAAGATCATTTGATTTGGATCAGAAAACATATAAAACTCTTATTTATTGGACTTATAGATTAAAAGATATTAAAGTTCAAAGTTTGAGGTTTAAATCTGTTATTTAAATTGATTTTGGAATAAACAGAAACTTGGAAACTTTTGGTACCGAGGGGTACCCTAACCACAGCCACTGTCCAGTGGACCCGTGGCCAGCGTGGCGCGCGCGCACGCACGCGTGGCAGAGGGATCCGCTGACTGGTGGGCCTCTGCGCGGGGAAGCGAAAATAGCCAAAAAAGTTGGGCGCTGCGGGGCTCGAACCGCGCACCTCGAGTGAGATTCAGAGAGTAGCTACCACTACGCTGTGTTCAGTCATTTGACAGAGATAGCGACGCGGACAGGTTAACATTCCCTCGCCTGCTTAACTGAATTTTCTGACGACGCACCCGTCCGCGACTGACAGAAACAAAGGCGGCTCGCCGGCGGGGAGATACGCGGCCGTGCTCGAAATTGGTGGTGTGCAGTGAGTGGTGGACGTGCACGGAACCGCACGGAAGCAACAGAGGGAGAGATGGGAGATGGTGGATGCTCACCGGGAGGTGTCGAGTTGCAGAGAAAACGCGGCGAGTCGACGGCGACACGGCTGAGGACGGCGGCGAGTGCACGGTCGATGGCGAGCTCCTCTGAGGTGTTCGAAAGGAGGAGGAGACGGCGGCGAGTCGTTTCCCGCGAACAGACCGCAACGAGGGGCTCTGCAACGAAGGTGGTGACCACGGGTTCAGAGAAAATGTCGCCACGGTGGTCGGAGAGGGCGATGATCGCGGCATCAAAACAGAAACTCACCGGGGCTGCTTTGGTGTTCAAACGGACGCGGAGAGAGAGGGGTTGCGGTTCCTGGCTAGCCAGTGGGGTATCGGGCGGCGACGGAGGCGTTCATCGGCGATCTTCAGAGCGGTGGTCGCCGGAGGGAGTAGCAGAGAGGGGGGAGACGGTGGCAGAGGGTGGAGAACGGCGGCGGAGGCGAGGAGCAGTGACCTAGGGGGCTAGGGTTTGACGCCGCGGCCCTAGGGCTGATTTATAGGGGTGAGGGGCCGTGGATGGCCGTCCACGGCGCTCTGCCGTCGACGTGGCGGCTCGGATTTTCGGCCGTACGGGGAGACGACGGTGGCGGCGATCTAACTGAAGCGGTACGCGCGTTAGGTGGGCTGGGTTGCGCGTTAGTTGGCTTAGGTGGGCTGGGCTAGCTAGCTGACGCGCGCGCGCTGCAGTTTTCTCTTTTTATTTTTTTTCTGTTTTACTTTTTTTTTTGCTGAAAACAGAATTTGGAAGAAAATGATAGGTTTAAATTAATGAAAAATTTGGAAAAAAATTGGAGAAGTTCCTTAGGCCAAATACAACCAGTTGGTAACTTTTATTTTCAAAAGTTTAAGTATTTGCTTGCTGTTTAAAATTTAAACCAAATTTGGGTGAACTTTTTAATATTAAAGATCACTAATAAAACCAATCATTTAAATAGGGTAACCCCTATTGCAAAATAGACAATTTGAATTGATTTGTTTTGGTATCAACATAAATTCAAAATGGTTCTGTTTTGGGTGCTTTGATTTGAATTTTAAATGTGTTTGGAAAATAAATAATTGTTTTAAAACCATCATTTTCACAAGTGGTGACTATGGAAAAACATGAAACCAAATGGTTGTTATTATTTGTGATTTTTATCCCAAAAGTTGTAATAGAGCAAGTATGAAACCATTGTTTGAATAAGGTTTGAATTTGAGTTGTGAAAACAGTGAAAAACAAATGCAACAATTAAGAAACAAATGCAAACAACATGGAACAACATGATGACATGATGCAATACTTAAATAAACATGCAACAAACATTCTAAGGGGATGATTTCATACTTGGGATGTTACAACGGAGCACCATCCATGGTGCCCACGTCGACATGTTCAGGCAGGGGACGGTGATCGAGCTCCCCCTCCCCCTTTTTAGCCTGCCCTCGAGCTCCTCCTTGCCCTAAATCTCTCCACTCCTCTCTTCCCTCGACCGCCGCCCTTTTCCCTTCCACTTCTCTCTCTCTCGCTCCTCTCTGTACCCCACCGGAACCATCATCACTGTCGCTTCCCTCCGGCGAGCGCCGCCGTCCCGGTGCCCGCCCGGCCGCTCTAGGGCCGGGAACAGAACCGTCCCGGCTTCCTCTACCTCGCCGTTCCCTCCATCTCCCTCGAGGGCACCGGAATCGCCGCCACCATCCGATTTTTCGCCGCCGGCCGCACCCTGATGACCACCACCGAGCGCCTCCTTCCCTGCCTCCCTCCGTTCCCCTCTGTGAGTCGCCTCCCTTCCCTCTCCTTTCACTCTCCCGCACCAGCTCGCAGCAGCCGCACACCGGCAGCCACCGCACGCACAAGCGCGGCAGCAGCCACCGCGCGGCGGGCCACGATCGCCGGCGGGCGCCATCTCCTCCGATCGATCCCTGTCCGCACCTGAACCTGCACGCACAGAGAAAGATTCAGTTAATTTCAGTTATGCGCGCATACAGAAGGATAACCACACACGTACCGCTTACCTGTCACAAACTCGAGCAGAGCCGCAGTGGCCAGCGCGCCGTGCCCGCAACCGCGGGGTCGCGGGTTCGACTCCCCCCCGCGCGTTAGCAACCTTTTTTTTCTGTTTTATTTTCAGATCTAACACAGCACTCCATATTTCGCACAGGTCCTTGGATATTTCTTCTAGGTCCCTGCAGTTTTGTTCTAAGCCCCTAGCTGTGGAATAAAATGGCAGATTAACAACCAAACTTTAAAAATGCCTAACAAATTAATTACAACTCCAAATTTAACATTTTTAATGTGTTTTCCATACCAAATTTAATACTCTACCTATTTAAGTCAATTGTTTTCTGTTTTGAGCATTGCAAATGTTTTCAAATTTTAAATTCAAACTATTCCTTTCACATTTGCTAAATTCCATAACAAATTCAATATTAATCCAAATAACACAAATAAAATATGTTTTCCATGTCAAATTAAACCACCTAACCAAATATAAATTTTGTTTCATGATTTGAATAATTAAAATTGCTTAAATAATTTAAACCTTGTTTAATTCATTTAAAATTGCTAAATTCATAACTTGCTAAAATTAAATTATTTTGAGCATATAAAATAGGTTTTCAAACCAGAAAAACATAAACTTTTCAAATAGGAAATTGGTTTAATGTTTTGAACAAATAAAATTCAAATATTATTCATACTTGTTTTAAATTCATTTAAATCTTGTCTAAACTTGTTTAATTCACAATTAAATCATTTTAATTCCTTTTTCAATAATTGAAACATGTAATCCAACTAAAATTTGGTGTTCTTTTCAAATATAAACTTTGTTATCTGTTTTGAACAATTAAAATTGGTGAAAATAACAAATACTTGTGTGACACCTTTAAGTAACCAAAATTCCATAACTTAATAAATAAAATTTCAAACTTGGTAAACCTTATTTCTAATTGTTTCTATTGTTGTTATTTTTCTGTTTTCCTCATCCATGCATCACACTAATCCACTTTCACCTGTTGATTAGTTGTAAAACAATTATTCCAACCTTAATTCATGGGCTTTCCATATGCAATCCAAATTGCCTGTGGGGTCCATTTAAACATGTGATCTTGTCAACTAGTTTATTTTGGTGCATCAATTAAATTGACATGCATCATCCCATGTTTGTGCATTATGCCATGTTATTGATTGGTTGTCTCTCTGCGTTGTTTGTATGCTTCTTCTCGGATAGACGACGACGTTGAGACAGACGATCTTACGACACCCCTTCTGAGGATTTTAGCTCAGTACCAGGCTGCTGAGTTGCAGGCAAGTATTCACTCACATGAACCATCGTGTTCCTTTCAATTTTGGATACCGATACTTTCCGTTGTCTATTTCTGCTAGCCATATGTATCGTTGCTTGTTCTCCGAACCTATCATATGAATCCCTTAACCCCGATATTGCCTCACCTCCACTCCTATCACCCCGTTGCTTGTTGCCCGTGTCTTACTAGCATGCTTAGGGTTGTTTTTGCTCGAGTCTGCTGTCAGTTACGTTCTGTTATCATATTTTATTATGTTCTGGGGCTCGATGTTAAACAATCAACCTGTTAATGCTTGGGTAATAATAATTTGCTGATAAGGCACCGGCAGGAGGCCCGACGTGGTTTTGAGGCCTGCTAGTGTCGACCCTAATTAGGAAAAGGGTCTTGTCTACTGATCCATGATGAGCGTGCTCACCGCATCCGGGTGGTGGTATGGAACCCCCCTCGACTTTGATCTGATCCGCAGTTTGTCCGAAGAGCCACACTTAGTTCGGGTGTTCCATTTGGCTCATACGCATAAATGGGTCGCTCCCATGGTTACTGATGATGATGATGACGCACACATATAGGGCGAGGCCTGTATTGCCGGGGTGTTGCGTCCTGCGGGAGTTTTGCACACTTGCGCTGAGTATTCGGCTGCGTGGCTGGGACCTTATAGCTCCGTGGCTCCTAGGACAGGTTGTAGAGATGGTTCGAGTCGTGTCAAGCCAACCTGAGTTTTAGTTGGTGGCTTGAGTGTGTACGGGTACTGGAGCACACCCTGCAGGGATGAATCTTCTCGAGAAACCGTGTTGTCCGCGGTTATGTGACGACTTGGTGAAAGTACTGGCTAACAAGTACTCAGACAACTTATACCTAACTAATGATAACTTGACTAGTAATAGGTTATTGACACAATAACCTGAATCATCATTAATCCAACTGTGTGAGTTATCCTCGGATTGCTTCTTTGGATAAGGGGCGAGATCCAGGATGGGTTTGTTTGGTGGTTAGTTATAGTTGGTTACGATACGCTATCTTATCTTCTTTCTGTTAGCCGGAAGTGGTAGTAACTCTGTAGTTGGTTAGAGCAGCCAGTTGCAGCATCTTTTATATCCCCTTTCTTCCGTTGAACCCAAAGCATCTGTGCTTAGTGTTGACGGGTTACACTTTGGTGAACTGTGAGTCTTGCTTGCCAGTACGTTTATGTACTAACCCCTTTGGGGCTGTGGTTTCCGCAGACGACGTTTTCGAGGATCCCCATGGTGGCTGCTACGTGGAGTACGGCGAGGCTGCTGACGAGTAGATAGCGGACCCGGGCAGGATCCGAGACTTCGTGGATGGGCTCCGTCTTTTCGTTTCCGGCTTCTTAAGCCTATTTGGTTTTGTCTGTACTCAGACCTGTTGAATGCTTCCGCTGTGATGTAATGATGTTATGTTGGGACATGTGTCCTCTGGATGATTGTATTTGCTATCTCTGCTCTAGTGAGAGCCAGTCGCAACTTATTTCCATCTTTTGTGTTTTAGAGATATGTTGTGCTATCACTTTGTTCAACGCCGTTGACGTACCATGTGTGTATGGTATGAAGTACGTCAATGGTAGTATCCTGATTTCTATGGGATAGTTTGCGTCGACGCTGAACAGATAGGGGTTGGTTGTCACATATACGTGTGTTGGCCTACTCGTAAGAGGACGCGGGTGCCGGTAAGCCCCGTAATCCAATCTACTACTGTTCAACGGAACGGCGAGTATCCTTTAGAAGTCCGGGTGCGACAGGGACAAAGCAAGGGAGTGGTGTGAGCTACTAGATGATCCTCATCATTTTGAGTGGAAGGAGCTTGAATATCTATTTTACTCTAAATTTTATTCTTCTCATGAACTGTATTTAGATAGGAATTACATTTATAATTTTTGGCCTCGTGATGGAGAAGGCATTTCTCAAGCTTGGGGAAATAATTGTTCGTGAGGAAATAATTGTTACTAATTTTTATGCAAGCCTTTCAGGACATTACAGGGATTATCTAGATGCCTGTTCAGAGGGTTATTTCTCAAGTAAGAAGGTCAAAGCTAAATGGGATCTTCTTGAAACAATTCAAACCAATAATGAAGGTTGGAATAACGACAAATGTAAAGAATTAGGTATAAACTATGAGTATGATTGCATTAAGTCTTTCGATGAAACTGCTGATTTTCAAGAGCTTGGTGCTAAATATAGTCTTGATCCTCAAATGATCGTTGGTTCATATAGATCCTTTGATTATTATATTAATGTTCCTAAAGAAAATGGGGACAAATATCATGAACCTTATAAAGACACTTACATGAAAAATGAATTTTTTTTATTAATGATTGCAATGAACATGCTCAAACTTCTGAAAGTATTATTTCTTATAAGCACGTTAATTTTTTGTGGAGCACTTAGACCTTGTGAAAATAATCAAATCGAAGATTAATATTGTATCCATCATAGAAATGAAAAAACTAGAAAGTGGTATAGGGCTTTAGATGATCTGGATGAAAAATTTTGTGCCCTCTATCCTTTTATTTGTGAACTTTGCTTTAAAGTGGGTCATTTCAATTTTCAATGCTCAAAATGTAATAATAACCATTCGAATCCTATGAGTACTGCAAGTTTGTATTGTGATGACATGATCACTCTTAATTAGCATGATGAACTTACTTTATTTTTGGGGTGTGAAGAGTTATCAATAAAAACTTCTTTGATAGATATAAGTGCTCTTGATATGAATAGTGTCATGTATGGTTGTCATCTTTATTCTATAAATAATTTCCACGCAAATATTTACATACAAAATATTGTAAAAAAAAGGAGACTTTACCAAAATATGACAGGACTAATATTTGTTTTCATCTTATTAATGAAGAGGAGGAATCCTCCAAATATTTTTCTATTGTTTCTGACAATAAACCAGGGTATGTGGAGAAGCTTCCTTTCAAGGCTCTCCCTCCTAAAGAGGGGAAGAAGAGGAAGAATAAGAAGAAGAAGAAGATGAGTAAAAGGAGAGAGGTAACGGTATCTCCCCCTAAGAATGTTGCTCCTAGTATAGTTTTTGATGAGTCCAAACTCGATGATATTCCTATGCCTGTTATTTATGAAAGTGATCATGATTGGGAGAAACACACTACTTTTGATACTAAAATCTCTTTGGTACCAATTCTAAAAATGATGATAATTGTTGTACTATTAGTACCATCCATGTTCCTTCCAATGATGATATACAAAGCTCTGAGCTTGTGGATGATGTTTTTGAAAATCCTTTTGCTACTGATGATTATATACTTGATACATCTCTTTCTAGTAAAAATGATGATATGTTTACAAATGAATGCACTTTAGAAGATAACCATTCTATTTCTTATAATGATTCTATGCGTCCAGTCTTTGATAACTATTATAAAATATGCTATAACATAGTCTATGATTACAATTATCCTCATGAAACTTGTCATAGTTATGGAGGGATTACCCAAAACCATCTCCCTAATATACAACTTGTCTATCATGTTGGAGTTCTTTATGATGATTACAATGATGAACATGCTATTTTCAGTCCACCTACTATTGAGGAGAAAACTAATTATGATTACAATATGCCTCCTCTATTTGATGATTATGGTCATGAGAATAATAATTATAGCTATTTTGTTGAATTTCCCCACTACTATTAATGAGAATGACTATGCTTATGTGATAGTTATAGTGTTAATTTCATTCATGATGCTACTGAAAGTTATTATGAGAGAGGGAAACATAGTCTTATGCATCTCAATAATATCAAGTTTCCCCTCTTTATGTTGAATTTTTTTAATTTGCACTTATTTTGTCTTCCTATGCTAGCCACTTTATGTTTTATTGATTTGGTCTTATACAAGATTCTTTTTTATAGGAAGTGGGTTAGACTTAAATTTGTTTTACATTTGCTTCTTGATGCTCTATTTTGCTTCAATTCATATTTCTCATGTGAGCATCTTCTCAAGTTATCATGCCTAGCGCAAAGGCTTTAAAAAATCACTTCTTGGGAGATAACCCATGTTTTTATCGTTTCTTTGTTTTTCTCTGCTTTCTTTGATTCAGGGTGTTGTTTACTTCTGTAGCAACTCCTTTGTATATTTATTTGCATGTATTAGTTGTGCCAAGTAAATTTTCTAGCGAAAGTTGGTGTTGGTTTTGGATTTCAACGCAAGAAACAGATTTCTGCTGTCCACTGTAAAAAATCGCATAGTTCACCGAAAGATCAAAATTGCCTGAAAAATTTTGTGCTTATTACTCAGCTAATTCGAATTTTTTTTGTTCTTTACATTTTTTGATTTGAGCAACGTAAGTGCCCCAAAAAAATTCGTCTTTACAGACTGTTCTGGTTTTGACAGATTCTGCCTTTTTACTTGCACTCTCTCTTTTACTATGCCTAGTGTATTTCTTTACTTCATGAAACATCAGTGTCTGTAGATAATGCTTAAAAGTATCAATAATTCTTGTGTTCATGCAGAACATGTGAATTTTTTATTGTGCGCTAACACTCTAATGCGAATTACATTGAGTGTGGTGTGAAGGAAGTTTTCAAGGGTCAAGAGAAGAGGGTGATATAATGTGATCAAGAAGAGTGCAAAGCCAATGCTTGGGGATGTCCCTGTGGTTTATACCAGAAAATTCCAAGAAGACTCAAGCATCTAATCTTGGGGATGCCCAAGGCATCCCCTTCTTCAACAACAACTTATCAGGTCACTTCTAGTGAAACTATATTTTTATTCGGTCACATCATATGAATTTTACTTGGAGCATTTGTTTATTTTCTTTTTTTTCATTTGTTTTCCTTTTGTTTTCCTTTCCTCAATAATATTGTTAGAACCTAGCATTTTTTGTGTGGGAGAGAGACACGCTCCGCTTTTTCATATGAATACTCTTTGCTCGTATTCTTAGTTTTTCTTCTAGCTGCTGCAAATCCCTTTTAGCTCATGTTTTCCATGCATCTCTTATTCAGTGTTGTTAGTTATAGTAGAGTTATGTTAGTACTCTCTTGTTTCATTGCTATATCTCTTGGAGAGTTTTTGTTGGTTGGTGTCTGATGGAAATAGAAAATGCTACTCGTGGTAGATGGTAAAACCAAAAAGCTTGCATATTCTTGTAGATCACTAAACCGTTTCGTTTTATTACTTGTTGTTGTTTTGAGATATTAATATGCTTAATGGTAAACTTGCTGGTTTAGCAAAGTAAAAACAATTAATTGTTGGTCTAAAAGCTCGAAACTGTGCCACACTCAAATAACTAGTTGATGGGATAATGGTATATGACTTCCTTTGTTGATAGCAATCGTAATGACTTTTTGTTACGCGCTACGGTCGGGTGGCTAATGTGACTTGTCACTGCCACGGACCCTCTTGGAGTGATTTTCATTATGCCTGGTAATATCATGATTTTAGTGGTAATCTTTAACTTGTGAGTTCTATGTTGCGATTTGCTGGCACTTCCACCATCCATATTTGTTAGCCTCTTCGGTATTGTGCATTGCTCATTCTCACATTGAGACTTGGTGCAAACTTCGCCAGTGCATCCAAACCTCGTGGGAGAACTTTGTTCTTCTACACATAAGCCAAAATTTATCTTCCTCAAAACAGCCACCATACCTACCTACCATGGCATTTCCATAGTCATTCCGAGATATATTGCCATAAAACATTCATCATCATTATGTTACTTGTCATGCTTCATTGTTATTTTGCATACTGCTACACTGGCAGGAGCATTTAGTTTTATATACATCAGAGACATTTCAGTTTAAGTTATGAGTACTAAAAGTGTGATGATTCATCGCAAAATAGAGTGTTGCCCCTACCAGTGAGGTTATATATCAGAATAAAAACAGAAAAGGCCCAAAAAGAAAAGAAAAAGAAAAAAAGAGAGATAATAAAGAGAGATGGGGCAGCACTACTATCATTTATTCCACACTTGTGCTTGGTTAGCATCATTACTTCAGTTTGGAGAGAGTTATCATATTATGACTTGCATAACTATGTGGGGAAATTACATTATAGAACTTGGCTTGTATATTCCAATGATGAGCCTCCTCAAAAGTTCTCTAGGTATTCGTGAGCAAGCAAGTTGGATGGACCCCCACTAATTCCATTGGAGAGCGTTCATACACTTATAGCTCTATGTGCATCCGTTGTGTGGCAATCACTACTCCTTGCATAACTTCGATTATAAGACTTACTTTTGTCTAATGATTACTTTAAGTTGTGTGAGAATTTCTTCCATTGACCATCCAAACCACCCATAATGTTCCTTTAGCCATAACATCCTGGTGCGAGGGACCAATACAGAATGCTTGCTTGTTTTGAGTGCACAAATATTTTAATGATTTTCCTACGTGCATATTGTTGTCACTTGACTTGATCCTAACAGGAGTTGTTGTGAGAGTTTGGTGCCTTGGATACTTTGTTCTTCCTAATGGATCATACATTATTCAATTTGATATCAACTATAAACCACATCCTTTATTCATTTGATCCTAGTTTACATGTTTTACATTACTATGATGATCAAGGTTATGTTGGTAGCATGTCACCTCAGAAATTATTTGTTTTATCGTTTACCTACTCGTCGGATGTTGATACGTCATAAACGTATCCATAATTTCTTATGTTCCATGTTGTTTTAATACTATATGCTCCATGTTTCTTATACACTTAATGTCATTTTTATGGATTTTCTGGGACTAACCTATTGACAAGATGCCACAGAGCCAGTTCCTGTTTCTGCTGTTTTTAGTTTCAGAAAAGTTGTTATGTAAATATTCTCGGAATTGGACGATTCGAAGCCCAGAAGTCTTAGAATTCCCGAAGGATCAACGGAGTCCAAAAGAGACCCGGAGAGGGGCACAGGGGTGCCCACACCATGGGTGGGCGCGAGTCCCCCTGGCCATGCCCACCGACATCTCCCTTTCGCCTATAAAGTCCTCCCGAGGCATAAACCCTAAATATATCATCCCCCCTTCCATGAAAAGTTCCGTAGCTCCGCCACCGCCGACAAGTTTTGGGGGGAACAAAAATCTGTGTTCCGGCGCCCTACCGGAACGGGAAGTGCCCTCGGAGCCATCTCCATCGACTCCACCACCATCTTCATCGCCGTTGCTGTCTCCCATGATGAGGAGGGATTAGTTCTCCCCCGGGGCTGAGGGATCTACCGGTAGCTATGTGTCTAATCTCTCTCTCCCATGATGTGATCATGATCTTTTATAATCTAGGTGAATAAGTAGATGTCACTCTTCATGTGTTATGCTACTCAAGTGGTTTTGTTATGAGATCTTTGTAGACACTTTGATCATGGTGTAAGGGTGACAATGTGTACACCGTGTGGTTTAGCATGATATTTATATCTTGTGTTGGATGACCCTATGAAATTGTGGTGTTTGTTTGGAACCATCTAGGTCTCATAGTGATAGCATGGGGGTTACCTATATGGGGATATGTGAACTCTAAGGAGTGCTTTTATAGCCCTACGCAATGATTGGTGTTTTTTATCCAACCGAAGAGTGGTTCAGAGTAGCATAGTGAAGAGATGATATTAATGCATTGAATTATGTTATTATTGTTGAGAGTGTCCACTAGTGAAAGTATGATCCCTAGGCCTTGTTTCTAAGCATTGAAACACCGTTTACAATCAGTTATGCTACATGTTTGCTTGCTGCCATTTTTATTTCAGATTGCTATTGTCACTTATAATAATCCATATTACTTGTATTTCACTATCTCTTCGCCTAACTAGTGCACCTATACAACTGAAAATTGTATTAGGTGTGTTGGGGACACAAGAGACTTCTTGTATCGTAATTGCAGGGTTGCTTCAGAGGGATATATTTGACCTCTATCTCCTTGAGTTCGATAAACCTTGGGCGATCCACTTAAGGGAAACTTGCTGCTGTTCTACAAACATCTGCACTTGGAGGCCCAACATTGTCTACAAGAATAGAAGCGTGCGTAGACATCGCATTACAATAGGATGATCTTGATCATGTTAGACAACTCACAAGATCTAAACATGATGAGACAAAAGAGGAGAAGACAACAAACTAGTTGCTGCTATGGACCCGTAGTCCAAGGATGAACTACTCACGCATCACTTCGGAGGCGGGCATGGTGATGAAGAGCCCTTCGGTGATGATACCCCTCTCTGACAGGGTGACAGGAAGAGCTTCAGAACCCTCCCGAACAAGGGTTGATACACGGCGGCGGCTACGGAACTTTTTGTGGATGGAGGCTCGGGTGTTTAGGGTTTCCTCAAGAAATACATTATATAGGCGGAAGGGCGATGTTGGTGGGCGCCCAGGGGGCCCACACCACGTGGCCGCGCCGCCACATCGTGTGGCTACCTCCCTGGCCCCCTTTGGGTCTCCTTCGGGCTTCGTGTACTTGACAACAAAATAGGGACTTTGGCTTTTAGTTCGTCCAATTCCGAGAATATTTCCAGAACAAATTTTCTGAAATAAAAAACAGCAGAAAACAGGAACTAGCGATGTGGCATCTTGTCAATAGGTAGGCGCAAGGAAGGACTTGCTCAAGAACTTAGGGTAGAATAGAACCGACTTGGGATCCTAGGCAATAGCTGCGCCAGATCCAATCTGTGCGGCACCCCTGTAATCTGATTCACCTCATCAAAATAAACAACCAGGCGGGCAGTAACCCGTCTAGCCGAGCAGTCCACTAGCGCCTTCTCCCTTACGAAACCCCGGGTACCTAACCATGGGGATTGTCGAGGTACCATCTTCTTCATTAGCACCGTCTGTGGGAATCTGATGGACTCGAGGCTACTTCGGCCTCACTTTTGACGAACGATGATTCATCGATCTGGGTGGACTCAATCCATTTTGGGTAAGTCCACTTTAACAAGCACTCGCCAGCATCACGACCGGTATTGACTCCATCGACAAAAGCATCAACCTCACGTTCGGTGACCTGAACTTCCCCACGAGTAGTGCGGGAGTACTAAGCCCGCAGCACTCCCCTCTCCTTCAAGCGACAGAGTTGATTACGCCAGGAACATAGATTCTACCGCCGCAACCGGAGGAAGAGGAAAACTTCGGGCACCCTTGAGTCGTTGACCCCCACCTCCACTTTCTCCCGATGGTCAGACGATCCAAGCACTCCACCTCAGACAACAAGAACGATAGCGAGGACCTGAACGATCCAAGCAAAGCAGCGGACGCAACCGACATGGGACTGTTGAAAATTGCGACGAACTCGAAGAAGGTCAATCAAAGTCCCCGCCAACCATGAATAAGGACCCAAATGACGACGACCCTGGACTCGAGAGGCCCGCTCGGTCAATCGACTTCGAATCCGTAGCCAAAAACAAGAAAACCAAGGAAGGCAGCCCTACTATCATGGTGTCGGCTGAAACAGTGCAGCTAGTCAGAACCTTGGTCGAGCAGGGGCGCCCCCTCCCGAAGGACATTGATACGTCCAAAACGTATCTCCTTTTCCGAACACTTTTGCTATTGTTTGCCTCTAAATTTCTGAGTTTTGGATACAACTAACACAGACGAACAATGATTTCAGCAGAATTACCTTGGTGTTTCGTTTTGTGTAGAAAAATCAACTTTCAGGAAATTGCCCAGAAAAGATCCTGAAGTCCTTATTTTACCCGAAGACCCCCGGACCCAGAAGGAGACCCGGAGTGGGGCAAGGAGGGGCCCACACCACCCCTGGGCGTGCCCCCCTAGGCCGCGCCTACAGGTGGTGTGGTGGCCCCAGGCACCCCCTCGGGCTCCCCTTTCGACTACTTATGCCCCATAACCTAAAAAACGAGGGGTTTCGTCATATTCTAGAGAAACACATCAGAGCGCCGCCGCCACCTCGAAACTCAATTCGGGGATCAGAAGTTCCTGTTCTGGCGCCCTACCGGGACGAGGATTCGAAGAAGATCATCGCTATCGTCACCGCCATCACTTCTCCATCAACCATCCATGATTCCCTCATCCATGTGTGAGTAATCCCCGTTGTAGGTTGAGAGGTATGGAACATGGAAGGAATAGGATGATATCGTTCATGTAATAATTCCAGATTGTTAGGGCATAGTGCCTAGTATCCGTTGTTAGTGCTATATACCATTGTTGCAACTTGCTATGCTTAATGCTTGTCACTAGGGCCCGAGTGCGATGATCTCAGATCTGAACATGTTATTGTTTCATGAGTATAATTATGTTTCTTATCATATCTGCAGGTTGTTTACACACATTGTTGTCCGGAACCCGAGGCTCTAAAGTGACAGAAATTGGGACAACCGGAGGGGATGGATGTGATGTGAGGATTTCACGGAGTGCTAATGCTTTGCTCCGGTGCTTTACTAAAATGAACACCTTAATTACCAGTAGTTTCCCTTGAGGCCCCGCTACAAACGGGCTGGTAGGACAAAAGATATTGTGCAAGTTTCTCGTTATGAGCACGTATGACTATATTGGAACACATGCCTATGGTTTGCCTAGACCTTGACTGCTTTATTATTATCTATATGCAATGCCCATGTTTTGATTCTTATATGAACTATATTATCCATGCAACGCCCATTCATCCATCCCTATTGGCTACAGTATTTTAATCCTATTGTTTTACGCAATTGCTACTTCTGTTACTATTTTACTCTTGCTGTTAATTTACTACTTATGCTGCTATAAAACTGTTATCACTGATAAATTGTTGCGAGCAAGTGTATTTTCAGGTGCAGCTGAATTGACAACTCAGTTGTTAAGGCTTATAAATATTCTTTGGCTTCCCTTGTGTCGAATCAATAAATTTGGGTTTTACTTTCCTCGAAGACTGTTGCGACCCCCTATACTTGTGGGCCATCAGACACCACCTCAGACGAGTGGGCGGCCTACCGCTACATGCTTAGCAAGCCGAGAAAGGAATTGAACCGGATCTAGAAGGACCTGGACAATGCGCATCATGCAGGAACAGACACAGCCGAAGTGGTAGGCGAAGGAGTGCATAAACCACCCGCGCCCAAGCGACGATCCCGCACCAGCACCATGGGAGGGAGTAGAAGGGCGCTAGACCTCGAACATCACCCGAAGAAACCTAACCCTCCGGAGAAGATAGTGCTCAGGACTCCGCAGGAGAAGCTCCTACAGGTGCATATGTACCTAATGGCAATCAAGCCAACCCCAGGCGACCCTCGCGGAGAGGTTCATGAAGAGATGCTGCAGGGCCTGAACATCACAAGTGCAGAGCTAGGAGAGAAGTCCGCCCGCAAGTAGCTGTTGCACCCATGGAGCTAGCGCCTGGCAAAGCAAAGGTCAGACCGACTCGCATGCCACAATATGAGGAGGACTCGAGGGATGTGCGCAGCGAAATCCCGCAAAACAAAGTAGACAAGGTACACCGAGATCGAGCCGCAGAAGAAACACATCCGTGAGCTAACAGGACCCTGATATGTCATAAACGTATCCTTAATTTCTGATGTTCCATGTTTTTTTCATGTTATTTCCTACATGTTTGCTATACACTTTATGTCATTTTTATCAAATTTCCAGACTAACCTATTGACAAGATGCCACAGAGCCAGTTCCCTGTTTTCTGCTGTTTTTAGTTTCAGAAAATTTGTTCTGGAAATATTCTCGGAATTGGAAAATTCGAAGCCCGAAAGTCTTAGAATTCCTGAAGGTTCCACGCAGTCCGGAAGAGGCCCGGAGGGGGCCACGCCATAGGGCGGCGTGCCCCCTGGCCGCGCCTGGGGGTGGTGTGGGCCCCTCGGGCATCCACTTCCATCGCCTTTTCGCCTATTTATACCCCTTGATACATCAACCCTAAAAATTTACCACTTCATCTCGAGAAACGCCTGAGGCCGCCGTCATCTTCATCCCGAGATCGGGAGGGTTCTGGAGCTCTTCCCAGCACCCTGCCGGGAGGGGAATTCATCACGGGAGGGGTCTACACCACCATGCCCTGGACTACGGGTCCATAGCAGTAGCTAGATTGTTGTCTTGTCCACTTTGTACCTCATGTTTAGATATCGTGACCTTCCTTACATGATCGAGATCATCATTATGTAATGCTACATGTTGTGTTTGTTGGGATCAGCAAAACCAGTGAGATTGACAATCTCACTACTTAGTTGGGGTAAAGTGAATTGTTTGTGTTGTGTAGGTTCCACGTTGCTGCGGAACCGGTAGTGCGCCCTGCCATCTCAGCTGCATCAACCTTATGAAGTTACTCCTTCCTCCTATTGGTCGATTCAACCTTGGTTTCTTTCTGAGGGAAAACTGCTGCTGTGCTCATCATACCTTCCTCTTGGGGTTTCCCAACGAGTTCAAGACCTGCACCATCAAATCTATTTTCCGGCGCCTTTGCCGGGGAGGAAGAGAATTTCTGCAAGGGGAGTCTCTCACTTCCAATATCTTTACTTTTTTGTTTTTGTTTTGGTTAGTTTATTTTATTTTGTCTTGTTTGCTTCTCTTTATCAAAAACCCACAAAAAATAGTTCTTATTCGAGCTGTAGTTTTTATCCTGTTTTTAGTCTTGCTGAAATGAGTGTTCCTGAAGTTGAAGTTCGTTCTTTTAAGCAACAAGGTGGAAAAAGTTTGAAAGATGCTTGGTATAGGATAAGTGATGCTCATCATAGATGCACTAAGAAATATTCCACTTTAATCCTTCTTAGGAATTTTTATGTTGGTATTACTAGCTGGTATAGGTATGTTCTAGACACTCTTACAAGCGGTAATTTTCTGGGAACACCTTCTTTGGAAGCCTTTAACTTAATTGAAAGTTTAGTTGGAACACCACCTACTTAGGTTGTTAAAATTGAGATCACTTTAGATGATGTTATTAAAAAGCTAAACTCTATGGAGAAAAATTTGCCAATATCAACAAGAAATCACTATTTTAGAAGCTAGCAATATCCATGATAGTCAAAATATGAGGATTCGTAAATTAGAGGAGGCTATGGAAACTTTAAGCTCAACTTTTTCTTCTCTTAAGTTTAAAAGGGAGAAACCTTCTATGGGAAAAGAGAAAAAAATTATGCATGTCCCCAAGGTGCCTAAACCGAAATCCCCTAATGTGCTTAAAATTAATAAAACTTTTAGTGAAACTAAAAGTGATTTGCAAGTTGAATCATCTTCAGGGGTGTCTAAGGCACCCATTTGTACAACTGGAGTTTTGTAATAAATTATTGATTTGGATGCTTCTTCACTTGAAAACACTTGATTCCACTTTTCTCGGCCCAGCTAAAAGGTGTTAAAGAAAAGCACTTCTTGGAGATAACCCATGGTTTTATTTTGTGCTTTGTTTTTATCTGTTTTCTTTGAGTAAAGGGGTTGTATACTTCTGTAGCAACTCCTTTGTATCTTTATTTTCATGTTTTAGTTGTGCCAAGTAAAGTTTCTGACGAGAGTTGGAGTTAGCTTTGGATTTCTGCGCAGGAAACAAATTTCTTCTATCCACCGTAAAAAATCGCATAATTCATAGAAAGATCAGAATGATCTGAACTGCTTTGTGCTTATTCCTCGGCTAATTCCGCAGCTTTTTCGTGCTTTAAGTTTTTCGATCTAAGCAACGTAAGTGCCCTGATTTTTTTTTGTCTTTATAGACTGTTCTAGTTTTGGCAGATTCTGCCATATTTCTTGCATTTTCTCCTTTACGATGTCAAGTGGGTTTCTTTGCTTCACGAAACATCAGTAGCTAAAGCTAATGTTTAAAAGTATCAATAGCACTTGTGCCATACAGAACCCATTGATTTTTTATTGTTGCACTAACCCTCTAATGCGAATTACTCTTTGAGTGTGGTGTGAAGGAAGTTTTCAAGGGTCAAGAGAAGAGGGTGATATAATGTGATCGAGAAGAGTGCAAATGTCAAAGCTTGGGGATGCCTTGTGGAATCACAGCAAATTCTAAGAATACTCAAGCATCTAAGATTGGGGATTATCCATGCATCCCCTTCTTCATCAACAATTTATCAGGTCACTTCTAGTGAAACTATATTTTTATTCGGTCACACCATATGAAGTTTACTTGGAGCGTCTGTTTTTTTCTTTTGTTTTCCTTGCTGCAATAATATAGTTGGACCGTAGCATTCCTTTTTTGGGAGAGATACACGCTCCTCTTTTTTGTTTGAATACTCGTTATGCTCATATTCTTAGTTTTTCTTCTAGCTGCTGCAAAATTCTTGTTTAGCTCTTGTTTTTATTGCATATCTTATTCAGAGCTGTTAGTTTTAGTAGAATTGTGTGAGTAATCTCATGTTTGCTTGCTGTATCATTTAGAGAGTTTTTGTTAAAACATATTTTGTATGGTGCTTGTTGGGAAAATAAACTACTGCTTGTAGTAGAATTTATAACGGTGCAAGTAGAAACTTGTATAGACTGTGGCTAGACTTTTTCATATCATGCTAGATGTTATTTTAATTCTAAATCCTAGTGGTTATTTAGTAGCATGATTTGTCTCAAATAGCTGAGAGTGTTTAATGTGCCATTGAAAGAATCATGAGTTGTTCTTGTCATTTTGAAGCATAAATTTGTGGTGTTCTCCTTTGAATGTTTTATTTGGTTGACTTGGCGCATTCTTACACCATGTTTATGACTATGAACCAGTCACTTATAGCCTCTTTGATCATTTAGTTTTTGAACTTGTGGTACCACTTATGCTTTGATTAATGATGTTTATGTCGCTATGCATGATTATGGCTCTTATGCTCTCTTGATTTGTCCCTCCCAGTCTTTTGCTAGCCTCCGTCTGTACTGAGTATGAGCTCAACTCATGCATCCAACTCCCAAAAAACAAAGTTTGCCAAATGTTTCCATCATGCCTACCTACATGTGGTATTTAACCGCCACTCCAAAGTAAATTGCTCAAGTGTTACCTTTAAAACTTCCAAAATTACTCTTGTTTTGTGTTCCTGTTTTAGCTCATGAGGACGTAAATAGAGAATATTTATCTCACTTGTTGATTGGACTTTCACACCCTGGACAAGTGGCTTCATCCGCTTATCCAATTGATAGAAGAGCTGGCAGTAGGGTGCCCAGACCCAAAGTAATACAACAAATTCTCTTCACTATTTTTGCCCCTGATTTATCAGTCAAAGCATAAATTTGTAAACAAAAGAGAAAGGGGGATGATCTTCTCTCTGACGCGTACTTCTATGGGAGCCGCTCTTGTGAAGCCTAGTTGGCTTGTAACATACTGTATTTTATGTTTATTATACGTTGACATAAGCATACACCTCTCTAAAACTTAGACACTCCTCCATGGTATGTGATTGTTGGAAGGCACCCGAGGATTCCGTTAGCCATGGTTTGTGTAAGATGGTTGGGAGGAGTGTCAAACATTTTATACCTCTGTTTAACAAAATAAAAAGCTCTAGCACATGAGTTGATCCCTGCTTCCCTCTGCGAAGGGCCGGTCTTTTACTTTTATGTTGAGTCTCCATCTTCTAACTTTATGCACAGTTGAGAGAGCATAGTTGTCATTCTGAGTTTAATGTGCATTTGTCCCACAAACACTATTAATTGATGCATGATGTGTTATTTTTTGTTCTCTAATTATTTGTTCTAGTCTTCCTCATGAACTTTGAAGGTGTCCTGGCATTTATGTTTTGCCCATCTCTTAAGAACAAGCTAAATATCACTTTGCCATGTTATCTCTATGCTTGAAACAAACGTATATATTTCAGTGCATTATTATTCATGATCTTTTATTTGTGTTACTTCTCATGATTCAAGGTGATTGCTATGCTTTATTGTTAAAATTTTAGCTATCATGCTAGTGTTGAAGTTCTATGATCTCAGATTACATATGCTTTTACATTTTTGATGATCAAGTTTATGTTGGTAGCATGTCACCTCAGAAATTACGTGTTTTTAACGTTTACCTACTCGAGGACGAGTAGGAACTAAGCTTGGGGATGTTGATATGTCATAAACGTATCCCTAATTTCTGATGTTCCATGTTGTTTTCATGTTATTTCCCACATGTTTGTTATACACTTTATGTCATTTTTTTAATCGATTTTCCGGACTAACCTATTGACAAGATGCCACAGATCGAGTTCCCTGTTTTCAGCTGTTTTTAGTTTCATAAAAAGTTGTTCTGGAAATATTCTCGGAATTGGAAAATTCGAAGCCTGGAAGTCTTAGAATTCCCGAAGGTTCCACAGAGTCCCGAAGAGGCTCGGAGGGGGGGGCACACCAGTCGGTGGCGCGCCCCCTGGCCGCGCCTGGGGGTGGTGTGGGCCCCTTGGGCGTCCACCGCCATCGCCCTTTCGCCTATTTATACCCCCCGCTACATCAACCATAAAAATATACCACTTCGTCCCGAGAAACACCCGAGGCTGCCGTCATCGTCTACCCGAGATCGGGAGGGTTCTAGAGCTCTCCCCGGCACCCTGCCGGGAGGGGAATTCATCACCGGAGGGGTCTACACCACCATGCCCTCCTCCGAAGTGATGTGTGAGTAGTTCATCCCTGGACTACGGGTCCATAGCAGTAGCTAGATGGTTGTCTTCTCCACTTTGTATCTCATGTTTAGATCTCGTGAGTTGCCTTACATGATCGAGATCATCTTTATGTAATGCTACATGTTGTGTTTGCTGGGATCCGGTGAATGTTGAAATGTATGTCTTCTGATTATCAATCTATCATGTTATCTGCATGGATATGTTATTTATGATCTTGCATGCTCTCTATTATTAGTAGATTCTCTTACCAAGTAGATGCTAGTAACTCCAAGAGGGAGTATTTATGCTCGATAGTAGGTTCATGCCTCCTTTCCATCTGTACTTGAGTGACAAAAACGTGACGGATGGAGGATGTGTTGTTTCCATTAGGGAGAAAACAACGGTGTTTACTTAGTTTACATTGTTTATATTACACACTTTGCTTACTGCGATAATCTGTTGCTTGAAACTTAATACCCAACGTTTGTTCGGATGATATTCGGAGGGTGGATTATTAGTCATAGATGCAGTTGGATGACGGTCTATGTATCTTGTTGTAATGCCCGCATGAATCACATAGTAATGTTTATGTCTTACATATGCACTACAGTGCAGCCTTCATTTCTGCCAATTGTCCAGTTGTAATTTGTTCACCACACATGTTATTTATCTTTTATTGAGAGACACCTCTAGTGAACTGTGGACCCCGGTCTATTTTCTCATTATGCTAATACACACACTGCTTCTACTGCTTTCATACTGCTTCCACTGTTTTCACACTGCTGCTCCTGTTTTCATACTATTCTTATACTATTTTCCACAACATACATTTAACCTCTTTGTTATCAGCAAAACCGGTGAGATTGACAACTTCACTGCCACGTTGGGGCAAAGTGAATTGTTTGTGTTGTGTAGGTTCAACGTTGCTGCTGAACCGGTAGTGCGTCCTGCCATCTAAGCTGCATCAACCTTCTGAAGTTACTCCTTCCTCCTACTGGTTGATTCAACCTTGGTTTCTTTCTAAGGGAAAACTGTTGTTGTGCTCATCATACCTTCCTCTTGGGGTTTCCCAACGACTGCAAGACCTGCACCATCAGACCCGAGCGGAACACTCGAAAGACAGTTCCCCCCCGATTCAGACCAGGAAGAATGCGGGCCACCCTGCTTCACTCGCGAGATTTGTTATGCCAGAAAGCAGAAGCGATTCAAACTGACAGCTGAGACCCCAAAATACGACGGCGTCCAAGAACCCGAGGCTTGGTTGAATGACTACCTGATCGCCGTTAGGTTCCAGAAGGGCAACAAAATAACATCAATACAAAACATTTAACTACAACTCGTCGGGGCTGCAAAAACTTGGTTGAAGAGTCGACCAAAAAACAGTTACGGCTGTTGGGAAGACTTCGAGTAAAATTTCATCCAGAGCTTCAAATCTACATGCAAACGACCAGTAACGGACGAGCAGCTGAAAGCGTGCACACAACAAGAAGATGAGAACATCTGCGGATACATACAACGATGGATTGCCCTAAAGAACATCGCAGAGGACATCTGAGAGGAAACAACAATTTCTAGTTTGAGAGATGGACTCTGCCGAACGGACCTGAAAGAATACATTGGTCTCTCGGTCATATTCCTTTCAAGAGCCCCCTTGAGCTACCCGTTTGATGAACCTAATCCAAAAAAGACTAAATCCTTTCCGTTCTAGTTTCGCATACTGGAAATCTAGATTAACAGTGTCATAAGCCTTCTCATAGTCTATTTTTGGCACAATTATTTTCTATGCACCTTATAAATGATCTCATGAGCCGTGACAACACTTTCTAAAATAAATCTCCCCCTAATAAATGCAAATTGACATTTGGATATCACTTAACAATTTTACCAAACCTATTAGTCAAAGCCTTAGTAAATATTTTGAAACTACGGTTCAACAAACTAACAGGTCTAAATTTATTGATGGATCTAGATTTATCTTCCTTAGGGATGAAAGTAATCATAGCCAAGTTTAATCTATAAATTTCCAATGAATCTACAAACCAATGCATCCGAGGGGAGGCCTGTGGGCAAAAAAAAAAAGTGGGCATTGCTGCGGCGACCAACTCAGAGAGGATGCACGCCTCCATTGACAAGGTCATCGCCGACTTATCAAAGAACTCAAATGAGAGGCGCGCGGCAAATGATGGCAAGTTGGCGGTATTGGTCGAGAAGGCTGATAAGAAGATCAAGATCGAGAAGTTCAAAACCGCCATGAATAGGTTTCGTTATACTCACCACCAACATATTGAACCTTGATCCACATGTGAGTGTGGCTTGTGATCTTCTTCGGGCGGCGATCTACCGAGATATGGGGCTTGCGCCAGCCACGGCGTCCTCGGCGCCCAATGCCATGGCGTCATCGGCGCGCGGCGGTAGATGGAGCAACACCAACGACGACACCCCGGTCTACACCCATGGCCACGAGTGGCGACACCCACGGCGACAGCAACGATACCCCAGTCGACACACCCAGGGCGGCGACTTCGTCGGATCCACGCCAGCCATCGGCTTCCTCGGCTCCAAAAAAACGGTGGCCTTGCATGATTTGACTTACATTCGCCGTGTGCCTTGTTTCTTGATGGCCTAGACTTACAAATTGTGGTCTAGACTTTGAATTTATGTGCCCAAGACTTTGAATTCGTGGCATAATTTATGCTATTATCATTTGATCAATGTAAAAATTGCAAGCTAGTACCATTTATGTCCATCGTTCCAACATTTGGAGTTTTATTTTGCTGAAGTAGCCCATGAATGTAAAAGGTTTGTGTGTGTATTAGAAATTTAGAGTGGTTAGGATCTCTGAGTTACTTAGTCCCAGCCTCGACGTTGATTGTACAAACTTGGTCTTGAGTTAATAAAGTTTGTGGTTTGCCAAGAAAAATAATTATCGTATTATTAGGCGGAAAAAACTCGCTCTTGTGAACCTGAGCGGCTCCCCGCTAATTTCAGTTGTCACCCGTCAAGTTATTCGAGCAGGCCCGGAAGTTAGTTGCTGATCCTTCATGGGCCTAAGATAACACTCAAATCTGGACCCAGCCTTTACTTGAAAAAAAAACATGGCAGGAAGTAGACATTACTACCCCTAATTTGTTTGTTTTTCAGATGTTACCCCAACAACAGAAAAAAAATCCAACACAGCGCATCGATTTGAAGAGGGTACGTGCCGTCGAATGTGATCCATGGGAGTGTACGCGACGAAGCATCATCGTAAATGGTACAGAGATATATACAGGCCCCGGAACAGATGTTTTTGCAGTGCTGAAGATCACTATATAGTTATTTTTAAGTGGAAGAAAATAAATTTCAAGGAAAGAATGATAGACGACTTGCGAAGAGCGATGACTTGCGAAGCACGGCAGGGCGATGGCACACCCATCTCGCCGGCGGCGATCGCAGGCCGATGGCAGGCCATCTACCACTCGCGCGTTGGAGAGAGAGCGACGCGCTATCACGGCGAGGTCATTTGGGACGGGAGGTCCAGGGTTTCACTGCTGCGAGGCGACGGGATCGAGGTGGACACCCTTTCCACGGTGGTCGCCGGCCCACCTTTGCACGGGGCAACCTGGCGCTTCGATCGGTTTGTTGCGGTTATTGGTCCAAGTAGTTGTCACGTTACACGACCCAAGTCCACCGTGGGGGCACCTCACCGTGCGCCGCCCTTAGCGCGTGCGTGCGGCGTGGTTCGGCTCGGAAACGGACACGCGTCGGCGACTACTCCGGCGGTGGCAAAGGGGGGGGCCACCAGTCAGGTCCGGTGACATACTTAACGTGGAAGCTAGCGGGGCGGAGATTCCCCTTCTCATTCTCCCACTCGACAGAGACAGAGCGAAACCTAACCCTAGTCGCCATTGCGGCGTCGTCTTCGTCAAACCCACGCACAAATCTGGCCCTGCGAGGCTCCAGGTTGCAGATCCAGTTGTGTGGCGTGGTGTGAACTCGGGGGATTCGAGATCCTTCGCGCAGGTGGTCAGATCGGAGATGGATAGGAGGGGTGGAAGAGGTTGATTTGGAGGGGGTGGCTATGGAGGCCCTAGGCGCTCTCCGCCACGGAACAACTATCGTCCAGGTCTGTATGGTGGCAGATCTAGATTTGGGGGCGATGGTGGAAGAAATCAAGGGGAAGATCGTTACAGAGATGAGGATTGGCGGAGGGAGGAGGAAAGGCGCAGATCTGAGGAGCGTCGCAATGGGGAGGCGGAAGCGAGGAGAAGGGAGGAAGCTCACAGGATCGAGGAAGAACAGCGCCGTCTAGCCAGAACCCGAGATGCTGAGCGGCTGGCCAGAGAGCGGGCCTTGGTGGAACAACGACGCAGAGAGAACTTGACCACATCAGGAAGGGATCGCTGGAATCACAGGCAAGAGATGCTTGGAGCAGCATCTGATTCGGTGGCCTCGGACTCGACTGCTGCGACTGCATCTTCAGTTCCTCCAGGTGATACTAATCCATCCTCTGCTGCAATAGGTAGACGAGATCTAGTTAACATCCCTACTGTCGTCAGTCCGTCTGTGCAATCGAATGTTCCTTTGATACATTCGAGCACTCCTGCTGCTGGTGTCGTCTCTAATAATCAGCTCAATGTTGCGGCTGTTGAGCACAATAGAACACAGGTCAGGCCTCAGGCTGGGTCCTTTGCACCTACGCTTGGTGGTAACCCTGTTGTGAATGCTCATCAGATGGGGATCGATGAGAGCGGGGAGGTGGCAGGAGGAAGGTGTAGCTGCTGTGGGGGTCCTCATGGCTTGGCTGTTTGTCAGTTGAGAGACCCGTGGGAGTATGTCGCACCATTTTTTGGCTATGCTGATTTTGACCAAGGTTTTTACTCAGTCCCCGCTGAAGAATGTGAGGTTAGGCCACAGGAAGTGCTGCATCAAGCAGTATTGAAAGTGGTGATTGGTGATGTCACAGGTAGAGACCTGGAGCATGAATTCCAACTGTGGGCTGAATCCATGCAGATAAACTGGCGATTTTATGCCAAGACCATAGCTGAAAATAAGTTTCAGATGCGATTTCCTAATGCTAAATGCCTTGAAGAACTGTCTCACTTTGGGAGGTTCTTTATGAAGACAAAACCTGAAGCTTTACTTGAGATTAAGAAATGGACTGGTGATGTGGTTCCTGTTGCGTCGCTGGAGGAAGCGTGGTACAGGGTAAAAGGCATTCCAATGAAATACAGAATGAGATCAATGATTTTCTATGTTGCGGGACTTGCTGGCAAGCCCTTGGCGCTTGACAAAAACACAATAAGGAATTTTGCATATGTCAGGGTTAAGCTGGGCTGTAGGGATGTGGCTTTGGTCCCTAATACAAGAGAAGCTGAGATAGGAGGATCCTTTTATGAAATTCAATACACCAGAGAGCTATTTGATCCTAATGTTGATCCAAAAACGTTTTATGCTCAAGCTGAGAAAGAAGTTACAGGGGGGGAGATGCTGTGAATTCTAATGCACAGAATGCGGAGAGACTTAATACCAATGCTGGAGCTGGTAATGGTGAGAATGATGAAATCAATAGGGCTGCAGGTACCAATCAAAACTGCAATCAGATCATCAGGGCTGAAGGTGTAACAAGTCTTGAACAGTTTGATCAAGTGGCTAGAAATGAGAAGGGCAAAGAGGTAGCAACATCAGTGTTTGAGCAGGGGCAGTCATCTTCTTCCAGTAGCATGTCACTTGGAGCTAGGATGAATCAAACTTTTTATGGTGATAACCGTGGCAGAAGTGAAAATAGAGGCTTTGGCCAGAATTCACAAAGGGCCTTTCCTATTGAAGAGGTTCAGCAGCAGATTGCTCGTGCTTTTGCTCCAGCAATTCTGGAAGCAAATTTACCTGGTGATAGTATTGAGCATGTGGAACATGTTGTCATGGATCCTGTAGAGCATGCAGAGCAAGCTATGATTCCAAATCAAGGAGGTGATGAAAATTTGTCTTTCCAGGCTTTTGTGCAGAGACTGGCAAACTCTAAGAGTGATAAGGTCCTTACAACTAGAAGTAAGTACAGGCACCTTCTTGAGCCTATTGCGGAACAAGGGATGCAGGATGATGAAATGTCAGACCAACAGGTTGAAGATGATGAGGAGGATGGTGAAGATGGGTTTTCTACTGAAGAAGACAGCCAAGGCTCATCAATGGACACTGATGTGCCATACATACCTAGAGGAGCTGCTGTCTTTGCTTTGCCTGCTCCTGGTGCTCCATCTGGCAGAGCAGAAGTGATTCCTTTAGATGGATCATAACCTGAGATTATTTTGACTCAAGAGATGGACAATACTGGAGAAGTGGAGGCTGTGAATGATGTTTCAGAGGGGAATGACAATGATGTGGCAACTCAACCTATCAGATGCAGTGCTAGACTCCAGGAGATGGAGGTGGACCAGGTGAGAGTATCTGATAGGGCTAGAGCTCAAGCTATTTCAAGAAACCTGGAAGGTACTAACTTAAACTCTAGTAATTCTTTTGCCTGTCTTGATGATGATGTTATTTTACATAAAGTTCTTGAGAAGGGTGTAGATCCTGCTAGTTTTAATCTTGAGCAAATTAATGGTATTAGAGATTTAGAAATTGCTAGACATAGTATTGATAAAAAGCAGGATGAGATCTCTAAGGAAGCGCAGAAGGTTGGAGGGGAGGTTTTGTTGTTGGGTTGGGATAAGGAGAAAGAGGATATGGAAGGCTTTGTTCCTGTGTTATCTAGGAGTGCTAAAAAAAGGTTGAAAATTGCTAGATCTTCTGCTGACAGAGGCACCACAGCCCAATTAAGTGGTGCCTCAGGGAAAGTTCAAAACAATCACCCTTTGTGTGATGTTGTGACTGGTCCCAGGGCTAGAAAGAAAAACCCCAAGTATCTATGATTGGTGCAAGTTGGAACTGTAGAAGTGTGGGCAAGAAGGGTATGGGTGATTGTCTGCAGGATTTCCTGAGAAATAATGACTTAGATTTTATTGGCCTCCAAGAAACAATGAGGAAAGATTACTCTCCAGATTTCTTTAGAAAAATTGATCCTATGAATCAATATTCTTGGAACTGGATACCATCTGTAGGTAAGGCAGGCGGAATTCTGGGGGGGATCAAGAAGGATAAGTTTGTGATCAAACAGGTTTCTGTTGGTAAATTTCATGTGAAAACTGTTGTGTTTGATATCAAGTTACAGATGGACTGGTGCTGGATAAATATTTATGGTGCTGCACATGAAGAGGATAAGGGGAGTTTCTTGGCAGAGCTTGGTGGAGTGTGTGCTGATCAGTCTATCTCTTTGCTCATTGGAGGAGATTTTAATCTTCTCAGGAAAGCTACTGATAAAAATAAACCCATTAAGAATATGAGGTGGTCTGATGTTTTCAATGCTCTTATTCACACACATGAACTTAGGGAGATTGATATGGTTGGTGGTCAATATACTTGGACAAATAATCAGGCCATTCCAACTCTAGAAAAACTGGACAGGTTCTTGATGAGTAAAAGTTGGGAGCAACTTTTTCCCTTGGCTACAGTTTACAAGAAAACTAGGGACTTATCTGATCATAATCCCATTATTATTGATACCATGGAGGCTGGTGGAGTGAAAGGAGGGAGTTTCAGATTTGAGAAAAGTTGGATAACAGAGGTGGACTTTTTATCTTTAGTTGAGAAAAGCTGGAACAAGCCAGTTAAGGCCAAGTCAAACTTAGAGGGGTTCTAGAAAAAATTTAAAAATGTCAAGAAATGTCTGAAGGGGTGGGGAGAAAATTTGAGAGGGGAGTCAAAGAGACTCAAAAAACAATTGCTTGATGAATTGCAAGAATTGGAAGATGCTGAAGAGTGTTCACCTTTGTCTTGTGACAAATTGGTTAGAAAAGGGCAAATACAAAGAGCATTGCTCAAGCTGCATGAAAAGGAAGAAGCTTACTGGCACCAAAGATCAAGTGAGAATTGGTTGTTAAAAGGTGATAAGAATACAGGTTTCTTTCATAGAGTTGCTAATGGCAGGAGAAGGAGGAAAATGATTTTCTCTCTCAAGAAAGGGCAGGATGTGATTCAAGGGACTCCTAACCTGCTTGAACATGCTACCTCTTTTTATAAAGAGTTGTTTGGCCCTGTTTTAGGTGGAGGGGTTGTTCTGAGAGATGATGTGTGGGAGGATCAGGAAAAATTAAATGAGGAAGATAAAATGGACTTGGACAGGCCTTTCTGTGAAAAAGAAATAAAGGAAATCATTGAGTCCATGGAGAAAAACAAGGCAGCTGGGCCTGATGGGATTCCTGTTGAATTCTATCAGTGCTGCTGGCCTATAATAAAAAATGATATGGTTCAGTTGTTTAATGATTTCTTTCTCCATAAACTTGATCTGTCCAGAATCAATTATGGGATTATTACTCTCTTACCTAAAGGTGAGGATGCTGACTGAATACAGAAATTCAGGCCCATCTGTCTTCTGCAAGTGTTGTTTAAGATTTTCACCAAAACTTTGACTGTTAGGTTGGAGCCCTACATGGATAGAATTACTAATAAGTGTCAGACAGCTTTTATCAAGAAGAGAAATATTATGGATGGTGTAGAACTGTTGCAGGAAATTCTAAGAGAATCTAAGGTCAGGAAAAAGCTGGGGGTTGTCCTGAAGATTGATTTCGAAAAGGCCTATGACAAAGTCAACTGGGACTTTTTGTTCAATACTTGTAGGCAGAAAGGCTTTAGTGAGAAGTGGTTGTTGTGGCTCAGATCTGTAGTGACTCAAGGGACCTTAAGTGTGAAAATCAATGATGAAGCAGGTCCATACTTTGCTAGTTATAAAGGTGTGAGACAGGGGGATCCTTTGTCCCCTTTCTTATTCAATGCAGCTGCTGAAAATTTGACTAAAATGATACATAGGGCCCAGGATTCTGGAATGGTGGTGGGATTAGCTGAACATCTGATTCATAAGGGTGTGGCTATCCTCCAGTATGCAGATGATACTATTCTGCTGATGCAAGATGACTTTGAGGGAGCTAGAAATGTAAAGTTGCTGCTGTATGTTTTTGAATGTATGTCTGGTTTGAAAATCAATTTTGAGAAGAGTGAGGTTATGTTGATTATGGAGGATGATGAGAAGCAACAGGAGTATGCAGACATGTTTTGTTGCCAGAAAGGGAGCTGGCCTATTAAGTACTTGGGGGTTCCTGTTAACTCTAGGAGAAATTCTGTCCAGGAAATGAAGTTCCTAGGGGAGAGAGTGAGAGGAATGTTGGATGGATGGATGGGTGGAACTCTGTCTATTGGGGGCAGAGTGATCAGAACTGATGTGTGCTTATCTTCAGTGGCTGTCTACCATATGTCTATGTTTTTACTACATAAGACCACTTTGGAGGAGTTGGAAAAACCCAGAAGGGCTTTTATTTGGCAGGGCAACTCTAGTAAGAGAAGATATCATCTTGTAAACTGGAAGTTAGTGTGCAAACCAAGAGCTAAAGGGGGCCTGGGGCTTAAGAACCTGACAAAGTTTAATATTAGCTTGATGTGTAAGTGGTGGTGGAAGTTAGAAGCAGATAAAGGACCTTGGCAACAATTAATGAGAGCTAAGTATCTGGGTCAGGGTGGGATATACCAAATCAAGCATAAAGCCAAAGATTCTGCTTTCTGGTCAGATTTGCTCCATATTAGAGAGTTGTACCTTGCTGGTAGAATTATGGTTATTGGTGATGCTAAAAAGACAGATTTTTGGGGGGACGCCTGGTGTGGGCATAGACCACTCAAAGAGATCTTCCCTGGGTTGTTCGAAGTTTGCAATGAACAAGATATCTCGGTGGCTGAAATGTCACAAAGAAGGTGGATTCCAAGTTTCAGGAGATGGCTTAATGGTGGTTTGCAAGATGAAATGAGGATCTTCCGAAATAAGATGGCTGGAATAGCTTTAAATGATGAGGAAGACATGCCAAAGTGGAAATGGACAAAGAATGGGGTCTTCTCGATAAAATCGATGTATCAGTCGTTATCTAGCAATGGTGTGGACAGGTCCTTTAGGCACCTGTGGAAATCCAAAGTCCCTTTCAAGATAAAAGTGTGGCTGTGGCTGATTTGGCATGATGCCATCTCTACTAAAGATAACATGAAAAAGAGAAAATGGATTGGCAGTTATAAATGCCAAATTTGTGACAGGGACGAATCTATCCTCCATTTGTTCTTCACCTGTGATGCAGCCAAGTATGTTTGGAGTGTGGTTGGCACAGCGTTGGGGGCGAATAATCGCCCAGGCTCCTTCCATCAATACTTTTGGTGGATACCTCGTTACCTTCAAGCTAGTCGTAACGTTCAGATTACAGGGGTGGCCGCTATTTGCTGGGCCATCTGGAAGATTAGGAATCGTGCTTGTTTTGAGAGAAAATTAATCAA
The DNA here is from genome assembly GCA_028641055.1 of Alopecurus myosuroides. NCBI lineage: Eukaryota > Viridiplantae > Streptophyta > Magnoliopsida > Poales > Poaceae > Alopecurus > Alopecurus myosuroides. The sequence continues at coordinate 104,167,974 of CM054058.1, forward strand.
ATCACCATTTGAGCTAATCAGTTATGTTTGTGTGTTTTTGAATCACTGGGCAGGTCTGCATTCTCCTCAGGAACAGGCGGACATTCGAGCTGGAGCATCCACACTCATCTCGGTAGCAACTGCAATGGATCCTGGTGCAAGTCGGTCCAATGTAGCCAGGATTGGGGACGCTCCGAGAGCCGACACAGATGAAAATGTAGCAGATGAAGATGGAGTTGAAGACATCGCTGGTCATGGTCACTGAAAAAGTCTGTGGTCGCTGAAGATTGCTTTTGGAATGGAGGCTGTTGGTGTTCGCTGAACTTGTTGTCCTACATGTTGTTTTGGATCGCTCTGCGGCTGGTTGCCAGTTTGCTCCGTTTAGAAAAACTATTCCTGCTGATACTTTGCGCTATTGAGGCGCTTGCTGTAGGCAGTTCTGCTTTTGCTTAGTGTCGCTCCCTGTTTTCTTTCTTTTATGCTGGCTGTAAAGGGGCGTGCTGAATTTGGAATGTTGTGGTGGTTATTCCGTTATGTTAATAATGGAATGCGTGCCCTTTCACGGGGGTGCCGTTTGTGTAAAAATACAGGCCCCGGAACATGATCTATTCATCTGATAAATACCACGGCTAGCTCTAGCATCTGCACAGCAGCCGATTGATCCATCAGCCCGTCAGGTCAGCTACTGTGCACCGGGCCAGTTACCAGTGCACTAGCCACAGCTACTAGTATCGAGTCTCGCTCGCTTCTTATTAATGGCCGTTAGTACTCGATCGATCGATCGCAGCAGGGGTCTATACATCAAAACGATATGCGCCAGGAGCATTCAAACGAGGACGATGCTCCAGTTATCTGGCGGTAATGGAAATCAAATCTGGGTTATAATAAACGGTGGGAGATCATGAGAGGTGCTAGTATGGCAAGGAGATGAAAACATTGAGTAGGGGCGTGATCCACGACGGGGCATGCATGATGGCGTGATGAGAAGACGAGACAGGTCAAACCCGCCCGCGGCCGTACTATACCGCCCCACCACACGTTCAAAATGCCAACTGTAGCTCCTCGCGCGCACGGATGTATAATATACTCCATCCATATCCCCGTACAGTACGTGCACGTAGCGTATGCCATCGGTATAGGCCAGGGGCTACCAGCTAGCCAGCGGGTGATGGATCGTGCGGTCGTGGCCATGGGCGCGAGATGCGCAGTGCGGCCCCGGCGTAACGGTGGAGTACTTCACGCGGCCTTTTAAACTTATTAGCTGACACCACGTACTACTGTACATTCGAAGACGCGTCAAGCTCGATCGGTCATGGCTATGAACGCGCGTCAAGCTCGATGGATTTACCGATCCGGCAATACAGGTGAGCATGCTCGTCGCCGGCCGGCGTCACGATGATTCACGTGCGTCTCCCGGACGGAGGAGCTACTAACGATGGGCCACGTCGCTGCCTTGCTGGCATTGCGGTGTGCAGTCGTGCAGAGCAGCGGAGTGCGTACACCGGATGGGCCAATAGCAAGTTGAGGGAAGGCGACGACGGCTGTCAGTGTAGCAGATTGGACGTAGCAGCTGCGGTCCCGGCTCGCCACGTGTACGTACAGGCCTGTCCCGTACGGCTCATGTATTCCATACAGGAAGGAGCTGGTGCGTCGGCTGTCGGCACGCTCGATTTTCCCCCACACGCACACGTTAATCTGACCACTGTAATCTCAGCGGCTGGACCAAGTTGTCTGAATTTTGCCTCTTTATTTCGTGCGGACCGGCCTAGCTATAGCTAACAGTAACAAAAGAGGTCTAGTACTAGCACTACACGGACGATGCCAAGCCGGCACCAAGATCGAGCTTGTTTTCCTTGTAGAAGTAGCAACGAGCTATTCTGCTGATGCATCAAGTACTACGTACTACTAGGTCGCGCGGTAACTCATCGATCCACATCGCCTCACCGGATCAATCAATTAATTGAGCTATTTACTCTTACTGTTGCCATTGATCGATCAGCTTCAATTCCACGAACTCGTACCTGTGTACGTGCTTCTTCAGATATTGTCTTCTGTGGCGCGATTAACCAGTGTACCAGCTGACAGCGGATCCATCGCAATCCTCCTTGCGATAAGCTTTGCGCTAGCCAGCTTCGTTCGTTAGCTCGACAGGACGGCTAGCCAAACGGTTTCCGTTGCCGAGACAAGCTACCTGACACGGAGCAAGCGCAAAATCGGGCAGCTCGCACCACCCGCGTACGGCCGGTCAAAGATACTATAGCTGCTGCTCCGATCCAGAAGCAGGAGTTGGTCTGCGTTCGATCGATTCTTTCTCTATCTAAATCTAATGCGGTCGGTTCATGCATGCATGATTGGCCGTCTGTTTGCGACACGACGAATTGCGAAATTGTCAACCCGCCTGAATTTCGGGATGAGATGGACATGCTTATTCAATCGACTACTCCGAACATATAAAAAACCAAACATGTGACGTGCGTGTTCCTTATGTTTGCCGGCTGATTCACGAGCTAGCTAGCTACAGCTCCAAGGATTGTTTAGCTTATCTGCCACTCCGCTGCACGAGTCATCGCCAGTTAATGGAGCCAAATTGATCCCGGATTAACCGGCTCTAGTTATAATCGATCGCTGGATCAGCCCTGCTGACCGGCGTGCTCGTAGTGCTCCGGAGGTGCTGGACCGACGGGATGGCGAAACGTGTGCGATGACAGAGAGAGCTTTGATGCCAGTGGCTAGGTCAGGTGCGCCGCACCTCGATGTGGTTTGAATCTAACTACGTAATCCCCCCGTTTTAAAATAGATGACTTCCATTTGTCCAAACATGCATGTATGTAGATTAAAATATATCTAGATACGTGTATGTTTTGACAAATGGAAGTCATCTATTTTAGAACGGAGGGAGTAGTTGGATTTGCGCAAATGCAGGCCATTTCTGCCCTTTCTGTTCCAAAGGTGCGGCGCATTTGTTCTGTGGTAGGTGTTAGAACTTGTAATAGACTCGTATTAGGACTCGTATTAGGCTTTATTTCCTAGTCTTGTTTGGGCCCATATGTATGCGTATTGGGTCCTCTCTCTTGTACCGAATCCTGTACAAAGTCTGGCTATCGTAGCCCCCATATTAACACGAAACCCAGGGAAACGAATCCACTGGTTACCCTAGAGATTTAACATGGTATCAGAGCGGTTCTTCCGCGATTTCTAGTTGCCGTTGACATCCGCCGCCGCCGCCGCTCGTAAAGCCGCCGCCGCCGCCCAACAACCTTGCCATCGTGCTCTCTGAAGCCACGGGCACCACACCCGAGATCCAAAAAGGCTGCTGTTGGGATCGAATGCTGTCCCTGATCCGCTGCTGCTGTTTCTGATTGACCGCTGTCGCTCCTTCGGTTCCTGTAGATCGAAGACCCAAAACATCCCTACCGTTTCCGCTGCTTAAATCTTTCCGCTGCCGAGATGAGTTCGTCAAGCTCCGCCCTTGCCGCTGCCCTTGGATCGCCTCCTGCCCAGCAACTTTCTCGCAACAACTTCTTGTTGTGGAAAGCACTGGTACTGCCCGCTTTTCGGGGTGCCAATGTCATGGCATTGCTTGATGGTTCTGATGCTGCACCTGCTAAGATGATTGAGGTAGAAGATTCAGAGAAAAAGAAGATGACAATTGAAAACCCTGCGTACGTTGCGTGGATTGCTCGCGACCAACAAGTCCTTCGGTTCCTTCTCAATACACTGTCCCCGGATATTCTGTCACATCTACTCGAGGTCACCTCCACCGCTGAAGCATGGACCACCATCAACTCTATGTTTCAGTCTGCATCACGCACCAAAGCTCAGCTCCTTCGTGGCCAGTTGAATGACACAAAAAAACTCTCCATGACAGCTGATGCATATTTCACCAAGATGAGAGGCATTGCCTCGGAACTCTCTGCTCTAGGTAAACCGATTCCAGATGATGAGATGCTTGGTTATTTGTTACATGGCTTGGACAAGGTTGAATATAATGCTTTGATCACTTCTGTTAATGCCAACCCGAATATTACCCTTGATGCTTTTTATGAGCAACTGTGCTCGTATGACATGCGCAATGGGGTAGAGGATAATGGCATGTTTATCTCATCAGCAAACCTAGCTAGACGTGATGCAGTGCGTCCACGTGGTCGGACTCCTCCTCCTCGTGGCCGTAGTCCTGACAATGCCTACCGTGGAGGTGGTGGCTACCGGACCAAGGAGGATGACCGTGGATATTGGCGCAGGGATGATGATCGTGATCGTGGAAACTGGCGTCGTGATGAGCGCCGTGATGAGCGCAGGGGTGACTACCGTGATGACCGTAGGGACAAACGTCGAGATGACAATGGAGGAGATCGCTACCGTCGTTCCGATGGTGGTGGACGTCGTTTTGACCGTACCCCTACTCCATATGTGGATACTGATTGCCAAATATGTAAAAAGCATGGCCACCCTGCAAATGAGTGTTGGTGGCGCTATTCAGTGGACAAAAGGAACAAAGGTGATGATGAAAAAGGAGCTAATCTTGCTTCTTATGGAGTTGACACAAATTGGTACACTGATACAGGGGCAACAGATCATATTACTAGTGAGCTCAACAAACTTCTCATAGCCAACAAGTACAATGGGCAAGACAGGGTCCGAACTGCAGAAGGAACAGGTATGGACATTAGTCACATTGGAAATTCAATTTTGCGCACTCCTCATGGTTCTTTTGATCTTAATAACATACTTCATGTTCCTAGTGCATCAAAATCTTTTATCTGTTCATCGTTTCACCCTTGATAATCATGTTTTCATTGAGTTTCATCCCTTCTTCTTTTTAATTAAGGACCAAGCAACCAGAAGAGTTCTGTTTAGAGGCCCCTGCTGGGGTGGTCTCTATCCTTTGGTGCCCATGTTCCATGAGACTGCCAAGCATGCTTTCCTCACAATAAAGCCATCATCCTCAACATGGCATTGCCGCTTAGGACATCCCTCTTCTTTTGTGGTTCAGCAAGTTCTTAGAAGAAATAAAATAGCTTACACCCCAGAGAGTATTCCATATATTTGTGATTCTTGTCAGTTAGCTAAGAGTCACCAATTGCCATACTCCATATCCTCTAGTGTGTCTACTGCTCCTTTGGAGCAAGTATTCTCTGATGTATGGGGTCCTGTCTCCCTCTCTGTTGGTAAACATGCATATTATGTAAGCTTTATTGATGATTTTAGCAAGTTCACTTGGATCTATTTGCTCAAAAATCGTTCTGAGGTTTATCAATCGTTTCTCAATTTTCAGCAATTTGTTGAACGTAAGTTTGATAGGAAAATTATCACTATGCAAACTGATTGGGGGGTGAGTATGAAAAGCTAAATGGTTTCTTTCAGAAAGTTGGTATCTCACATCATGTCTCTTGTCCTCATGCTCACCAACAAAATGGCTCAGCTGAAAGAAAACATCGTCATATTGTCCAAGTTGGTCTTGCCTTGTTAGCTAATGCCTCTATGCCCCTGAAATTTTGGGATGAAGCTTTTCTCACAGCCACGTTTCTCATCAATTTGCTTCCTAGCAAAGTTCTGAATTTGAAACACCTGCTGAACGTCTTCTCCATATAACTCCAAATTATGATGCACTAAGAACGTTTGGCTGTGCTTGCTGGCCTAATCTTCGCCCTTACAACAAACGAAAACTTGCTTTTCGATCCACACGTTGTGTGTTTCTTGGTTATAGCCCCCTACATAAAGGTGTAAAATGCCTTGAAGTATCTACAGGACGTGTGTATATTTCTCGAGACGTTGTGTTTGATGAAAACGTGTTTCCGTTTGCATCTCTTCGTCCAAATGCCGGAGCCCTTCTCAAGAAAGAAATCTTACTTCTTCCATCTTCCACCATAAATTCCCATGAGAGTGCTCATAATTGCAATGACCATATTGTGCCTATTGTCTCTGTTACTAACATGATACAGGAGGATGCAGCTGTAGAAGAAAATCCAGGTGAAAACAGTGAAGAAAATAGTGCAGAAATTGATATTGAAAGTGCATCAGAAAATGACGAAGTTAGCACTGAAAACAAGGAAGATCCGGAACCTTCCTCTGGTTCCGCACGTCTCGAGGAGCAGCAATCCCGTGAAGGATCTCCGCCGCAGTCCTCGTCTGGCGCGCTGTCAGGCGCTATGCTGACGGGCCAGGCGGGCGCTGATTCCCGTGCCGCGCATGGCTCTGTGCATGCGCATGCGCGTGCATGCCACACGCCAGGCGGGGACAGCAACCGCACCGGGACTGCGTCGCCCAGTACTGCGTCGCCACATGGCACTCGCAGTGATGCCACGGACACTGCATCCTATCCCCCATCGCCATCAATGTCTCCATCGCCATCATTATCTCCCGAATTCTCTGTGGCTGCTGAAGCTGGGTGCGAATCAGCACCTTATGAAGAAAATGAAACCGAAGAAAATGTCGATGGAAATTTTGATTCTTCTGACAACTCTGCGTCGCCACCACCTTCACCCCCTGGAGTCCGTACCAGATTGCAAAAAGGTATACGTCATCCAAAGAAAATTACTGATGGTACTGTACGGTGGTGTATGTTGTCCTCTACAGGTGAACCAAATACATTGTCAGAGGCTCTTAATGATCCTTGTTGGCGTCAAGCTATGGAGGAAGAATATAATGCATTGATGGATAATAAAACCTGGCATCTTGTTCCACCAAGCAGTAGCAGAAATCTGATTGACTGTAAATGGGTGTATCGTATAAAGAAGAAAGCAGATGGCACTATTGACAGGTACAAGGCACGCCTAGTTGCTAAAGGTTTTAAACAGAGATATGGTATTGATTACGAGGATACTTTCAGTCCCGTGGTTAAAATTGCTACTATCAGAATTGTTTTATCACTCTCAGTCTCTCGTGAATGGAGTCTAAGGCAACTAGATGTCAAGAACGCGTTTCTTCATGGTGTTCTGGAAGAGGATGTGTATATGAGACAACCACCTGGTTTTGAGAATCCCCACTCTCCGCATCATATTTGCAAACTTGATAAGGCTCTGTATGGGTTAAAACAAGCACCTAGGGCCTGGTATTCTAAACTCAGTTCTAAGCTGTTTGAGCTTGGATTTACACCATCAAAGGCAGACACTTCATTGTTTCTCTTCAACAGGTCAGGTATTACAATGTTTGTTCTGATTTATGTTGATGATATTATAGTCACTGGCTCGTCTGATCATGCTATTGATGCCCTACTTCGAGATTTAAATGAGAATTTTGCTATCAAGGACCTAGGTGATTTACACTATTTTCTTGGTATTGAAGTCAAAAGAACACAGAATGGCTTGCTCTTGACACAGGAAAAATATGCTTCTGATATCATTAGCCGAGCTGGTATGCAGGGTTGTAAACCAGTTCCTACACCTTTGTCATCTTCAGAACAATTATCTCTTACAAAGGGAACACTTCTTGGTCCTGAAGATAGCACTCAATATAGAAGTCTAGTTGGAGCATTGCAGTATCTTACATTGACACGTCCTGATTTGTCCTTCTCTGTTAACAAGGTTTGTCAATATCTTCATGCTCCAACTACAGAACACTGGACAGCTGCAAAACGTATTCTCAGATATGTACAGAATACTTCGGGCCTTGGAATTACATTTACAAAGTCATCATCCACCTTCTTGAGTGCATTCTCAGATGCAGATTGGGCTGGCTGTCTTGAGGACAGACGTTCTACAGGTGGTTTTGCTATATTTGTTGGACCAAATTTGGTCTCGTGGAGTGCTAGAAAACAAGCCACAGTGTCTCGATCTAGTATTGAAGCTGAGTACAAGGCCCTTGCTAATGCAACTGCTGAATTGATTTGGGTTGAAGCACTTCTCATTGAGCTTGGAGTAAAATTACAGGAAAAGCCAAGTCTTTGGTGTGATAATCTAGGAGCTACCTATTTATCAGCAAATCCAGTGTTTCATGCTCGTACAAAGCATATTGAGATTGATTTTCACTTTGTCAGAGAAAGAGTTGCTAATAACAGTCTAGCAATTCGGTTCATCTCAAGTGAAGACCAAGTTGCTGATGGTTTTACAAAGGCTCTTCCTGTCAAGAAACTCGATGAATTTAAACGTAATCTTAACCTTTCAAAAGGTTAAGATTAAGGGAGGGTGTTAGAACTTGTAATAGACTCGTATTAGGCTTTATTTCCTAGTCTTGTTTGGGCCCATATGTATGCGTATTGGGTCCTCTCTCTTGTACCGAATCCTGTACAAAGTCTGGCTATCGTAGCCCCCATATTAACACGAAACCCAGGGAAGACGAATCCACTGGTTACCCTAGAGATTTAACAGTAGGTACAGTGACTCCTCCGTGAGTTTGAAGGACCCCCAACTCTTTTTTGAACATAAGGCGGCCCAAGGGCCTAGCTGCATTGAATATTACAGTGGGGGTACAAAGGAGGACAAACAAAGGATAAAATTACAAGCCAGTCCTCAAATCTTACAAGGAAAACCCTAGAGAGCGCGCAGGAAACGCAATCCGGTCCTTGGTCTCCACCACCGTAGACTGGAAACGAACGCCGGCCGTCCCGCCTGCCTCCGGGGACGAAACCACTTGGAGCAGACAAGAAGTGAAGCGTCGGCTCGAATCCAGAGCGAAGCCTCCCATCTAGAGGTTGAAGAAGCGCCACAACGGGCGCTAGGAGAGGCTGCCTCTTCAGCCCAAGATCACGGAGGCAAAACTCGGCCGCCGTGTGTTGATCTCCGATATGCAGCAACATACGTCCCCGCAGCCACCTGAACACAAAGCTGGAGCCGACCACCGTCTCCTCCCTGCTGCTGACTCCATACCAACAAGAAGGAAGAAGAAGGCGATGAACTCCAACCATGTCCAGGCCAAAATCGACCCCTGAACAAGCAGGCCAATCTTCGAGCTTATTTGACTGGGAGGCCACCGTTCCCTCGCCCTCTGCCCATAACTCCGACCACCGGAGCGCCTCCGAGAGCAAGGTATCCAGCAGCAGCCAGGCGACGCAGCTTGGATGCGCCAACCAGCCAATCCCCCACGGCATACCGCCGAACTGCACATAGGCAAGCAAACAACAACAAGAAAAACACCTAGAGACTAGACTATACAGAGCAGGGCGGCACCCCAGCCCATCTCGGCACCAACCAGCGCAAGCGCCGGCGGCGGGAGAGGCCGGACACGGAGGCACACGGTGGACTCTCAAAACCTTATCCAGAGAAGAGACTCCTGGTCCGCCAAGGACCCCCAACTCAAGGAACGGTCCCGCCCAAATGCCACCCCGGCAGAGTGCAGACAGAGTAGGACAGTAAAACCAAAATGTAGCCCAATCAACGGGAAAGGCAGCGAGGGGAGTAGGTTACGCTTGTTTGGTCCTTTCCATCATTGCTTTGGATTCTACTCCATACTCGCTTACCGTAGGGAAAAATCTCAAGTTCTTCTACCTCTCTCGCTCTCTGCCTCTGTTTCTTTTCTTTGGCTGTGAACCAGTGATGATAGGAGAGGAGGCTTTTCTCTAGGGATGAGACGAGCTTATTAATGGTTAATGGTCCAAACTCCCTCTCTCTCTCCTCATCTTTAGGTGGCTTGTCTCTGTTCACCACACATGATAAAAAGGCCAAGCAAGCAATGATCTGAGTGGAGGGCCCCCGAGCTAGCTAGCAAGCTAGCCAAAACTTTTCCTCTCGCCATCTCGCATCTGCATCTCCACGTCCCGAGTCACTTTCCGCTCACACTATTCTTATCATCACCACCACTGCATGATCCTGTATGTATGCACGAGCACGAGAGACTAAAGTTCATCGACACTCATCATCTAGAGCAATCTGTCCTGCTGAGGTTGAGGGTCTTGACAGTTCCAGTGTTAACTGCGCCTGCATGCATGTACTTTCATCTCCGAATTATCCACAGGGTTTATTGCCTACTAGGATCACCTTGGCTGGGCTTACTTCGTAGACTACCACTACTACTAACCTGTTGGCACAATAATCATGTCAAGTCATTTCTCCATAGTCCTCGGTGCGCTTTGGACAAACATTTATAAGCATCAAATGTGCTGAAATGATGTGATCTGTCCGTGGGGAAAGAAGATTAAAATTATTGAAATCCTCCCTCCTTTGATTGATGCCACCTCCTGTAACTCTTCCACTATTTGCCCTTTTTCCCAAGGTACTACTACCTATTTATCTTTTGGACATCACATCAGGCCATCAAAGCCTGAAGCGCAACTTGGGGAGGCAGGAAAACATAACAACTCTTTTTCTTCTCAGTGCTGAGCTAGACTAGCTGATTATCCAGTTTATTGCAAGTTAGGTGTAACTGGAGGAACATTCTTTTGTTTTGTTGTACTCCTACTATATAGTGGAAGAGCGATGCAAGTAATCTATCGTAAACACGTGGCGCGTTTTGAGGGGGGATACCCACTCAAAGTATGCTTTACATCCCTGTCACTTGGACATTAAGACACGTACTTAATCCAACCTCTCCCATGACGTGTTCCTCAACGCTAACCCATATATATATAGAGAGAGAGGCATTTTAAATCTGGACTCCATCAAGCCAAAAGCAAATGGCTAGTACAACTACATATCTCAAAGCATGTAGGTAATTATCTTTGGAAGCTAGCCAGGTAGGTTCAATAATTTTGCAGAAAATGCTAACATAGCACTAGTAGCTAGTAGCACGAAATGGTCAAAGAGCTAGCCAGCCATTGGCCTTGATCTCTTGAATCTAGTAGATGTCCTAACTGAGGATCAGATTAAAATTTAGCAGCATGGTATCCTCATGGGGATGCATGTGAAAGCAACAAGTGTAATACTGTAGTGTGTAGCCTTTTGGAGGGGTTAAGAAGCTTGGTGAGAACTTTAGTAATTATAAAAAGGGATTTCTTGGAAATGAGGCCCCTAACTTTAACATCAACCTCTTAAAGGCAAAGGAGGGTGGGCTAGTTAATTGATAGGAGCAAGAAAGACACAGACATTGGCTAAACCTAAGCATGATGAAAAAGTGAGAGTGGGCTAATTGGCAATGATATTAGTGGCCAAAGACACATATATTAGCCAACCTAAGCATCATGAAAGGCGAAGCTCCGGGTTTTCTTATGCTAAAAGGCATGGGGTTTCCTTGCTTTAGCGTTGCTTCCTCCTCAAATTTGGTTCCAACACACCAAACCACTGGCTGCCTAGGCCCTACGGAGAGGAAATTAAAGACCCCGAGCACCACTGATTAGATGGAGGAGAAAATTGTAATGACAGTTTGGGATCAATGTCCTAGTTCGCATAATGATTCCACAAGATCATCAACACAAATCATATATTAATCTAGCCTAGAGCGAATAAAGCTCAAAGTTTCACTTATACTAAAGATATGGTTGCGACTAAAATCAAGAATTTTTCAATATGTAAATGTGTGGCATTTTTCTAAATCTCCTTTCATCGATTTATCTTAATGCGGCACGAATAGGAAAAGGAAATAGAACTGGTTTATTAAGAAAAATATCTCATTAGTGTGCAGCTGAGAAAAGGCAAAAACAATTCTACGCACTAGTGTATCCTAATCCATGGAGAAGCTGTACTGTGTATAGGCAACCTTGTGCTAACTCGTCCTAGTCCATAGAAAATTCGAGTGCGCTTGTCCCACTATTCTTCTGCAGACAATGTTCTCTTAGTATACTAACTAAATTCCATTGCCCATGAAAATTTTAAATTGATTATCATCTTCTAGAACACATGCGGGCACTAATTCCGGTTTAACGGAGCCCAAAGGTGCAGGATGATGCGAGTTCTACGGAGCAATGGACATCGCCATCGGCGGTAAAGCAGCGACGGATGGATCATCTCCATGTCTGCGCGCATAAGGAATTAAACTAAGCACTCCCTCAAATCAAGTACCACGCTGTCGTCCCTAGCGAACAATTAGCATCATTGGCTGCCGGTCTTTATCAGATGCCTTGCAAGGGACGCGACGCTTGATCCACCCAGTAGTAACTGGCGGCGATCGAACAGAGAAAGTACGGAAGCAAGAAGAACCCATCCATGGAAGATGGATCGATGCTGGGCGCATTATCGATCGTAGCTTCGATCTCTTGCTAACTTTTTCGTTGTTCCTCGCCTTCCAATCCGTACGATCCATCTGTTTTGATTCACATTCGGCTGTACCGAAAGAGCACAAAATGGTTCCTTTTTTCCATAAGAAATACTGGTACGAAGCATCACCTAAACATGCATGCACTCGGAGGGTTGATTAGATCCGGGTGATTAGGATAGTACTGAGCGGTGCTCTGTCCGTGTCGTCGGTGTGGTGGCCACAGGGAAGGGCGGCGCAGCGGGATCCGTGGATCCGACGTGGGGGCCAAGGTGCCACGTGTCTGGAGGGAAGTGGGCTGATGGAGGCATAGGCAACCGTCCAGGGGCGTCGCTGTCCTGGACCCGGAACTGGATGATCGACGGAGTCGAGGAGGACGAAGAGAGCTAATCATGCATTACACGATGCGCGTCAAGCAAAGCGAGCTCGTCGAGTCACGGATCACCTACATGCTTGCGATTGAACATGGAAAAAAGGAACTGGCTTTTGTTCTCGGAAAGGAGAGACCTCGGTCGATTTCTGTCCATATATAGCAAATTATTAAATTTTCGTAGCGCAGAACCAATTTAGTTTAAAAGATGTTTTACCGCCAAAAAATCCTATGGATACACTAGAAAAGAGGAATAGTTTCGGCCTCCGCATCAATTGACGCATATTAGCGTTAAACCACACACCGTGTAAGGGCAACTTTAGCGGATCCTACAAAACGGTGAAAACATTATAAAAAAAAGGTCCAGACAAGATACCGCCAAACAAAACGGATTGACCCTTATTTCTTTTGCGGTAAACTGCCAAATGAGTCGAATGTACCTCATATGTTCAGTACATGGGTGGAGTTTTACAGTTTAATCTAAATCACTCGATGGTTGGCTAGATGGAAATTCTGTCACAACTATCAGTGAGCTAACGCCGGGTTCACTGAATCCAATCAAATACACCCACGCCGCCCCTATTTTGGCCAAATTCCCGCCAATCTCGGACGAGCCGCCCCAATTTTAACCTATTTTCAACAAATTGGATAAAATTCTAGTCAAATTTTAGCTTGTGCATGTGATCGCCGTCTCCACTAACAAGGGACGTGGAGTGGGCTTAGGTGGCTAAGGCATGGAACGATAAAGGAGAGGGGAACTTACCAGCCCACAAATATGTTTGTCATGTGGAGACAAAAAATGCTCGACAAAGACCATATTTTCCAAGTGGGCCTATAAAACACACTCAACAAACTCTTTTTTTATTCCTTTTTTGAAGGTTTTGTCATGTTTACTCAAAACAAACATATCAATCGCCAGACACGTCGCGGCCACCGTCGCCAGACACGTCGCGGCCACCGTCGCCAGACACGTCGCGGCCACAGTCCACAGCGTCCCGTTGGAGTAATTGGGTGGCGTGTGGATAGAGATGCGCCGCCCAGTCGCATGTCGGGCAGTCGCGTCCCGTCGTCGCCATTTACGCGGCCTCACCCGCCTCCTGCACGGCGCCTTAAACTGCTTTTGGGTCGGTGAGTGTCGCTGACGGGCGGGGTCCCCCTGTTGGAAGGGTGAGAGGACGATGTCCGGCGCCCCAGCTAGGCCCCCAAGTATGGCGGATGGGCTGGGGGGCTCGGACGCAAAATTGGCGGGTGGACACCTTTAAGGGTGCCGCTGTGGCAGTGTTTTTTGTCCGGACCCATTGGTCCTTTGGGGGCATTTGGAGGGTGCCGTGGAGATGCTCTGAGATACGTTATTTCCTAGTCCTTGTATATAGTAGAAAGAAAAAAAAACGTGGTCTCCTATTGTGTGCATGGTACAATAGCTGAATTTCAGACTTACGTACGTTCGCACCAAACGCACTTTATGTTATCCAATGAGAGTTGGAACCCTCGTCTGCACCCACATGTGTTCGTCATCTCACACGTACGCTCCTGGACCGGTCTGTCTTCGATTTCTTTATAGCACTGCCGTTGCGCACCAGCTACGCTAACAGCAAACTGACAGCCCGATCCTATCCTTTGTTCCAAACAGGGGACGAGTTATACTACCAAGTGGCGGACCAAGAGTCTCTTCTCTGGATAAGGTTTTGAGAGTCCACCGTGCGCCTCCGTGTCCGGCCTCTCCCGCCGCCGGCGCTTGCGCTGGTTGGTGCCGAGATGGGCTGGGGTGCCGCCCTGCTCTGTATAGTCTAGTCTCTAGGTGTTTTTCTTGTTGTTGTTTACTTGCCTATGTGCAGTTCGGCGGTATGCCGTGGGGGATTGGCTGGTTGGCGCATCCGAGCTGCGTCGCCTGGCTGCTGCTGGATACCTTGCTCTCGGAGGCGCTCCGGTGGTCGGAGTTATGGGCAGAGGGCGAGGGAACGGTGGCCTCCCAGTCAAATAAGCTCGAAGATTGGCCTGCTTGTTCAGGGGTCGATTTTGGCCTGGACATGGTTGGAGTTCATCGCCTTCTTCTTCCTTCTTGTTGGCATGGAGTCAGCAGCAGGGAGGAGACGGTGGTCGGCTCTAGCTTTGTGTTCAGGTGGCTGCGGGGACGTCTGTTGCTGCATATCGGAGATCAACACACGGCGGCCGAGTTTTGCCTCCGTGATCTTGGGCTGAAGAGGCAGCCTCTCCTAGCGCCCGTTGTGGCGCTTCTTCAACCTCCAGACGGGAGGCTTCGCTCTGGATTCGAGCCGGCGCTTCACTTCTTGTCTGCTCCAAGTGGTTTCGTCCCCGGAGGCAGACGGGATGGCCGGCGTTCGTTTCCAGTCTACGGTGGTGGAGACCAAGGACCGGATTGCGTTTCCTGCGCGCTTTCTAGGGTTTTCCTTGTAAGATTTGAGGACTGGCTTGTAATTTTATCCTTTATTTGTCCTCCTTTGTACCCCCACTGTAATATTCAATGCAGCTAGGCCCTTGGGCCGCCTTATGTTCAAAAAAAAACTGACAGCCCCACACACGCGGAGAGCAAACGGTCCGATTCGTCCCTGCGAGTCGAAATGAGTAGAAAACCCATTCCAACGGCCCCCAAACGGATCAAGCTGCGTGGGGGATAGACTGAGTTTCCCTAAACGTGACGGACACAGAAGTGTCCCTCCCGATCCGCCTGTCAGACAGATACGAACCACTGTCTCAAAGCCTTGCCATCGTCCCCTCCGCTTCCAACCCTCGCCGCCTTTACCACTGGAGCCACCGGCCATCGATAGCCGGGGATGACGAAGCCGAAGAACACCGTCGCGCCCAATCCAACCCCAAAGACGTCGCCTAAGCTGGAGTCGAAAAAGCGCTAGTGCCGACGGTGAAGCGGAAGATGTCCTTGAAGGAGAAAGGGACCGCCACCGCGACCCTGCTCCTTGCCTAGCGGCAGACCCCCGCGGCGCGGCTGGCCAGCGGCAGCACCAACGCCGTTCTCATGGGAGTCAACATGATGCAACATGACGTGTGGACACACATTCGTTGGGAGACCCCAAAAGTAAGGTATGAAGAGTACGACAGCAAGATTTTCCCTCGGTAAAAAACCAAGGTTTAACCGGACCAGTAGGAGAAATAAATCACGTCTGAAGGTTGTTGACAGCTGATGTTGGCAGGACGCACTAGCAATCTCAATAGCAACGTGAAATCTGCATACAACACAACCAAGATATTTTGCCCCCGATGAAACAGTGAGGTTGTCAATCTCACCGGTCTTGTTGAAAACAAAGAATTTGACGTATAGTGTGAAAAATTATATTTGTTTGCAGTGAATGAAATGAGAAGAGTTTTTGCAGTGAAAAAGAACAGTGTTTGCAGTAGACTGTATTATCAGTATAAAAGAATGGACCGGGGTCCACAGTTCACTTGTGGTGCCTCTCCATAACAGATAAATAACATGTTGGGTGAACAAATTGCAGCTGGGAAATTGATAAATAGAGAATACACTGTAATGCATATACAAGATATGATGACTATGATATTCATTTGGTCAATACAACATGATACATAGACCGTTATCCAACTCCATCTATGACTAATAATCCACCCTTAGTACGTCATTCGAGCAAACTTTGGTTATTAAGTTGCAACCAATATATTATTGCATTAAGTAAAGTGCGTAATATAAACAACACAATTATCCTTAGACAAAGCATTGTTGTTTCACCCCTAGTGGCAACAGCACGTCACAATCTTAGAAGTTATTGTGACTCTCCTAGATTACTTGAGGCATGAACCCACTTTCCAGTATAAATACTCCCTCTTGGAGTCACAAACATCTACTTGGTCAGAGCATCTACTAGCAACGAAGAGTATGCAAGATCAGAAATAACATATATGAAAGATATATAATCAATTTGACATAGTATTTAATATTCATCGGATCGCAACAAACACAACATGTAGCATTACAATAATAAAATCGATCATGTTATGCAACTCACAAGATTTAAACACGATGGCACAAAATTGGAGAAGACAACTATCTAGCTACTGATATGGGCCCGTAGTCCAAAGATGAACTACTAACGCATCACTTCGGAAGCAGGCATGGTGATGAAGATCCCTCCGGTGATGATTCTCCTATTCCGGCATGGTGCTGGGAAGAGATTCGGAATCCTCACAGACTAGGGTTGACGACAGTGGCGGCTATGGAACTTTTCATGGATGGAGCCTCGAGTACTTAGGGTTTTCCCGAGAAAGACAATATATAGGCGGAAGGGCGATGTAGGTGGGCGCCCAGGGGGCCCACACCATGTGGTGGCGTGGCCGGGGGGCCGCGCCTCCCTATGGTGTGGCTGCCTCCATGGCCCCCTTCGGGTCTCTTTGACAGAAAAAAAAGGGACTTGGCCTTTTGTTTCCGGATGAGATGAGATCTGTTCAACCGCATTCGAGTTGGAGTCATGGACTATGATGATTTCTTCAGGTGCAAACCAGATGCATGTGGTAAGCTTGGTTTCTGCTCTTGTCAAAAATGCACTGCAGCAATTAGAATGCTTGTGTATGGAGTTGCTGGAGACTTGGTTGATGAGTACATGCGCACGAGTGAATCCGTATGTCTGGATTCAATGTACAAATTTTGTGAAGTTGTTGTTCAGGTCTTTGGCCCGGAGTATTTGAGAGAACCAACTGTTGACGACACTTAACGACTATTGTCGATCAACGAGGGAAGAGGTTTCCCTGGGATGCTTGGAAGAATAGACTGTACGCACCGGGAGTTGAAGAACTGCCCATTTGGTTGGCAGGGGCAGTACAAGAGGCATGTAGGGGAGTGCACCGTCATTCTTGAAGCTGTTGCATCACATGATCTCTGGATTTGGCACTATTTTTTTGGCATGGCAGATTCTCACAATGATATCAAACGTGCTGCATCGCTCTCCGATGTTTGGTCGACTCGCGGTTGGCAAGTCCCCCGAGGTGAGCTATCGGATCAATGACCACGAATACACCAAGGGATACTACCTAGATGATGGTATCTATCCTCAATAGACTACGTTTGTGAAGACTATCTCTAATCCTCAGGGAGAGAAGAGAAAAAGGTTCGCGAAAAAGCAGGAGAGTGCTCGGAAAGATGCGGAGCATGCCTTTGGTGCGCTTTAATCTCGATGGGCTATTGTTCGGAACCCCGCTAGAACATGGAAACCGAAGATTTTGTGGACTGTGATGACAACTTGTTTGATCATGCACAACATGATCATAGAAAGTGAGCGTGACGGCAGTCTTTACGGTGAAAATTTGGAGTTTCAGGGTCAGAATGTTGAGCCTCAATCTGGAGTGTCAACATTTCAGTAGTTTCTCTAGTTTTACATCGAGTTGCGTGATCGCGACGTGCACACCCAACTTCAGGATGACTTTGTTCAGCATGTCTAGAACTTCGTCGGAGACCAGTAAAACTATGCATTTTGATTTTATTTATTTATGTTAATTCATCCGGTTGTGTTGTAAAACTATGAACTTGTAATATTTGTTTCAACTTTCAAATTTGTAATAAAATATTTTAATTTATAACTGCCAAGTTCAGTTGCTTTAAGAGATAGCTCTTTTGCGAAAAGGAAAAAAATTGTCCGGTTCCGAAGTGAGCAGTCCCATAGTGTGCACTGCTCAGAAACTGACGGACAGTGGCCCTGACCGCTGCTCAAACGGACAAATCCGAAACACATTTGATCCGGATTTGACCAGCCCCCATAGAGTTGTCCTTATAGCTAGATCGTCAGTTGACGAGAAGTTAGTATAAAACTACCACTGTACGGGCCGAATTCCGAAAAACTGCCACTTTACATCCTGGTTGCAAAAAACTACCACATTGCGTTTTCAATTTGGCAAAAAGCATCAATCTCGCCTAAATGGCGAATTGACACCAGAACTGACAGGGTTGGCCCATCACTTTGATGACGTGGCATGATCGTTGACTGCCGTTACGGGAGAACCGAAGTTAGCATAAAACTACCACTTTACGGGCCAAATTTCGGAAAACTACCACTTTACGTTCTGATTGCAAAAAACTAACACATTTATTTGAAATTTCGCAAAAAACACCGATTCCCTTCTGATGATAAATTGATAGGTGACTGACGACCTAGGCCCGCACAATCCATGGCCAGGCTTGTGTACACAGTCGTGCCTGCTCTCACGCTGACGGCCGTGCCAGGGGTCACGCTCGGACTGGCCGACAGACGCACAAGACAGCACCGGCACGCACACGGATGCGCCTGCTGCGACGCTCACGCCCGCGCTGGCGGTCAGACCGGGTCTGTCCGGAGGACACACAAGGCTGCACCGGCGGTAACGCACACGGCCGCACCGACGATCAGAAACGGTTGCGCCTGCGATCACGCTCACGTCTGCGCCATGGTAAGACGGGGCCGCGCATGCTGTCACGCTCGGCCTGGCCAGTGGACGCCGGCGGTCGCACACACGGCCGCGCCGGCGAACACACACGCACGCGCCCAGTGGCGGAGGCAGAAAATTAGTAAGCCTCGGGCCACCTTCACTGTGTTGTAGATATTGTAGCTGCTACGGTTGCTCACCAAGCTGGAATACCATGGTCAAGACCGAGGCCAAGGCCAAGGTTGCCTGGGGCCTGGCTCCGCCCTTGTACGCGCCCATCACGTCTACGTACGGACGAGGCTGACGAGATCGACGACAACCTCGGCATCCTAGCAAGTCGTTGTCTGCTCTCGCACCTCACAGTCCCGCGAGGATGAGCTTGAAGGTAGAACGCATGAGTTCTCTACAGGAGCGAGGAGGGGTGACATCGTGGCGAGATTGTTCCTAGCAGCGGCCTAGCACAGGTACTAGTCGGGCAGCGGCCGTGCTGAGCGGATTGTCGCCTGGGCCAGGAAGCGTGCGTGCTCGACCGTTGTATTTTTTAATAGATATTTTTATTCGTTAATTGACCTGACATGTGGACCTACGGGTGTCACGTGGTCACATTGTGGGGTCAGGATGTCAGTTTACATGTCAATTCGTGATCAATCCCAAATTAGTATTTTCTGCCAAACAGAAAATGCAGTGGGGTAGTTTTTTGCGATCCCTACGTAAAGTGGTAGTTTTCCGAAATCCGACCCGTAAAGTGGTAGTTTTATGCTAACTTTTGTGCTCCCGTAACGGCAGTCAACGGTCATGCCCGTAACGACGTTCTAAACTTGCCACGTCATCAAAGTGGCGGGCCAACTCTGTCAGTTCCGGTGTCAATTCGCCAGTTATGCGAGATTTGTGTTTTTGCCCTATTGAAAATTAAATACGGTAGTTTTTTACAATCAAAACGTAAAGTGGTAATTTTCTGTAATTGGTCTGTAAAGTAGTAGTTTTTTACAATTAAAGACGTATAGTGGTAGTTTTCTGAAATTGGTTCGTAAAATGGTAGTTTTATGCTAGTTCGGTCGACTGGTCAAATGGCCTAGTGACAGCATGCGCGGGCACACAATCCGTCTGCAGCTCGTGGATCGCCGGCCGTGCATGCATCGTGTCACGGCACACAGAATGCAAACCTTTTGCTACGACCTTTGTCTGCCTCTCTCCGTTGGCTCACGCATTTACGAAAAGCGAAGATGAGGACTAGGGACTAGGGTGTGCCGCAAGAGCAAGTGAGCCACACGTGTCGACCGTCCCCGTGGTCTGCTGCGGGGAGCTGACGGATGAAAACGACGGGTCCATGCATGTGTGTGGGTGTGTGTCATCATCTTTTCTTTCTGAGCGCGCCGAGGTAGAGCGAACGCATACACGTGCTAGTAGTACGTATACGCGGTACACGTACATGCATGCCATCCGTACGGCCACACTGTCTTCTCTTCTACTACAAGTAGGAGTAGTCGCTAGATCGATGTGCGTGGCTGCCCGCGCATGGCAGATTTCCCTACGCATGCAATTACGTACTACGGCTGCTGACAAACGAACCGAGAAAACGCCCAACTGTTGGGCGCGTGACGCAGCGGCATCGCCTGCTTTTTCCGTTACAGTATCGCCCTCGAACTGACGGAAGACAGACCAACAGGTCGGGTGATGCATGCGAACCAGAAGGACAAAAGCTTTCCCGTGTTCAGGTGCAAACTGCTTTGGGAGCTGAGTCAAGCTTTCATATTAGCTCTTCCGTTAGAATTTTTCTTTTGAACAAAGAAAATCAACTAAAAAAGCATGGTTAGACGAGATTCATTCAGCTCTAAATTTATGCCATATGCCATGACGTGGCGTGTACGTGAGTGTGACTGTGTGCGCCATTGACTTTGGCGTCTCGCGTCAATCAAATTATAACCTCATTAAGGTCTGGACAGCCACCCTTTCTAAACCCCAACGGATTAGTTACGGGTCAAAAACAAGATAAGGTGACAGTGATCACAAGGAGTTCGCTACCCTCGGCGTCATTCAGTTGAACTACTAATAATATTTTTTCGACATCGACCAAGCCAATCTATAAACAATGCAGCTTACTACTACTAAACTAGTATTGTACATCAGTCCAACCGTATGCCCGGAATTAAACTACACATACACCGTTCGTACGACCTACGAATTTCGCGTGCACCAACGAGATCTTCCAATTATAAATGGACTCGAAGAAGAAGCTACCCGGGGCCGGCCGGCCGTCTTCGACATCTGCCTTGTCCAGTTCCCGAATTGTTAATCATCTCCCCGTACCCATTTTTGAATGTTCTTCTTCTTACTTCTTTATTCAACTTTAATCATCATGTGGTACTGGTACCGGAAGAAGAAAATATAGGTACCGGCAGAGCAGTGATCGATCCTGGACCTGTCATTTCGAGATACGCAAATATTAATTGTGCGCCGCGCTCTTGTGTCAAGCCCAAATCATCACACTGTAAATACACGAGAAAATTGCACATAACACCATGTTTTGGTGATAAAGTTGCACAGAACACAGAAATCAAACCTCTTTTGCAGCTAGGCCCAGTTTTCTGTCTAATAAGTTGCAGCTAACCCAAAACATTGATTTAGCGGCTTAACGGGTATTTGACATGCGGGACCATGACTATTATACCGTAATTTATACTGTATACTTTAATTACATGACAATTTTTTAAAATACAACATACTCTAAAATGTACTATAGTACGAGTACCAAGTTTTGGAGGCCGTACTATATGTAGCTTGTTTTTTAAGAAATAGAATACGCTCCTTTGTGTTTCAGAAGATAGAAAAAAATCGTAAATGTAGATAAAGTCGAGATCAACATCTGTATAAATTTTTAAGTCTAACTATATATTGTTCTACGCTACACAAAATGATAAATGTACTGAGATTTTATTTAACATGCACATTTTCACTGTCCATATTTGTAAATTCTTTATTTTTTCCTAGGCCAAAATACAATTAATATTTTGAGATTTTATACGTATCATTGTGTGGGAGTTTTTTTCAAGCTTTTTAAAACGAAATAAAAAATAAAAAATTAATTTCCTTTCGGAGTACGGCGCTACGTGTAACTCGCCTCTGTTTGACTTCTGATATAATGATACGTCAATTATACTTGTCGAACAATACAAAATATTTTAGCATTAACATAAGACGATGTATGTGTACGTAATAGGGAGCATCAACACATCGTATAGTGGTATATACGGTATAGAAATAATGTACAATGGTTATAGGTACCATGTCACATACTTATTAAGCTGCTAAGTCAATGCTTTGGGCTAGCTGCAACTTATTAGACGAAAAACTGGGGCTGGCCGCAAAAGAGATTTGTTTTCTGTGTTCTGTGCAACTTTGCTACCAAAGAATGGTGTTGTGTGCAATTTTCTCTAAATACACAGTATGCATTGTTGGTTCAGGTCCAGGTGCTGACGAGAAAACTGATGAGTCGACAGCGGACGGACTACTCACGCGCCCCAAACTGCACAATTACTTCTTGCTATAAAAATCGAATTCCTCGTCACCCTGTTCTCTCATCTCGCGTCTTGTCAAACGATTTGTTTACGCTTGTCATGCTAGTAGTGGTATGCTAGCAAGCTACTGTACATATATTGTTGTTTATTGTTGCACCAAGTGTGAGCATGTAGAGGATTCGGCTTAGCAAATGCTACTGCTTGACACATGGAGGAAGTAGTAGTAGTTGTCGATCTTTGGTGGGGAGGACAATTATTCTTTCTGCAAGCAGATGTCGATTCCTGCCCAAAAAGAAAGGAAAATGGTATCCATCCATCCGTCCATTCTATCCCTTCCCACAAATGTTTTTAGACGGATAGGCTTGTTGCAAGAGTATATATATCGTCACGAGGCAGAGCCATCAAGCTGATGAAATTGTGCTGCAAACTAGCGCTGCCTGCTACTACTTTTTTTTTTTATACTTGCCCGGCAAAAGCGTGGGGAAAACGATAGGAAATGCCCCTCTCTCGCGGCAAACAGGATAACGCAAGCGCGCGGGCGTCTATCATTGGAGATGGAGGAGGAGACGAAGCTCTCGTGGGGAAAGCCATGCCGGATTCCACTCACATTGCTTTCTCTCCCCCCCACTTCCGGCCTCTTTCCTTTTCCTCAGATGCAGGTGACTACGGCTGTTCCAAAAAGCCTATTTTGCGGCATAGGAATTGCAGTACAATAGGTGAGTTTGATAGCCTGCAGATATTTCTCGGCTCCGTGGGGCTTTCTCTTCAGGCCTGGCCGGAGTGAGCCACCCCCTGATACACGTTGTGCATCTTGTTAGGTAGCCTGCATTAGAAAACGGGAGCCATGCCGATGCAAGAGCAAACAAACAACATGTTTGTGTTGATGTGATGATTAATTTCACCTAATAATGAGTAGTCCCCCATCCCCTCCTCCCAGCAAGGAACCCTAATGCGCCCGCGGCTCCCAGCTCCTCCTTCACGTCGCGCTCTAGCACTTCGTCGACGAGGAGGACAAAGACGCCTTCGCCGCGCCATCCTCCCGGTACGCGCGCACGCTGCACGAGCTGGTGTGCTGGAGGAAGCAGCCTCGCCAGCCATGAGCCATCGTCCTGCGAGAGCGTCTTGGTCGATCGCGCCGCTAGGAGCCGCATCCGGAAGGTTGCCTCGCGGGAAACCATTGTCGAAGGCAGCAGCGTTAAGGACGGGCCGTGTCCGCCTGGGGAGTCGACGCTGGGTGATACGTCCATTTTGCATCACTATTTTAATTTACTGCTATTCATTGATATATTTCATATTTTGAGATGACACTTATGTTATTTCATATGTTTTAATGTTTGATAATTATTAGAGAATTAACTGCCGGAGCCAGAATTCTGCTGGAAAAAGGACCGTCAAGATAGCATATTTCTGAAGCTCAGCGATTCACGGAAAACATCGGGAAGTTCCTAGTTTGCGAGATGCCGGAGCCAGCCAAAAGGGGAGGCAGAGATGGGACACCAGAGTCCCACACCATGCCATGGTGCGGGCCATCCCCTAGCCGCGCCGCCACGTGGTGTGGTGGCCCTGGCCCACCACCGCCGGTGCCCCTTCGCGTATTTCATCCCCCCGAAACCGTAAGACTGAAGGAGCCATCGAGGGAATATTCCGCCGCCTCCACGAGACGGAAAAGAACAGAGAGTGTCAGGGGGCTACCCCGAGTAGGGGCAAGGTTGGTAAGAAATGGTGTTTGAGGTAATGCTTACCGAGTTGGGTCATACCGAGTTGGGCTGTACCGGGTAGAAAGGTACCGAGTTGGATTGCTACCGAGATGGAGTTATCTCGGTAGGAAGGACAATGAGCCAGGTAAAGAAAGGAGTATTGTCCGGACTGACCGAGTAGCGCTTGGTGAGTCCGGATAGACAAGGGTCTTGCTCTTCTCAGAGGGAAAGTCAATGGAGCCGTTGTGATCCCATATATCCAGGGAGAGTACAGGCGTGCTGTTCAACTTACTAGGCGTGATAATGCATATGCATACGCTGGTATAGTGTGTTGTATGGGCGAGGCCACGTCCTGTCTCTGACAAGGGGGACAGGACATGTCAGCGACCACGACAGCGGAGACTTTCGGTGTCTGTCAGCAGATAAGCGGAAGTGTGCCATATGGCACAGTGTGTAGTCACCTAATCCTGTACTATTAGTTGGTGACCACCAGTATATAAGGTGGCCACACCCCTCCTGTGTGAGGGTCGCTCGTTACGTGAGAATAGAAGTGTTGTTGGTTTGTTTAGAGAGAGATAGCAGTAGAGATTCTTCCTCCTCTAGCTCCTTGAGCTTGAGGAACACTTGTACTCATCACCACATATACACACAGAGAGAGGCAGCAGTAGAGGTGTTACCTCCACACGAGGGCCCCGAACCTGGGTAGATCTTGTTCTTTGCAGTGTAGTGAGCGCGCCAGCTAGGTGTGCGATCCCTCCCCGGATACCCACAGTGTCCATCGGCCCCAAACTTAAGCCATCCCATGGCATCTGTCTTTACCTCACCACGACAGTTGGCGCCCACCGTGGCTCCAGCAGCGGCGCTGGCTGGGGTTACTATCCGGACATGACCTCTTCCTCGTTCGGGGGAGCGCGTGGTTTGTGGCCTTGTCCACAGATTCGGCTCTTTCGACTTCGTCATCGACAACGCCGGTGATTTCTGCGGCAGATCCGTGCCCGCAGGCGGCTCTGTCATCAGCTTCGGCGCGCACTTGGTGTACGTCGCCACCACCGTCATCCGCGAGTACCCCGAGGTGGTGCTCGTTGCTTCTGATCCTCTTGTCGTTCTCGCCGTCGGCGGGCAGCCTATCAGTGGCTCTGCGGGCAGGGTGGAGGTGATGATGACCGGTTCGGCTCCTGCTGCCGGGAAGAGCGCGACTGGTGGCGCTGAGGTTGCTGACAAGTCGGCTCGGCCGGCCCACAAGCCTTTGGAGAGAAAGGAGAACCAGCCGGGTTACAAGTGCCCTACTACATCGACTGCTCCCTTTGCCGACATCATTGAGAAGCTGAGCATGCACTTATCCGTGGATGCGGATCCGGCGGTGTTGCGGCAGCAGCTCGAGGAGCAGCGCCGGGCCTTCCTTCTGGAGGCCACTGAGATGGCGAAAATCAGGCAAGAGTTCGATCTCGACCAGAATGGGTACAATTAGGCTCATGGTCTTACTCCTATTGCCAAGAACCCTAGTCGGGTAGGGATCATACGGAACCGAGGCGGAAATCTTGGTGCCGAGTTGGCTAGAGATGGTAGAACTGCTAGTAAATCTGCTAGCTTTACTTCAAATGGTAGGCCCAAGTATAGTACTCCTGCTAAAACACTTAGGGCGGCAGAGGCAGTTGCTGCCGAGTTGCCGAATCTAACCGGTGAAGCTCGCATTAGGCAGCAGGATCGCCTTAATGAGCTTGTTCTTGAGGCAGGCAGGCAAAACGAGGCTTTCCGGAAGGAGAATCCATGAGTCGGTGCGTCTCATGTTGTTCAGTCGCATGGGGCGAGATCTGGAGGCCAAGCCTCCTCGCCTCATCTCGGTGGTGGGAGTTCTCGGAGTGTGAACTCCTGGAGACATAAACAAATTCAAGTGGAGGACCCGGCCGTCGCCGGAAAACAGGTAGCTGTAGAGCGGCAGCCCGGGAAAGAACACATTGCTCAAGATGGTGGCCATAATGCTGCCCGAGTTCAGCAAGAGGGACAAGGAGGCAACTGAGATTGCCCATCTCGGCACCCGGCTTACAACCCGGTTCATCCTCAACCCGGTGCCGGACCTGCTGTTCAACCCCATGTGGTTGCCCCTGCGGTCAACCCGGTTCCCCAACCCGGTGCCGGATGGCAGGAACGTTACAATGATGGTTACTCGGCAATGGAGCAAGCCTGGTATCAAAGAAATGAGCGTTATGCTGATGCTGGAGGTGTTGGAGCTCAGTTGGGGCCACGAGTGTTGTAGCTGAGTGACGCAAGATACAAGCTGGACAGAATCTATCAGTCGGAGGAGATGGAGCTGCAAGGCCCACCGGGACCGCTTTGCTTCGGTCCCAGGATCATGAATGTGCCGGCTGTGCCCAAGTTCCAGCTGGCAAGAGGGACCAAGACGTATGATGGCAGCACCAAGCCGGAGGATTGGCTGAATGATTATGTCACTGCCGTCCACATTGCCGGTGGGAACCGCAGATGGGCGCTGAGGTACGTGCCCCATGTTGGAGGGCCCAACCCGGATTTGGCTGAACAACTTGCCGAGAGACAGCATCAATTTCTGGCTTGATTTCTTGGAGGCTTTCATCAGCAACTTCACCAGCACCTACAAGAGGCCTAACCGGTCACAACAGCTCTCTACGTGCAAGCAGAGGGAAAAGGAGACTGACCGAGAGTATCTAACTCGGTGGAGCACATTGAGGAACACCTGTGAAGGTGTGAACGAGTCTCGGGCCATTGCCTAGTTCGCTAAAGGTTGCTGACATGGAAGCATGCTAGGGCAGAAACTGCAGAGGGAGATGCTGAGTACACTGGCCGAGACCATCAAGATTGCTGATATGTACGCACTCGGAGATCCTACTCAGCCTTTGCTCGACTCGTTTGAGCCGAGAAGGAGAAACCATGGCAATGATGGTGCTAGGCGGAATGATCGTCAAGATTACCGGAACGAGAGGCGGGATGACAGGCCGGATTTCCGCTATGGCTCAGATCATTTAGTCGCGGTTGATCCAGAACCAAAGCCAAAACTACAAGAAGCATTGGACTGATCCCAAACACTCCGGAGATGCACCTCAAAGGTTTACCATTGAGATGATGAGGTATGGGCCGTGCAACTACCACACTCGGCATCCGAGAAGGCCGGCAAACCATTCTTCCCGACAGTGCAGCTGGTGGGACCGGATTAAGAGCAAGGGGTTTGGTCAATTGCCTCCTCCTCCGCCTCTGCCGGCTCTGGGTTCCAACATTCAGCCTATCCGGGCAGATGCTCCGAGGACCGCCAAGAACCAGAGAAGGGAGAATGTGAATCAAGTGGCGCAGGGGGCCAATAACAACAACACCCGCAACAACTACTACACCAACAACCACAACAAAAACTTCAACCGGAACAACAACAACAACAACAACAACAACAACAACAACAATGATAATGCTAGTGGCTGTCGCACCCTGATTTCTAGGGGATACTCACCGTACGAACTGGATAGCAGATGCTTGGATTATGGGGCATAACTGCTCCCACGTCCCAGCTTCCTGGTAGGCCTGCGCTTATGCGCGACAACACAAGCCCTGCTATTCCATCGTCGATGTAAACTATCCACTAGAGATCAAAGGCACTTCCGTCGACGTACTTCAAACCATACACACATGGTACGTCAACGGCGTTGAACAACTGATATCACAACAGATCTCTACGACACAAAAGACTGAAATAAGTTGCAAATGGCTCTCATTAGAGCAGAGATAGCAAATACAATCATTCAGAGGGCACCTGCCCCAACAATACATCATTACAATACAGCGGAAGCATTCAACATGTCTGAGTACAGACAAGAACCAAATAGGCCTAAGAGGCCGGAAACAAACAGACGGAGCCCATCCACGAAGTCTCGGATCCTGCCCGGGTCCGCTATCTACTCGTCAGCAGTCTCGTCAAACTTCACGTAGTAGCCACCATGTAGATCCTCGGAAACGTCGTCTGCGTAAACCACAGCCCCAAAGGGGTCAGTACATAAACGTACTGGCAAGCAAGACTCACAGTTCACCAAAGTGTAACCCGTCAACACCAAGTACAGATGCCTTGGGTTCAACGGAAGAGAGGGGATATAAAAGATGCTGCAATTGGCTGCTCTAAACAACTACAGAGATTCTACCACTTCCGGCTATCAGAAAGGAGATAAGATCGAGGATTGTAACCAACTGAAAGATAACTTCAAACAAACCCATCCTGGATCTCGCCCCTTATCCAAAGAAGCGATCCGAGGATAACTCACACAGTTGTATAATGATGGTTCAAATTATTGTGTCAATAAGCCTATTACTAGTCAAGTTATTAATCATGGGGTGTAACATGTTTGATCATTATGTTTAAGTTGTCCTGAGTACTTGTTAGCCAGTACTTTCACCAAGTAATCCATAACCGCGGAAAACACGGCTTCTCGAGAAGATTATCCCTGCAGGGTTGCACCAATTTGGCCGTACACTCAAGAATAACCCGCCAGATGGAAATGCACTTCCACCAAGCGGGGTACTCTACACAACCAACCATTCTTCGCATCAAGCCCAAAGAACCTTGGGCGCACGGCTAATCGAGCCCAGAAGAAAATGGACCCTCATAGCACTCTAAGAACGTGTCCCCCTATATGCCGACTACGAAAGTTCCACCCTGGCCTGGGCTCGCAAAAACATGCATGCGGCAAATAGAACACACGAACTAAATGAGGCGATTTGGACGAGATGCGAATCAGGTCAAGTTGAGGGGGGCGCCCATACTCGCTTCCCAAATGCGGGTAGTGCGCTCATCATGGATCAGTAGACAAGACCCTTTTCCTATTAGGGTCGACACTAGCAGGCTCCAAAACCTCTCATGGGCCTCCTGCCGGTGCCTTATCATCAAATTTATTATTAATAGTAACATTAGCATGATTGATTGATTAAACATCGAGCCCCCACAACGTAAAAGATATAGTAACAGAAAGTAACGGATAACAGACTCGAGCAAAAGCAACCTAAGCATGCTAGTAAGACACGGGCTCAAACAATGGTTGTAGGAAGGGAGATGAGGCAATATCAGGTTTAAGGGATTCATGTGATGGGTTCGTAACAGAACAACTACTACTAAGGCTAGCAGAAAAGAACAACGGAAAGTATCGGTAACCAATGTTGAAAGGAACACGGTGGTTCATGTGAGTGATAACTTGCCTGCAAAACCCGGTAGCCTGGTACTGAGCTAAATCCTTAGAAGGGATGTCGTAAGGATCGTCGGTCTCAACGTCGTCGTATATCCGATAAGAAGCAAACAGACAATGCAGAAAAGGTAGACAATCAATACATGGCACAGGTGCACAAACATGGGATGATGCATGTCATGTTACTAGATGCATCAAAGTAACCTACTTGACAAGTAACACAATTTAATTGGATCCATATGCAATGAGAATTGCATATGGAGGCAAATGCTTTAGGTTGAAGCAATGATCTACCTTTGATTAACAAGTGTAAGTAGTTAAACATGATGCATGCATGATGATAACAACAAAATAACAACAAATAACAATGATAGATGCATAGGAAAAGGAATAAAACAAGTTTGGAAAATGATTTGTTAATTTTTGGAAAGTTTTGGTTACTTAGACATGTCACACAAACAATTATTGTTTTCACCACTTTTAATTGTTCCAAATAGATGACAAAGTTTATATTTGAAAAGAAAACAAGATTTTGGGTGGATTACATGTTTCACTTGTTGAAAAAGAATTTCAAATAAATTATTTAGGAATTAAACAAGTTTAAGCAAGAATTAAATGAATTTAATTCGAACATGAACTTATTTGAGTTTTTATTTGTGCAAAACATTGAGTGAAGTTCATAGTTGAAAAGGTTATGCTTTGATGGTTTGGAAACATATTTTATATGTCCCAAAAGAATTTGTTTTGGTCAAGTTATGAAATTACCAATATTAAATGATTTAAACAAGGTTTAAATCATTTAACCAATTTTAATTATTCAAAACATGAAACAAAATTTATATTTGGAAAGATGGTTTAATTTTGCATGGAAAACATATTTCATTTGTTGAAATTGGATTTAAAATGAGCAAGTTATTATTTTGGCAATTTTAAATGCAATAAACAAGAAACAGTTGTTTTCAGCAATTTAAATTATTCAAAACAGCAAACAAAATTTATATTTGGAAAGTACATGAAAATTTGATTGAAAAACATATTTGGTTTGCGAAATTTGGGATTTTTATGAGCAAGTTATGAATTTTGCAAATTTAAGTGAATTTGACAAGAATTCAAATGTTTCACCAATTTAAAATATTCAAAATAGTAAACAAATTTTATATTTGGATAGAACATTTAATTTGGTATTGAAAACATATAAAAAATGTTGGATTTGGAATTAAAATGAATTATTTATGCAATTTCCAATTTTAGGGTGCAATCTGCCATTTTTTTATGGAACTAGGGACTTTGAAATTATTTTCCAGGGGCTAGATTTTAGTAACAGGGGCCTAGGTGTGATTATCTGAAAGTGCTGTGACCAAACAATACCAAAAATAAAAAAGTTTGTTAATGTGCAGGGGTGGGATTTGATCCCTGGACCTGTGGTTGGGCGCAGGGGAACCAACCACCTGGGCTACTGCTTTCGGTTGTAATAGGTAGGGCCTCGGGGGGGGTATAAGGTGATGTTTGCGGGTATTATTTCTCTGAAACTGCACGAACAGGTACTGAACCTGCAGCGGACAGAACAGATCGAAGCTGGGCTGCTGCATCCATGTGCTCGCTGTGGCCGATGGATGTTGTGGCCGATGGGGCGTGGGGCGTGCTGCGGTGCGGCCAAGGGGAGTGTGGGCGCGGTGAGGTGCAGGACGGGTGCAGGCAGGGAGAGAGGGGAAGGGAAGGATGCGAGCACCTGCCATGGTCGTCGACGAACAGAAACAGCGCAGAAACGGGCGGCATTGCCGGCGATGGCGCGGCCGCCGTGCTGTCTCCCGGCGTGAGGCGAGTGGACGATGAGGATCCAGGGACCGTGGCGGTTCCATTCCTCCGTTCAGCCTGGCCCGACGGTGACCGTGCCGGCGCCGCCAAGTGCTCCAAGGTTCAGCCAGTGGCTGTTGTTCAGCTTCGTTCTTCAGAAGGTTCAGAAATAGAGGAGGATCAGGGTGAGGGAGAAGGGATTGCGGCGGAGAGGAGGGCTAGAGGATAGGTTAGGTCTAGCATGGCTCGGGGTTAGGGTAGATATAGGCCATGGGGAGCTTGTACGGCATGCATCCAGGAGGGGGAGAGGAGATCGTGTGGCTCTGCCATGGTTCGTACAGGAAGTGACGTAGGTTGAAGATGACAGGGAGGGGTACTGGGCTGGATAGAGTTTGGGCTGGGCTTGGAGAGAAAAAGAATGGGCCATGCCCCTCTCCTTTAGCTTTAGTTATTTGTTCTTATTATTTTTTTTTTTTTTGCATAGAACCAAAAGGAGGAAAAGAGTAGGTTTAACTTAATGGAAAAATTTGGGAAAATTTTTGGAGAAGCTCCTTAGTTCAAATTCAACCAGTTGGTAACTTTTATTTTCAAAATTTTAAAGATTTGATTGCTGTTTGAAATTTAAACCAAATTGATTAAAATTTGCAATATTAGTTAATTTTAGAAAACAAGGTATTTCTCAATAGGGTTACCCCTAAGTTTTGAAATTGATTTAAAGTGTACAATTGTGTGTTGAGATTCATGGATTAAGAAGAGGTACTGATTTTGAGAATTGGTTTGAATTGGAAAATGATTTAGGAATTATTTGATTGGATTAATTGATTGAAATAAAAGCACCATTTTTATTAGTTGAACATTATGGGATAATTGGAAACAACTATTTGGATGTTGGTTTGGAATTTCAAATGGAAAAACAAATTGAATTTGAAAAGGGTTTGATTATTGGATGCATTTTTATAGAAATAAAACAATAGTTTGGAATCACACTTTAATGGAAACAAATAATTGTTTTATTTGGAAATATCATTTTAGAAATTGTAACATCACAAGGATGAAACAAAAGGGTTGAATTTTGGTTTGAAACTCAAATGGAAAACAAATGAAAACAGTTGGAAAACAACTGAAAACAGAGGAAAACAAATGGAAAACAAACAAAACAATTGCAATCAACATGATGCCATGATGCAAAACATAAAATAACAGAGAGCAAAACATTCTAAAGGCTATTTTTCAGACTTGGGATGTTACAAAACGCCCCCCCTTGAAGGAATCGCGCCCCGAGATTCCTACTGAGAAAAGAAAAGGTCCGGATACTTATTGGGAAGATCCTCTTGAGCTGTGTCACGTGAAACACATCGTGCACATTGGATAGACGTCAGGAAATTAGCAAACCACCGGAACATTTCAAGTAAAGGGATAGGTTTTTGTATTGAGGGTGTATAGCTGGATAAACTTGATTCATTTGGAGAATAGATTATCTGGCTAAAATGGTGGAACAGAGTTATTGACATCAATGCAACACCAAGAATAACATCAATGTCAGAATTATCAACATGAGAGTAACGAGGAATATGTGGCCTCTCATTAGAATTGGATTGTTCTTACTTATGTTGGAAGTCAACATTTGAGATCCCGGGGAGTGAACAGAGTTTTGATTGCTTAGTGGAACCAGAATTTGGTTGTATGTTGTGGAAAAGATTGTTGACACAAAGGAATGTGATGCTCCGGTATCAAATAACACTTTAACTGGATAAGAGTTTTCGAGGAAGTTTTGATTAGACGCCGGTAGAAGAATTGAATTGGAAAATAACAACAAGATCTCAACGGACGAAAGGTTCTTTAAAAGAACAGGATATTGAAGCAACACCGGGGAAAATGAGAACAAAACTCCTGAGGTACTACGGAAAAACCCATCCGGGCTTCTAAAGGATCAATATCTACTGCTTAAGGAATAGAGGATTTGCTTCCGGGGCTTGCACGCCTCCGTTCTCAATCGTGAGTAGGCAACATGATAAATCATGTCACAACCACCTCCATTCCTATGGTCTAGTAGATATAACCATCCTAGAGAAACCAGGATTCGTGAAATCCTAACTTGAAGGTTTAGATGAGAAGAGAAAACAACGTTGCACTTCCTTACCAGAAAAAGGGAGGGTGGGTGGGGAAAGAAGAAAAAAGAACAGAATTCCTACTCTCACGTTTCATTTTTCCTATATAGCTACAAAATAGTTTCTAGACTCAACTGCGACCAGTAAAAAGGGATCCTACAGGCAGACAGGCTCTGATACCATTTGTCGCACCCTGATTTCTAGGGGATACTCACCGTACGAACTGGATAGCAGATGCTTGGATTATGGGGCATAACTGCTCCCACGTCCCAGCTTCCTGGTAGGCCTGCGCTTATGCGCGACAACACAAGCCCTGCTATTCCATCGTCGATGTAAACTATCCACTAGAGATCAAAGGCACTTCCGTCGACGTACTTCAAACCATACACACATGGTACGTCAACGGCGTTGAACAACTGATATCACAACAGATCTCTACGACACAAAAGACTGAAATAAGTTGCAAATGGCTCTCATTAGAGCAGAGATAGCAAATACAATCATTCAGAGGGCACCTGCCCCAACAATACATCATTACAATACAGCGGAAGCATTCAACATGTCTGAGTACAGACAAGAACCAAATAGGCCTAAGAGGCCGGAAACAAACAGACGGAGCCCATCCACGAAGTCTCGGATCCTGCCCGGGTCCGCTATCTACTCGTCAGCAGTCTCGTCAAACTTCACGTAGTAGCCACCATGTAGATCCTCGGAAACGTCGTCTGCGTAAACCACAGCCCCAAAGGGGTCAGTACATAAACGTACTGGCAAGCAAGACTCACAGTTCACCAAAGTGTAACCCGTCAACACCAAGTACAGATGCCTTGGGTTCAACGGAAGAGAGGGGATATAAAAGATGCTGCAATTGGCTGCTCTAAACAACTACAGAGATTCTACCACTTCCGGCTATCAGAAAGGAGATAAGATCGAGGATTGTAACCAACTGAAAGATAACTTCAAACAAACCCATCCTGGATCTCGCCCCTTATCCAAAGAAGCGATCCGAGGATAACTCACACAGTTGTATAATGATGGTTCAAATTATTGTGTCAATAAGCCTATTACTAGTCAAGTTATTAATCATGGGGTGTAACATGTTTGATCATTATGTTTAAGTTGTCCTGAGTACTTGTTAGCCAGTACTTTCACCAAGTAATCCATAACCGCGGAAAACACGGCTTCTCGAGAAGATTATCCCTGCAGGGTTGCACCAATTTGGCCGTACACTCAAGAATAACCCGCCAGATGGAAATGCACTTCCACCAAGCGGGGTACTCTACACAACCAACCATTCTTCGCATCAAGCCCAAAGAACCTTGGGCGCACGGCTAATCGAGCCCAGAAGAAAATGGACCCTCATAGCACTCTAAGAACGTGTCCCCCTATATGCCGACTACGAAAGTTCCACCCTGGCCTGGGCTCGCAAAAACATGCATGCGGCAAATAGAACACACGAACTAAATGAGGCGATTTGGACGAGATGCGAATCAGGTCAAGTTGAGGGGGGCGCCCATACTCGCTTCCCAAATGCGGGTAGTGCGCTCATCATGGATCAGTAGACAAGACCCTTTTCCTATTAGGGTCGACACTAGCAGGCTCCAAAACCTCTCATGGGCCTCCTGCCGGTGCCTTATCATCAAATTTATTATTAATAGTAACATTAGCATGATTGATTGATTAAACATCGAGCCCCCACAACGTAAAAGATATAGTAACAGAAAGTAACGGATAACAGACTCGAGCAAAAGCAACCTAAGCATGCTAGTAAGACACGGGCTCAAACAATGGTTGTAGGAAGGGAGATGAGGCAATATCAGGTTTAAGGGATTCATGTGATGGGTTCGTAACAGAACAACTACTACTAAGGCTAGCAGAAAAGAACAACGGAAAGTATCGGTAACCAATGTTGAAAGGAACACGGTGGTTCATGTGAGTGATAACTTGCCTGCAAAACCCGGTAGCCTGGTACTGAGCTAAATCCTTAGAAGGGATGTCGTAAGGATCGTCGGTCTCAACGTCGTCGTATATCCGATAAGAAGCAAACAGACAATGCAGAAAAGGTAGACAATCAATACATGGCACAGGTGCACAAACATGGGATGATGCATGTCATGTTACTAGATGCATCAAAGTAACCTACTTGACAAGTAACACAATTTAATTGGATCCATATGCAATGAGAATTGCATATGGAGGCAAATGCTTTAGGTTGAAGCAATGATCTACCTTTGATTAACAAGTGTAAGTAGTTAAACATGATGCATGCATGATGATAACAACAAAATAACAACAAATAACAATGATAGATGCATAGGAAAAGGAATAAAACAAGTTTGGAAAATGATTTGTTAATTTTTGGAAAGTTTTGGTTACTTAGACATGTCACACAAACAATTATTGTTTTCACCACTTTTAATTGTTCCAAATAGATGACAAAGTTTATATTTGAAAAGAAAACAAGATTTTGGGTGGATTACATGTTTCACTTGTTGAAAAAGGATTTCAAATAAATTATTTAGGAATTAAACAAGTTTAAGCAAGAATTAAATGAATTTAATTCGAACATGAACTTATTTGAGTTTTTATTTGTGCAAAACATTGAGTGAAGTTCATAGTTGAAAAGGTTATGCTTTGATGGTTTGGAAACATATTTTATATGTCCCAAAAGAATTTGTTTTGGTCAAGTTATGAAATTACCAATATTAAATGATTTAAACAAGGTTTAAATCATTTAACCAATTTTAATTATTCAAAACATGAAACAAAATTTATATTTGGAAAGATGGTTTAATTTTGCATGGAAAACATATTTCATTTGTTGAAATTGGATTTAAAATGAGCAAGTTATTATTTTGGCAATTTTAAATGCAATAAACAAGAAACAGTTGTTTTCAGCAATTTAAATTATTCAAAACAGCAAACAAAATTTATATTTGGAAAGTACATGAAAATTTGATTGAAAAACATATTTGGTTTGCGAAATTTGGGATTTTTATGAGCAAGTTATGAATTTTGCAAATTTAAGTGAATTTGACAAGAATTCAAATGTTTCACCAATTTAAAATATTCAAAATAGTAAACAAATTTTATATTTGGATAGAACATTTAATTTGGTATTGAAAACATATAAAAAATGTTGGATTTGGAATTAAAATGAATTATTTATGCAATTTCCAATTTTAGGGTGCAATCTGCCATTTTTTTATGGAACTAGGGACTTTGAAATTATTTTCCAGGGGCTAGATTTTAGTAACAGGGGCCTAGGTGTGATTATCTGAAAGTGCTGTGACCAAACAATACCAAAAATAAAAAAGTTTGTTAATGTGCAGGGGTGGGATTTGATCCCTGGACCTGTGGTTGGGCGCAGGGGAACCAACCACCTGGGCTACTGCTTTCGGTTGTAATAGGTAGGGCCTCGGGGGGGGTATAAGGTGATGTTTGCGGGTATTATTTCTCTGAAACTGCACGAACAGGTACTGAACCTGCAGCGGACAGAACAGATCGAAGCTGGGCTGCTGCATCCATGTGCTCGCTGTGGCCGATGGATGTTGTGGCCGATGGGGCGTGGGGCGTGCTGCGGTGCGGCCAAGGGGAGTGTGGGCGCGGTGAGGTGCAGGACGGGTGCAGGCAGGGAGAGAGGGGAAGGGAAGGATGCGAGCACCTGCCATGGTCGTCGACGAACAGAAACAGCGCAGAAACGGGCGGCATTGCCGGCGATGGCGCGGCCGCCGTGCTGTCTCCCGGCGTGAGGCGAGTGGACGATGAGGATCCAGGGACCGTGGCGGTTCCATTCCTCCGTTCAGCCTGGCCCGACGGTGACCGTGCCGGCGCCGCCAAGTGCTCCAAGGTTCAGCCAGTGGCTGTTGTTCAGCTTCGTTCTTCAGAAGGTTCAGAAATAGAGGAGGATCAGGGTGAGGGAGAAGGGATTGCGGCGGAGAGGAGGGCTAGAGGATAGGTTAGGTCTAGCATGGCTCGGGGTTAGGGTAGATATAGGCCATGGGGAGCTTGTACGGCATGCATCCAGGAGGGGGAGAGGAGATCGTGTGGCTCTGCCATGGTTCGTACAGGAAGTGACGTAGGTTGAAGATGACAGGGAGGGGTACTGGGCTGGATAGAGTTTGGGCTGGGCTTGGAGAGAAAAAGAATGGGCCATGCCCCTCTCCTTTAGCTTTAGTTATTTGTTCTTATTATTTTTTTTTTTTTTGCATAGAACCAAAAGGAGGAAAAGAGTAGGTTTAACTTAATGGAAAAATTTGGGAAAATTTTTGGAGAAGCTCCTTAGTTCAAATTCAACCAGTTGGTAACTTTTATTTTCAAAATTTTAAAGATTTGATTGCTGTTTGAAATTTAAACCAAATTGATTAAAATTTGCAATATTAGTTAATTTTAGAAAACAAGGTATTTCTCAATAGGGTTACCCCTAAGTTTTGAAATTGATTTAAAGTGTACAATTGTGTGTTGAGATTCATGGATTAAGAAGAGGTACTGATTTTGAGAATTGGTTTGAATTGGAAAATGATTTAGGAATTATTTGATTGGATTAATTGATTGAAATAAAAGCACCATTTTTATTAGTTGAACATTATGGGATAATTGGAAACAACTATTTGGATGTTGGTTTGGAATTTCAAATGGAAAAACAAATTGAATTTGAAAAGGGTTTGATTATTGGATGCATTTTTATAGAAATAAAACAATAGTTTGGAATCACACTTTAATGGAAACAAATAATTGTTTTATTTGGAAATATCATTTTAGAAATTGTAACATCACAAGGATGAAACAAAAGGGTTGAATTTTGGTTTGAAACTCAAATGGAAAACAAATGAAAACAGTTGGAAAACAACTGAAAACAGAGGAAAACAAATGGAAAACAAACAAAACAATTGCAATCAACATGATGCCATGATGCAAAACATAAAATAACAGAGAGCAAAACATTCTAAAGGCTATTTTTCAGACTTGGGATGTTACAGTGGCGGAGGCCGAATCAGTACCATGAGCACCATCAGAGCTACATGGTGTTCACTACCGAGCCGGATGACAAGCAGAGCTTGCGCAGGCGGGCGATGGAGGTAAATGCAGTGTTGCCGGCTATGCCGGATTACATGCACTGGTACGACCAAGACATTGTCTGGTCTCGGGCTGATCATCCCAGGATCATGCCCAACCCGGGTAGCTATACCTTGGTGGTGGACCCAACTTTAATTGGGCCCAAGATAAATGTGAAGTTCAGCAAGGTGCTGATCGACAACGGCGGCAACATCAACATTTTGTACCGAGATACCATGGAGAAACTCGGCTACGCCGAGAACATGCTGCTGCCTAGTCGGACTACCTTCCACGGCATTGTGCCAAGAGTATATTGTGCTCCTATTGGTCGGGTTTGGATTGATGTGCTCTTTGGCACCAAGGAGAATTGCCGGACTCAGTGCTTACAGTTCGAGGTGGTTGATCTCCAGAGCCCTTATCATGCTCTTCTCGGCCGACTAGCTCTGTCCAAGTTCATGACCTCTACTCATGCGTCCTATTTGAAGATGAAGCTTCCCGGCCCCAATGGCATTATCACTATCTCGGGTGATTACAAGCGCTCTCTGGAGTGCGCATCAACTGGATCTCTCCTGGCCGAGTCCATGGTCATTGCTGCCGATAAGAAGAAGATACACGAGGTGGTGGCCATGGCCTAGGCAGCTCAACTCGGCATGCCCGGGATGCCTAGATCTCAGCACAGTGCCACTTTCCAGGCCTCTCAGGAGACCAAAAAGGTGCAGATTGACCCCGAGTTCCCAGAGCGTGTTGCCATTATTGGTGCCGGGTTAGAGGAGAAATAGGAAAGCGCGCTCATCCACTTCCTCCGTGAGAATCGGGATGTCTCTACATGGTCCAATCAGGATCTACCGGGTGTCCCGAGGGAGTTGGTTGAGCACTCTTTGCATGTGCGGCCGAATGCACAGACGGTAAAGCAAGCCATGCACTGTTTTGCTGCTGAAAGGAGGAAAGCCATTGGTGATGTGATCACAAGGCTGTTAGCAAGTGGATTTATCATGGAGGTACTGCACCCGAATTGGCTGACCAATCCGGTCATGGTCGAGAAGAAGAAGGATGATCCTATGGTAACTGTGGTGTGGCGCATGTGCGTTGACTACACCGATCTGAACAAAGCTTGCCCCAAGGACCCATTCCTACTGCCACGGATAGATCAGGTGATCGACTCGACAACTGGATGTGAACTTTGGTCTTTCATTGATGCCTACTCTGGTTTCCACCAGATTCCCTTGAACCTGGCTGATCAAATAAAGACTGCTTTCATTACCCTATACGGGGTTTATTGCTATCGTGTCATGTGCTTTGGGTTGAGAAATGTTGGGGCCACATACCAGAGATGCATGCAGAAATGCCTGCATGAGCAAATAGGCAAAAATGTGCAGGTGTATGTGGATGATATAGTCATCAAGACCAAGGAGAAACACACACTCCTAGAAGATATCCAAGAAACTTTCGCAAACTTGAGAAAATACCGGATGAAGCTGAACCCGACCAAGTGCACCTTTGGTGTTCCGGCAGGAAAGTTACTCGGTTTCCTCGTGTCCAGCCAAGGTATCGAGGCTATTCCCTCCAAGATAAAAGCTATTGAGAGCATGTCTCTGCCGAGATCCTTGAAGGATGTGCAGAAATTTACCGGGTGCCTGGCTTCCCTTAGCCGGTTCATTGGAAGAATGGGCGAGAAGGCCTTACCTTTGTACCAGCTCATGAAGAAAAGTGACAAGTTCGTTTGGACACCACAAGCTGATGTGGCCTTCCGGGAACTCAAGACCATGTTGGGTACAACTCCAGTGCTGGCTTCTCCCCTGCCTAAGGAGCCAATGTTGCTCTATATTGCAGCTACCAACCGGGTTGTCAGTGTGGTGGTAGTAGTGTACCTCCATCGAAGCAAAATTATCCTCACTATCATAAGATGACATATGGAGTCTATATGGCTGCCAAGAAGCTTAAACATTATTTCCAAGAGCATCCGATTATGGTGGTGAGTACTTCACCCATCTCGGAAATTATGGGAAGCAAGGATGCAAGTGGCCGAGTAGCCAAGTGGGAAATTGAGCTAGCCTCTTATACCCCAATGTATGCAAGAAGAGAAGCCATCAAATCTCAAGCCCTGACGGATTTCTTTGTTGATTGGGCCGAAATGCAGTATGAGCCTCCCTTGCCAGAAACAAATTTTTGGCGAATGGATTTCGATGGCTCCAAGGTGAAAGAGGGTCTCGGTGCTGGCATTGTGCTCACCTCACCCAAGCGGGATCAACTCAAGTACGTCCTGAAAATCCATTTTGTGGCGTCCAACAATGTGGCCGAGTATGAGGCCCTAGTCCATGGACTAAAAGTGGCCAAGGAGATTGGTATCCACCGGATTATATGCTATGGAGACTCGGATCTGGTGGTTCAGGAAGCCTCGTTGACTTGGGACGCGTTGGATGCCAATATGGCTTCTTATCGGTTCATTGTCCAGAACATGTACAGATTCTTTGATGGGTGCGAGTTCCACCATATTCACCAAGCTGAAAATGATGTTGCTGATGCTCTGTCCAAATTGGGCTCTTCTCGGCAGTCTATCCTGGCAGGAATTGCTTTGGAGCATCTCAGGAAGCCTTCCATCAAGCCTTCACCCGACTCGGATTCAATATTCGTCCCGGCTATACCGGAATCAGAAGCGGTGCCCATGGAGATTGATGAGGGGATCATGAAGGAGAACCCGGGGACTACTTCTCTTAACCCGGGGACTGTCACATTCATCTCGGGGATTGTCTCACAGTACTCGGGGACTCAGGGACTCGTCTCCATCTCGGAGCAAGTCATGTCAGCTGATCTGATGGAGGTGGATGAGTCGGTGTTTCCTACTCGGGCGATACCGAGTTGGGCTCAACCCATATTGTCTTATCTGGCGGACGGCACCTTGGCGAGTGATGAGATCTCGGCCAGACAAATACAGAGAAGATCCAAAGGCTACACCATCATCAACAAGGAACTACACAAGAGAAGTACCACAGGCGTGCTTCAACACTGTGTTGGGCCGGAAGAGGGAGAAGAGATTCTTAGAGAGATACAACAGGGGGAATGCGGGGACCACGCCTCATCTCGGGCTCTAGTGAAGAAAGCTTTCCGACATGGATTCTTTTGGCTCACTGCCTTGCAGCAAGCAGAAAATCTAGTGAGAAAATGGAATTGGTGCCAGCGATATGCAAGCAAGATACACATGCCAGCTTCCGAGTTGAAAACTATTCCCATCACTTGGCCATTTGTAGTTTGGTGCTTGGACATGGTGGGGCCCTTCAAGCCAGCACGGGGCAACATGACCCACATTCTGGTTATGGTTGACAAATTTACCAAGTGGATTGAAGTGAAGCCAATCCGGAAGTGTGATGGAAACACAGTTGTGACCTTTGGGAAGGATATCATCCTGAGATATGGCTACCCGCATGGGATCATCTCGGATAATGGAACAAATTTTGCCGAGGGAGCCTTTGCTCGGTTCTGCAAGGAGAAGAGGATCCGACTAGACATTGTGTCAGTCGCACATCTGGAATCAAATGGGAAAGTTGAAAGAGTTAATGGCATGGTTCTATCCGGAACAAAGCCAAGGCTGATTGAGCCATCACAACGAACCCCTAGTTGTTGGCTGGATGAGTTGCCGACGGTGTTGTGGAGTCTATGGACTACCCCTAACCGATCAACCGGATACACACCATTCTTCCTGGTATATAGAACCGAGGCCGTGTTGCCCACTGACCTTGAGCATGACTCACCGAGAGTAACCCTCTATACTGAGGCAGAGGCAAGAGAAGCCCGAGAAGATGATGTTGATTTGCTAGAAGAAGCAAGAGAATTAACTCTGTCGAGATCAGCTGTATATCAACAGAATCTGAGACGCTATCATAGCCAGAAAATAAGCCCAAGGGTTTTCCGAGAAGGAGATTTGGTGCTTAGGCTGGTGCAACGCATAGCCGGGATGCATAAGATTTCCCCTCCGCGGGAATGGCCGTTCATTGTGAGCAAGGCTCTGCACAATGATGCGTACTATCTCATTGATGCACAGGAGCCACAGAAGAACAGGGCAGATAAATTCGGTAAGGAAACTAAGAGCCCCTGGAATGTAGCTCTACTCCTTTGTTTCCATTCCTGAAAAAGCATTGTATGTATCTCCTTACTGAGTTGAAATCCAAGTCGGCACTCCGAGTAGCAACTCGGGGACTGCCTGTGCCTAACTTGCTTTGTGTTATTTACTTCTTACTTTGTTATGTCGGTTAATCATCTCAGAATTTCATGAGTACGACTAGTAATGTGTTTAAACCTAAGGGCCAACTCTTCGACTTTGATGTTGTCTGCAACCCGACTTCATGGCAAGCAAGATAAAAAGACAAGGGTCAATGAACACACGAAAAACTACTAAGGAAGGAAAGAGTTAATCAACCGAGATAAGTTGATTTTTTCTTCTGTTTTTTTGGCTAAGTATTGGGCAATTTTAATTTCAATCTCTGAAATGTGAGTATTATAAACTTGCACTGGTAGAAAATAGGCCTTCAGTCCCGGTTCGCAAAGGCCATTAGTCCCGGCCGCGCAACCGGGACTAGATATGCGCGACTAAAGACACCCCCCTCTATAGTCGCGCCACTTACGGACCGCGGCTAAAGGCCCGTCCACGTGGGCGGGTGGCGTGCGCCGGGGGTGGGGAACCTTTAGTCCCGGTTGGCCACACGAACCGGGACTACATGCTTTTTCGTTATTTCTTTAATTCATTTGGGGTTTCTAATTATTTTTCACTCCCTTTTTTCACTCTTTTTTTTCCAGAATTTTTATTATTTGCTTAGTGTCTAACTACAATTATCTCTAGTCAAATTTCTTACTCGTGGTCAAACTTCCTGCTCGGTCACCCATCCTCCCACTACTCTAGCACTAGCACGCTTAACTTCCGAGTTCCATCCCGTCCCGCATCCAAGTGTTTCGCACGCATGTATGTGATACTAATATCATATCAATCCTATTAACATGTTGGTCGATGCCACATTTCTTTATTATCTGAATTTCAAATAAATCTTTTAATAAACAAAAGTAATGATGTAATTAATAATTTTGAATAAATAAATAAACATTAACTTTTTAATTTGTATTATTTCTAAAAAATATTCAGAAAAATAAAACTAATTCATTTTAAAATCTTAAAAATACAATTAATATATCAAAATATTCAGAAAAATAAAAATAATTCATTTTAAAATCTTAAAAATACTATTAATATATCAAAATATTCAGAAAAATAAAACTAATACATTTTAAAATCTTAAAAATACAAATAATATATCAAAAAATTCAGGAAAATAAAACTAATTTATTTTCCCGTTTCCTAAATGCAAAATAAAATCTGATAAAATTCATGAACCAAACCATATGAAATCTAAACCATATAAAATTTGCAGATCCAAGTTCAAACAACCAAATGAAAATACCATCCTTTTTAATAAAAGACCAGTGGGCTCTTCTATTATTTTTAGAATGAGTTCAAAAATGTATTTGAAGTAAATCCAACTGGATGAGTATGGTATTGACTAGATCTATGTTTTCCTGACTTAGATTAATTTAGAAACGGTAGTTTTTCTGTTTTGGTTTCTTGATGTGTTATTGTTTGTTTTCTTGATGTGTTTTTGTTTGTTTGTTTTGAAATGTGTGTTTGACATAATATAGAAATAATATAGCTACGAATTAATATAGAAATAATATCCATTACATAATAATATATATGCATTACATACTAATATATCCATTACATGCATATATCGAACGCAAGATACGGTACACAAACACCATCTACTCTAGCTCCGTCGAGTAGATGCGGAACAACTCGTAGGAAACGTATGCATCTATGGCTTAGATTAATTTAGAAACGGTAGTTTTCCTGTTTTGTTTTCTTGATGTGTTATTGTTTGTTTTCTTGATGTGTTTCTGTTTGTTTGTTTTGAAATGTGTGTTTGACATAATATAAAAATAATATAGCTACTAATTAATATAGAAATAATATCCATTACATAATAATATATATCCATTACATACTAATATATTCGTTACATGCATATATCGAACGCAGGATGTGGTACAAACACCATCTACTCGAGCTCCGTCGA
Source organism: Alopecurus myosuroides (assembly GCA_028641055.1). Lineage (NCBI taxonomy): Eukaryota > Viridiplantae > Streptophyta > Magnoliopsida > Poales > Poaceae > Alopecurus > Alopecurus myosuroides. The sequence continues at coordinate 104,212,229 of CM054058.1, forward strand.
GTAGATGCAGAACAACTCGTAGGAAACGTATGCATCTATGGCTGCATAGTTGAGGTTGATCCGGTCCAGTGGGGTCTTCCCCCAACGCATGTGATTCTTGGAGGGGAAACCAGACTTCATGGTTTTGTAGTCGGCGTGGATGAAAGCGGTTGCCATCGGAGCCATCCCGGTCTTGTGACCGCACAAATCATCAAAATGGATAAGATCCTGAAGATCAATGTAGTGATCTTCAGGTATCACAATACCTAATCGCATCAACTTCTGCCGGTCTTGAGTGATGTCAACACTGCAGAAGTCGTACCCCTTGTTGACAAGAAAATCAACAAGGGCTGTAGAATCCTTTGAACTACTGCAACAACAAAAATAGAACGTGTTAGATATGTTGCAACACATGTATTCTTCAAATGCAAAAAACAAATCAAAAATGCAACACTATCCTACAAGAGAGATCGATTGTACGTGTGCGTTACCTTGCCCATTGGAAGACCAACACGATCTCCTGGAAGGCAATTTGGATGACGGCAACATCCCGTTGATCCGCCGTATACTCTAAATCAGGCCCGAAGAACCTATGGTGTTCATCGGCTTCTTCATAGAGATTGCTGAAATGCGTAAGAAGATCGGGGAGCCTGTCGCACATATTGGTGTACGCCACGTCGAGTGTCTTGCGGAATGGTGTGGCCACACGTTGAGTGTTCCAAACTTGAGCCATGGGTGCTTGGTGGAGGAAGATCGAAGAGAGGAGAAGAAACAGAGAAGAGAGGAGAAACAGAGACTCTCGGGTGCGCGCACTGTAGAAATGGCCTCTGCCTCTCGCTCGCGAAATAAAACCGCCGCGCGGGAGGCGAGCAGTTTGTATCTTTAGTCCCGGGTGGCCACGCCAACCGGGACTAAAGGCGAGGCCAGCAGACTGGATCATTAGTCGCGGGTGGCCATGCCAACCGGAATTAAAGCCCTCCACGCGCCTCCACGCGCCTCCCAACCCACGACGCATGACCTTCTGTCGCGGGTCTCCTCCCGACCCGGGACTAAAACCCCTTTAGTCACGGTGCGCAAAGTTTGGGGACTGATGGGGGCGTATGGAAGGCCTTTTTTCTACCAGTGTTGGTTTTCAAAATCTTGTGACTCGACTGTCAAAAAGCCATAAGTGGCAGACAAGAGCAAAGACGGAAAAAGCCAGGTGGATAAGAAAACCAACTCGGGGACTCAAGTTAACGCAATCCGGCATTCAATCAGTCTTGCTTGAGATTAAATAAAACTTGGTAGCAAACGGTGAGATAATTGTGTTGTACAATTGCACCCGACATACCGAGGATCCGATAAATGTTTGAGGATAAACAAGAAGATATTTAGGCCGCGGCCAAGGGAGTTGAATCTGCAGCAGCTGCCGGGTTGGAGGACTCGATGGCAGGCTCAGAGGTAGCAGTTGAAGTTGGAGGCTCGGAGGTGGCGTTCTCGGCTATGGGCTCTGAGGCGCTCAACTCGGGAGCATGCTCCGAGATGACCATCTCGGTGGTGACGATCTCGGAGGCTGTGGCTGGCTCTTGCTCGGCCTGGATTTCCTCATCCACCTCCTCGGATTTGTCGTCAACATCAGTTCCTTCATCACCTTCATCTCCCTCCTCATCGTCGACATCATCATCTTTGGTCTCGCTCTCCGTGTCAGGCTCAGTGGGGCCTTCCACAAACTCCTTAGTGTCGGTGTATGAAGCCAACCGACAATCCGTCTCCTGGCGAACCCGGATATAATCCTCTTCTCTGGTCCACCGGGATCTGTTCCACAGTTTCTGGAGTTTGCTAAGGTCAAGATTTTCATACCAGGAGAGGACGAAAAGCAGGGCCTCGTCTGCGCCAGCTCGAGCTACTGAAATGCGCCATTTCTTGAGTTCTTCCTTGACATCTAGCTTGAAGGCCAGCTCGTGGACTGTTGCGGGAGGTTCAACTTCTGGCCAGAAGAGTTTTTGTAACCGGATGGCAGTGGAGACAATGTTGGTCCCCAAACCCTTGAGGGGCAGAACTCGGGCCTTGATGCCCTCGATTTGGTGCTCGATGGTGACAGTCTCAGTGACGTTATAGCCAACATCTGCCCATTGTTGCCTAGCCCTTGCAACAGCCCTCTCGGCACCAAAGTCCAAGTCGGGGAACGTCCCTCGGAAATAAGATTCCCAAGTTAAAACAAGAGATCAGCCGGATAGAATAAATCGGATAGAGCAAGTCGGATAGAATAAGTCGGATAGAGCAAGTTGGAAAAGAGCAAAGGGAAAGGGAAACTTACATCTCAATTCCATGGTGAGGTCCTTGAGTCTGCTAACCAATTCTCGGCATTGGCTAGCTGCTTGTCCAGCAGGGTGCGGGAGCTACTCACCATCTGGTCGAGTGTGGTGTTCCGCTCCTTGAGGACCTCGATCTCCTGCAGCAGCTCGAGCTTCTCGGCAGCGGCCTTGTCCTTCATCTCGGTCTTGTCCTTTCCGGCCTGCAGCGCCACCTTGATCGCATCAGCCAGCTCTAGCTTAAGCTTGGCCACCTCATTCTTCTCGGTTTGGAGATCTTCCTCAAGCTTGGCTTTGCCGTCCTGGATCTGCTACTGGATCTCGGCTAGAGAGAGACATTCTTGGTGTTGTTCAACAAACAGCTTGTGCTCGTCTATATAGAAAGCAATCCGGTTCGCAAAGTGGCGGGAGTTATGGAAGTCGAGTAAGAAGAAAGAACAAGGGTCTTACTCTCCAAAGCCGAGATCTTGCTCTGGGCAGATTCTGCCAGCACGGTGCAGTCCTAGTGCTTCTTGGCAAAGATTGGATGCTCATCTGCACAAAAAAGCAAGGTTAATCAAAGAGAAGGAAAAGCGTAAACATTAAACACAAAGATAAAAAAATACGATACTTACTTTCCAGAGAAGAAATTTTGGTGACAGAATCTGTCAGCTGCTTCTCCAAGATAGCTGTGAGAGAGTAAACAGAAATCAAGTTAGAAAACTGATGCGGAAGAAAGCATTTGCAGTATCTCGGTATGGAAAAGGTTACCTTTGTTCCCTAGTTCCTCCTGCAGGTTCTGGATCTGCTCCTTGGCATCTCGGTGGGCCTAGAGAACCTTCTGGAAGAGTAGGGCACGGGACTCGGTGCAAGTCTGAAGAGAAACAAGAAAAATGTTAGTTGGAAGATTCGACCCGAGTAGACTTCAACTCGGTCGAGTATTGCCTACTCGGCCCTCGAGGACTGGATGGTGTATGGATTTCGGATGAAAGATTTGTCAACTCGGAAAAACCGGATAGAAAACGAAACTTACTCGGGAGGTGATCTCGGCGTCTTCTGCAGCAGTGCGCAGGCAGTACATCTTGTGCGCCAAGGTGCTGCTAGAAGATGAAACTGGCATAGAGATTTGATCGACATCAGCCCAGTTCTAGGATTTACGGTAGTGGTCAAGCAGGCTCAATTTCTTCCTGTTGTGTTCGGGATCGATGTGGTCAATCCCGTCCAGGGTGGCGTCAATGTCCTCCGCAGCTCCGCGGCAAGCTCCTAGTGTGCCACGAGATGGGTGTCCGTGCTAATCGCAAGGGTGCCGGGTTTTGCTTTCACCCTGGTCCTCTTTTGCTGCTTCCGCCAGTGTACCGGAACTTTTACAAGTCCCGTCGCCTTGGTGCGGCCCTCTCTAGCCACCGGGCCCTGCAACGGCGCAAATTTGGCGTGCTGCCAAGTGCGAGGCCCAGCTGGTCTTATCGGTGGCGATGGGCTTGGTGCTTCTGCTGGGTCTGTTGCGGTGGAGGTTAAGCTGGTTGTGTCTGCTGCTGATGAAGTTGGGCCTGTGGCTGTTGGTGCGGTACTGGGTGCTGCTTCTGCTTTTGTTGTTGTTGTGGCTGTTTCTGCTGCTGCTACTACTTCTAGTGGGGAGGTCCTTCTCGGTGGGGTTGCTGGCGTTGCTTCTGTGGATGTTGGAGAAACTTGCTGCTGCGGTGCTCGCTGCTGCTCTGGTTGCTGCTGCTCTGGTGGTTGATGTTCTGGTTGCTGCTGTGCTTGCTGCTTGTGGTGCTACTCAGTGGCCGCCTCCGGCTGTTCTGGAGTCTCTTGAACGTCCATCTCTGCGCCCATGTCGCCTACGCTGAGATCCTGGTCTTCTCGGTCCGGGAGGGGCATCTCGGACCGGTCAGCGGTGTGGGTGTCCATGTCCTTGGGATCGAGGTCGATAACACCGCGGGCGCTACTCGGTCCCACGGGCGCCTCAAAGTCCTCGGCATCAATGGGATCACCGTGGGAAAGTAAAGGCAGAAAAGTAAAGAAAATGGCAGTGCAAAGCATCCCGGTCAAAAGAGGCAAAAGAACGAAAAATATGCAAACATAAAGCATCTCGGAAGTAACTTACCCGTCAACCGTAGGCCGCAGGTTCCTTCCGCGTTTTACCGTGGCCTTGCCACCATTGGGCCCTTTGTTCCCGGATCTCTTGTACCTCTTGGGTGGAGGCTCGACGGCGCCGCTTCCGGCTCTCTTCTTCAGTTCCACGGGGCTGGCGATGGACACGGGTGCCACGTCAATCACCTTATCTTCCAAGTCAGCTGAGAACAAGGAAAAAGCAATACACAAATGAGACCGGGAATGGGTTAGATACCTCCAAAACAACACAATCGTCATCACTATCACCTTCATCATCCTCGAACCAGTCCCAGATTGAGGCTGGGACTCGGGACTTACCAGGTTGAGCAGGAGGATGTGTGAGCGGGATGGGGAGCATGTCCTGGTTGTCGTAGTGCTCGGCGTCATCCTCAATCCGGTCAGGTTCCCAGTTATTTGAGAGGACCGGCTTGTTTTTCTCTCTCTGGCGATCAAAGTGATGCACATGCAAAACATAAAGCATAAGGAACTAAGTGAACTCGGAAGATACCGAGATGTACTCTACTCGGTAGGGCATGCGAAACATAAGGCATAAGGAACTAAGTGAACTCGGAAGATACCGAGATGTACTCTACTCGGTAGGGCATGCGAAACATAAAGCATAAGGAACTATGTGAACTCGGAAGATACCGAGATGTACTCTACTCGGTAGGGCATGCGAAACATAATGCATAAGGAAGTAAATGAATTCGAAAGATACCAAGATGGAAGCTACTCGGTAGGATGGCAAACACTTACTCGGGGCGCCTGCCTATCTCAGCTGTAGGGCTCGAACCCCTAATCCCAGGTTTCCGAGAGAGTGACCTTGGCGATGCAATTGGCCCAGATGGCCACCTCCTTCTTGTTGAGCTCGAAGGTGGTGGTGTGCGTGCAGTATCGGGGCCCGCCCATGAAGCACATCTTGTGGGCCCCGAGTTGCAGAGGCAGGACCCGGCGGCTCACCCAGGTGGCGATAAGGTCATCAACCCGGAGCCCGTCCTTGACGAGCTGCTTCAGCAGGCCGTCTGTGACGTTCACCTCGGATACTGTCCTTTTCGGATTGTACCTCGAGTTTACCATTTCAGTGGGGGATCGATGCAGAAGGGAGGAAGCTTGATGAGATCCTCCTGCTCGGCGCCCTCCTTCGAATCGAGATTCTTCACATAGAAGAATCCCCTCTGCCACTTGCGGCAGGAATCAAGGCCCTGAACCCGGGGGTACTCGGTACCGTTCCGGTAGACAATCATGGCCGTGCCACATTGGGTCATGGTTTTGGGGGCGTTTGGATTGGCGGTATTTGGGCGAACTTGTTGGCGGAAGTGGAAGTATTTTGCCCAGATATCTACCGTCGGGTAGACGCCGAGATAAACTTCCACGAAGGTGGCGAAAGTAGAAAGCATGGTGATTGCATTAGCAGGGAGATGATGGGGTTGCAAACCGAAATGGTGGAGGAACTTCCGCATGAATTCGGAGATGGGGAGGCCAAATCCACGCTTGAAGTGGCTGAGGAAGACGACGCGCTCGCCGTCTTCGGGTTGGGCCTCCACCTCGTCGCCGGGAGGCCGGCAGATGACACCCGGCGGCACGCGAGTAGTGTTGACAAGCCACTGGATGTCCGAGGCGACCACATCGAAGCCCTCCCAGGATCCGCGTGTGGATGCGGGCCCTTCGAGGTTGAGGTCGTATACGGGCTCGATGTCCATCTCGGCGATTCTGGATCTCGGCTCCTCCGAGATGCGTGTGGGCGCGAGGAGGGGCTCGAGCAGCAGAGGAAGAAGAAGGTCCGCGATGGCGCGGAATACAAACAAGCGTGCTTTCCGCGGCGAAGATCTCAAAGAAGAACGGTGAGGAGGGAGGCCATACGGTGGTGGCGCGAATTCGCAGAGAACCACTAGGCGCGGTGGAGATCCTTGTGCGCGGCCGCGCTCTGGTGAGCGGTGTCGCGCGGTGGTGGAGTGTTCTCTTCTGCGCACGGTGGTGCTTGACAGCGCGTGGCGGAGCAGCATGTTCTGTCTGCGCGTGCGAGGAGCAAGGAAGAAGGAGAAGATGCAAATGGCGAGGAAAACGATACGACGGGCGAGGCGTGGGTATTTAAACCCCCTAAACACAGTAACTGATCCGGATCAGTTGCGGGAGTAATCGCGGGTACGTGGGAGTTACTGCGTCCAGAGAAACACACACAACGGTATTACCGCGTGTAACTGGTGCAGTTAATCCCACATCGTGCGACGTGGGCACTTGAGTGTTTTCCCACGAACGGACGCGACGGCGCGTGGGCCCGTTGTGCAGTGAGGGGCGTGGGCGTGGCGCGTGCGCTGCAGCCGCACTGGAACCGAGGCGACGTGGGCTGCGGTTCTGCGCCACGTGTTGAGCCTTACACGCGAAGATAACTAGGCAATCTCGTTTGAGCGGCAAAATCTATGGAGAATTTGCTAAGTGTTGGGATGTCGGTAAAATCCAAATCAGAGTGGCCTACTCGATTGAAGGGAGTAAGTTTACCAAGGAGTGGTGGATTGAATCGAGTTCGAGTTGGAACTCGACAGAAATGGGTGCATCTCGGTTAGGCATTCCGGAGGAAATTGGTTTAAGCTGGCACAACCCAGCGCCCGAGTTCACCGGACCATACCAGCTTCGGGGACTAATGTCGGGGGGCTACCCCCGAGTAGGGGCAAGGTTAGTAAGAAATGGTGTTTGAGGTACTGCTTACCGAGTTGGGTCATACCGAGTTGGGCCGTACCGGGTAGAAAGGCACCAAGTTGGATTGCTACCGAGATGGAGCTATCGCGGTAGGAAGGACAGTGAGCCAAGTGAAGAAAGGAGTATTGTCCGGACTGACCGAGTAGCGCTTGGTGAGTCCGGATAGACAAGGGTCCTGCTCTTCTCAGAGGGAAAGTCAATGGAGCCATTGTGATCCCGTATATCAGGGAGAGTACAGGCGTGTGGTTCAGCTTACTAGGCGTGATGATGCGTATGCATACGCTGGTACAGTGCGTTGTATGGGTGAGGTCATGTCCTGTCTCTGACAAAAGGGACAGGACATGTCAGCCACCACGGCAGCGGAGACTTTTTGCGTCTGTCAGGGGATAAGCGGAAGCGTGCCATATGGCATAGTGTGTAGTCACCTAATCATGTACTATTAGTTGGTGGCCACCAGTATATAAGGTGGCCACACCCCTCCTATGTGAGGGTCGCTCGTTACGTGATAACAGAAGTGCTGCTAGTTTGTTTAGAGAGAGATAGCAGTAGAGCTTCTTCCTCCTCTAGCTCCTTGAGCTTGAGGAACACTTATACTCATCACCACATATACAGAGAGAGAGAGAGAGGCAGGAGTAGTGGTGTTACCTCCACACGAGGGTAGATCTTGTTGTTTGCAGTGTAGTAAGCGCGCAAGCTAGGCGTGTGATCCCTCCCCGGATACCCACAGTGTCCATCGCCCCCAAACTTAAGCCATCCCATGGCATTTGTCTTTACGTCACAACGATAGAGAGACAAAAGCTCTCCGGCAGAGAGAAATCTGCGGGGGAAATTCCTTTCCGGAGGGGGGAAATCATCGCCATTGTCACCGTCATCAAGCTGAAATTCATTGGGATCATCATTATCATCATCTCCATCGCCATCACCATCGTATCCACCGCTCCACTATGTTTCGCTATAACATCTAGTTTTGAATCTTGTCTATTTCATAGGGGAAACTTTCCCGGTGTTAATTACTCTTTGTTGTTGATGCTATTGTGTGAAACCGTTGAATTAAGATATATGTACAAATTGTTATTCATCATTATATCACCTTTGATCATGATCTATACGATGTATTGTGAGTAGTTTGTTTAGTTTTTCAGGACATGGGAGAAGTCAAGATGTTAGTAGTGGAATTATGTTGAGTAATACTTAATGATTTGATATTTAAGTTGTGGTGCTATTCTTCTAGTAGTGTCATGTGAACGTCGACTACATGATACTTCAACTTTATGGGTCAAGAGGAATACATTATGTATTCGGCTACTAATTATGGGCTTGCTGGAGTGACAGAAACCTAAACCCCCGTTAGGAAACCAATGCACGAGGGAGTGTAAGATCGCAGAGTTTAAGATTGTGGTTAGATTTGCCTTCATTACTTTCTTATAGTTGCGATGCTTGCAAGAGGTATAGTCACAAGTATGTATTAGTCAAAGTTAGGACGGTACACTAGAATAGGTTCACCCACACAACAACTATCAAAACAATAAAGATTAATCAGCTGTATGAAGCGAAAGCACTTGATGAAATTTCTGTGTGTCCTGAAGAACGTTTGGTCATCATAAGTAATTGAACCGGCTTATCATTTGTTCTAGAAATGATTGGGCCACTTGCTGCAATTATTATTACTGTCTTTTATTTACTTCTAATTTATTTATCTGCTATATCAAAACCCCATGAAAACCTGTTTGCTAGTATTTACAGTGAATACTTGATCAAAACTGCTTGTCAGCACCTTCTGCTTCTCGTTGGGTTCGACACTCTTATTTATCGAAAGTACTACGATACACCTCATATACTTGTGAGTCATCAAGACTATTTTATGGCGCCGTTGCCGGGGAGTGAAGCTCTATTGGTAAGTGGGATTGGTAAGGGAGACTTTTACTGTGAGTGATATTTTTCTTTTTGTCGAATGCTTTATCTTATTATGGAGATATCTCCATTCGATTCCCTATTTGGGAGTACTACTGTCACTGCTAAGGTAGTAGATGACCCGCCGTCTGATCAATTGGATCATTTTAAAATATCTATGAAAATTGTTGAACATGTTATGGATAACTGCTATTTTGGAGATGGAATTGTCCATCCTCGTGACCATTTACTCTTTATACATGAATTATGCGAGTTTTTCAAGTGTGCAGGTATTTCAATGGACCAAGTTATGAGGAAGCTATTCTCTTTATCACTGAAGGGCAGAGCTATGGAATGGTATAAGATGTTGAAGAATGGCCGATCTATTGGATGGAAGGAAATTGTACCTCTCTTTTATTCTAAATTCTATTCTCCCAGTGAGATTCATAAGGATCGAAATCAAATATATAATTTACGGCCTCATGATGGAGAGAGTATTGCCCAAGCGTGGGGGAGATTGAAGTTACTAATGCTCAAATGTCCCATTCATGAGCTCCCTAGTAATATTGTTATTAATAATTTCTATGCTTTATCTTCATGATGAAGATTTATTGGACGCTTCTTGTTCTGGATCATTTACACGTATGGAAGGAGAAGCTAAATGGGATCTTCTTGACCGTATTCAGTAAAATACCGAAGAATGAGAGAATGACAAAGGTAGAAAGTCAGGTATAATTATGATTATGAATGCATTAAATCTTTTATGGAAACCAATGATTTTCATAATGTTAGTGCTGTTTATGGTCTTGACTCTCAAATTTTTGTAAACTGTTTTAAGGCTTTTGCCTCTTATCTTGATATTCCCAAAAAGGAGTGGAACAAGTACCATGCACCATATAAATATACTGTTAATTGTTTTTCCTGCTAGAAATATGAAAGTTCAAACTGTTAATCCTGTTGTGCCTAAACCTTATATTGAGAGAATGCCTTTCCCTGCTAAGGTAAAGGAACATTCTATTATAGCTAATGTGGTTAACATCGTCTTCCCGTTTGGACATCCCAAAGCGTTCTTTACGGCGCCGATCGAGACGACTATTGGGGGCGGCGAGTGGAGATGCTCTTAAAGACTAGTCTAAGAGCATCTCCACCGGCACCCGTTCATTTTGTGTTCGGCACCCCGTAATTGTGCCCCCTCTGGGGGTCGCCGAACCTGTGTGATCGAATTTGGTGGGCGGGTGCCACACGGTGCCCCACAACTGGCGACCCGATCGAACAGTTGGAGACTTTATTAGTTTTACCCAAAATAACGGCGATCAGATGACTTATGGAGTGTAGACACATGCTCGTTGGGAGACCCCAAGCGCAAGGTGTGAAGAGTGCAACAACAAGTTTACCCTCAGAAAAGAAACCAAGGTTGAATTGACCAATAGGAGGAAGAAGCACTTCTGAAGGTTGATGCAGCTCAGATGACAGGGCGCACTACCGGTTGAGCAGCAACGTGGAACCTACACAACACAATCAATTCACTTTGCCCCAACGTAGCAGTGAGGTTGTCAAGCTCACCGGTTTTGCTGATAACAAAGAGGTTAAATGTATGATGTGGAAAACAGTACGAGAACAATATGAAAACAACAGTAGGAGTGTAAAAACTGTGGAAGATGTATTATCAGTATGAGTAAATGGACCGGGATCCATGTTGGAGATATGCCCGAGAGGCAATCATAGAGATGATGATATATTTATGTATCCATGATTTGTAATAATGTTCCTTGAATAATATGTTTGTGTTGATTGGCAAGTATGTGACTTGTTTGTGAAACTCTTTACTTATATGGTTATTCTAAATATGTCCCTAGTCGAAGTACATGTGAGGACACACCTGAACATTAGACTAGCACATGTATTGGTTGATGGCTATGTTTTGCAAGTCATAGACATGGTGATGTCAAACTAATAATGTGAACTCATGTTATGAACATGATATTGGACTGACCCACCTTGAGACATTACAACAATGTTAATAGTTCTCTCTCTACACGTTGTGCTTGCTTTGCCCTTAGACCTGAGATTGTCGCGTGTTCTTGAGATGTGAATCGACCTACTTTGGGCTATGAAATGCTACACCGTGACAGGGTGGTTATAAAGGTAGCTTTCGGGTTTGTCATGAAGAATGTTGCAAGGCATGGTCAGTCAAGATGGGATTTTCCCCTCTCTTCATGAGAGAGAGATATTTCTCTGGGCCCCTCGAGTGATCGGATCTAGAAATGCATGGCCATGCTGAATAAGGTTAATAGTTAACCTGGTAAGGGATTGCGATTCACAGGATCGAGAAAGAGTTATCGGCTAAGAGCATGATCAAATATTGCGAGGCAAAAGGAATAGCATAAACATGTGATGGTTCGTCCGATGTGATCTTTATGCATGTTCGGGAGTTGGCACGTTTTGCTAGAAGCCACTACCAACTATTGGCCGAGTAGGTGTACTCGTGTCATGTCTAAACGTGAGTGAATCTATAGGGTCACACACTTAAGGCCGGAAGAAGCAGAATTCGGATTGGATC